>CM055315.2:48931364-49255304 GCA_029255685.2 Silene conica | reverse complement strand
ATAATAATAATAATAATAATAATAATAATAATAATAATAATAATAATAATAATAATAATAATAATAATAATAATAATAATAATAATAATAATAATAATAATAATAATAATAATAATAATAATAATAATAATAATAATAATAATAATAATAATAATAATAATAATAATAATAATAATAATAATAATAATAATAATAATAATAATAATAATAATAATAATAATAATAATAATAATACATTATGAAATCAACAATCTAACAATGTGAAAAACGTAACAAACACAACCCACGAGCAGCAGACCCAATTTTCGCGAAACCGAACAGCCTGCCGCGACCAGCCCTGTCAAACACCACTCCCATCACCACCTGCAACCTCTGGCCTCCCCACTGGCACCACCAGGCTCGCCTCTGAGCCACGGTGGTTCCAGGGAGGAGGTCAGTGGTCGTCGACCACCGCCCACGACGCCAAACAACCGCATTGAACTCGACACCTACACACTGATACTCTGCTTCACGGTTTTAAACACCAGAACGAAACCTACTTTAAACCCAAACATGACAACCTCGAACCACCATGATAACCACCAATCGACACCCCACACTACGATAAAGTCACTCAAACCAAGACCCAGAATGCAAATTGACAGAATATGGGTCGAATTCAGACTTAAAAACCCCCATTCATATGCCCTGTTTTCGATGACACTTAAACAATTAACAACCCAGAAATTAAACCCGAACCCAGAACGAAATCCCCTGAATGAACGACTTAACATAATAAAGATTGAGTGATGATGTAATACCCCGTACGTTAGCCTTGGTCCACGACAGTCAAACCATGTTTTATACATGTATTTAAAAAGGAATGTTTACGAAGTATTTTACGTAAAGTGTTGTTGTTTTATAAATAGTATTTCTACGATTATTTCTTATTTCATAATCAATTTATATTTGATGATTATTTTGTAAAATGACATTTCATTCTTATTTCTTTAATTTTAATATATTTATAATTAAACCATATTTTCTATTTTACATTTATTTCTCATCTATATTTAAGTTCTATTTTTATTTAAGTCTTAATTGTATTTAAATCCTATGTTTTTATATATTCTGGCGTAATTGCTGACATTTTTAATAATTCTAAATTTATAATATATGGACCAAAATACTACCTTACTTTTTATATTCTTGTAATTAATATAATTAGTATTTACTAATACTAAATTATATAATTTAAATAAGCTAAAAACTTAATTGCCTTATTTTCTTTTTACACTCTTATTATTGTTGTACATAAAATAACCTACCATATAAATTCCTTTGTTTTAATTCTTAAAACCCTAATTACACACTTCACCTCTAACCCTAACTACGTTACTTTGCCTCCAATCAAAACTGGGTTTGCTCTCCTCCTTTCCCCTTCTTCTTCCTTTCTCTTACGTCTTAAAGCTTCCTCGTCTTTTTCTAAAATCGTTTATCAAGGTACGATTATATAACGCTCTTATCGTTTTAATTCTTTTATCGCTTTGTTTTATTGTTCATCGTATTCGTTGAGACTCGACCTTACCAACCGAACTGACTCAGACCCTAGGCTGGGCAAGGACCATGAATGACCTTGACCTTGGTCGTGACAACCACCGTGGTGGTGGTGTTTGGGTGCAGAACATATAGTGAAACGGGAAAAAACGAGAGGCGTACTTGTCACGTTTTGAAGTTCATTTGTGGGGAGTGTTTGGCATCTAGGTTAGTGAGTGGTGGTTGTATGGGCAGAGGTGACCACCTTAGGGCATGGGTTTTGACCGTGAGGGGTGGACAGTCACGGTGGTGGCCGTATTTAGAATAAGTAATTCGTTGCGGGTTTTCGGATAGATGCTTAAGACGATTTGTTTGTTTTGGTTGCTGGTTGTCGGGGCAGAAGGATGGGTTGACGGCGTTTTTTTTGGGTATGAGTTGACCCTAGTGTTGGTGTAGTGGTGGTTAGGGGTGGCAGATGGTGGTGGTAATGACAGGTCTGCGAAAATAAAAGATGAGTGAGTCGTATGTATGGCATTTGGGTGTGTGTCGTGTGGGGACTCGGGGTTGACGTTAGGGTAGTGTAATTGAGGGTTATGGCGGTGGCTGTGATGGCGGTAGTAGGTGGTGGCAACCGGAGCGAGAACGCCGAAACCGCAGTTTTGGGATTCTGTACAGGTGGATTAGGGCAGCGTTTTGTGGTGGTCGTGGGGACCGTCAGGGGATACCAGAATGTGGGATGCGTGGTTGGCGGTGCGGGGAAGAAAATGGGACCATTGGCGGTAGTCGTGGGTGGCCAGACTAGTGGTGGTAGTGGCATGAAGATGGCATGCGCAAAAGGGTTGGGCTCGTTGGTTACTGTTGTGTTGTTTTGTTATGTCGTGATTGTTAGGTCGTGCATTATTGTTGTTATGTCAGGTTGGCATCTTAGTTTAGGTTAGTTGTTTAGTTTATGAAGTAGTAGTAGTTAGTTTAATAATTAATTAGTATTAGTATTTAGTTTATGGGTAGTTTATGATATTAGTATAATTGGTTTTATTATTATTGTTTATATTTAGACTATGTTTTAATTAATTGGTTTTAGTATTATTGTTATATTTATTTAATTGTTTCGTTTAATTAGTTTGATTAATTAATATATCATAATTGTTCATACCATTATATTTGATTAATAAGTTATGTTAATTAACTAGTGTTTGTTGATAATTAATTGTTGTTATTTTAATTAACCACGGTTATGCGTAGATTGATTTGTTAACGTTTATATATGTTCGGATAATCATGCATAAGACGGAGTTTATATTTATATTTAACCAAGTTGTGAATTAATAATTTGTCTACGTATGAGACAAGTAAGACGGTTAATGAGCTTGAAAATATTTAGTAGTTGTAGTTATGCAATGAGCAGGCTATAATACTCTATTTGATATTTGGTCTTTTGTTAGTAGCTTGACGGCTTTAATATTAATTATTAAACGTAATTATTTATCGATAGTAATTGAATGGTTGGTAATTGCTATTTGTTAATTGTTCAAGGTGACGGTATTGTGGAGGATATCTGTCTTTACGTGCTCGGAGTACTAATTGGATTATATTGCTATCCAGGTAGGATACACTGACACTATACTCTATGAAGTGTTATGAATGGATGTTTACTCTGTGATGTGTTATGAATGGATGTAGCCTTGTATATTATGGATGCAAGTATGAGTTATATGAGCATGGTATTTTGTGGTTATTTATTTTAGTGTTGCATTCATGAGCATGGCATATGCATTGGTTACTGAGAAAGATATGGATCAGATATTATTCTGATATAAAGCCCAGGGTGGTTCTGCAGACCAGGCCTGGTGTCTTATCAGCTATTGAGCTGGTGTTCGGCGACGGCCGATTATAGTCTGCCGGGAGGTTCGGTATGGCTGGGTGTTACGGGTTTGAGATTGAGATTGTGATTGAGCTCGAGCATATCATGGCATTTGCATATCATATTTGTTGCATTATTATTATTGTGTTATCCTACTCAACCGCGAGGTTGACAGTGTATTCGTGTACACCTACGATGATCCGGAATGGGGAGTAGATTCTACAGGTCAGAGACTAACGGACTAGGAGCTTGGGCAAGGAGTGAGACATGGCTTGGACCTACTTAGAATTAGATCACATACTTAGAGGCTATCAGTTGTACTTTTATTCTTTGCGTAATAGTTGTAATAGCAAAAGTTTAAATTTAATCAGTTTTTATATAAAGTACTTTGGTTTGTTTACTTTGTTATTCACTACCTCGGACATTCTGAGATGGTAACAACTCTATTTATTTGAGAATGTCTTGCTAAAGGCTCTTAAATAAATGGGGGTGTTACAAAGTGGTATCAGAGCGAACGATCCTCAGGCCTAATAACAAATGAATATAATTAATGAACATAGGAAGAGTCAAATAAAATGAACTCCAGGCTAGTAACTGTTAGGAGCCCCAGGATTGGGATGAGTTAGGGGCCCCCTCAAATCAAGCCACTGGCCCTTTCAGTCTAACCTGGAAACCCTTGAGTGATGTAGAGAGTGGATAATAAGGAATAAAGGAACGGACCTTGTCTATATTGTACTAACATCCTTGCAGGAGAAGAATGAGGTAAGTATGATGTGAAATATGGTGGGAGATCTGTGTTGTATGAGATTTATATTGAATGTTGATTGAGATATATGATTTCCAACTATGGAGAACATGAGTATGTGTATATGAGTATGGATCTATATTTATTGAGCCATAGATAGAGTGATGTGATCATATGATTTAGTCTTCTAACATGTCTATATGATATCTGGTTATTAAATGACTATCGTAATTATGTAATATATTGGCTGGTATTTGGATAAGAATGATCATATTTATGTGTTATAGTAATCCATGTCTAGTGATATGCGGAATGTGATGCCCCAAACCATGAGTGTCATATAGTTAGGTGTTACATTTGTATATACATGTATAAATATTCAGTCATTTAGTTAATCTACTTTCCTGTTTCGCAATCTTTACTGTGTTTTAGATGACAATTACAGCTTGAAATGATAGATAAATGTTAATATGGTGCAACGTGATTTCTCCGCTTTGATGATATGTCAACATGTTTGGAAAAAGGGAATGGTTGTATGTAAATGTGATAATGTGAAGTGATTTTAAGGAACAAAAGGGTTTGATAAATTTTCAGAATGTTACCTTGTGGGTACGGGCTGTCATTTAAAATGTGTTTTCTATATGAATGTGAAAATTTTATGTGTGATAAACTTTTGATTTAACTTCTCAATGCCTTTGGTTTCATGTGTATACGAGTTATATTTTACGAGAAATAAATATTTTAGTCGATAATGGTCAGATTGTTACTGCACAGTTTTTTTTTTGACCCATGTTTTTGCAAATGACACCATTTAAAACGTATTATTTGTTTATGCATAATTCTAACTCCACTGTTTAGAATATTCATTCACGTTTTCAAAATGATAAGCCACGTAAAATCTTAACGAGTCGTTATTTAATAGTGATTTTTGAAAGTCGTCCAAATTTCTGTCTAATTGCTGTAAAATTTCTGTCCAGACCTATCGAGTTGTACAAATTGTTATAAATAATTTTCTTAAGCTTTGCAAATTAATTCTTTTTCCTATAATTAGTAATTCGTTATATTTTCAAAAAGCGATGATATATCACAAAATGGTTAAGCGGTTATTTATTTATGAATTTTGAAAGTTGCAGCATGATGTGCGATTGTTGAAATGGTAAGTCAGGAAAGTTTTAAATATAAAAGTTTAATCAAATATAAATTATGAATGTGGGCCTGTAATATTATGATATGGCATTAATAAGCATGAGTAGCAGACATACGAAATGAATATAGAGTTTATTGTATGATAATATAGCCTTGTTGTTACAATAATGTGAATGAATTTCATGATCTTATATGACTGTTATTGCCGAAGTTGAAACGAAATATACAAGTCTAAGTATGACAATGTGATGGTTATTATTTTGCAATATATAGTGTGATTACCAAGTATATAAATGACTGGATACGTGCCTTTGTATGCTTATAGTCGTATTTATTGATAATTGTGAGTTGTTAACTTTGACCAGTTCTTGTATAAAGAGATTAGCAATAGGTGTATTTATGTATGTTTTGTTACGTGTTGCCATTGTTATTTTATCACGTGTTCTGCAATATCGTAAGCAGTTCGAAAATTTTATACTGATGAAGGGATGTTGTCAAATTGTTTTGTGACCCCGTGAATATCTATATGATAATTTGAGTTGTGCTCAGATGTTCACATGTTGTATGTTTTGGTAACTTAATGCCTTATTTAGAAGACGTATTATGTAAGTCATAATTGATGTTTAGTTGTGGGAAATGAGTAGTATGTTGTGCTTAATCATCTTCTAGCATGTCACTTCGCCTCTATATATAGTGATGATCGGTGTTTAGTGATGTACAAATGTGATGGAGGTTACAGGGACGTAACCATGTTTAAGGAGGATAGGATTGGAAAATCTCGAATGTTTGGTTGTTAATTATTACATGAGTTGAGCAGTAGCTCTATACATGAAAGTAGTGTATAGTTTTGTATCTTTTGAGTTTGTGCAATGATGCGAGTCATGTATGTATATAATTGCATTTACTTGTTGCCCTGTTTCTTTTAAGGAGGATAGACCGTAGTAGAATGTATTCATAGAAGCTTTAGGGAGTCAGTGCAAAGGAGTGGAGGAGTGTCGTGTGTGGCGGTGTGGTTGAGATCGGGTTAGACAGTTGTTAAACTTCGGGACGAAGTTTGGATTAAGGGAGGAGGAATGTAACACATGCCATTTCTGTTGGTAGTGATCCGAGTAGATGGCGTCAGTTGATTTTGTTTTGGTGATAGGGTAGTGTGGTGAACTTCGGGGACGAAGTTCTTTTTAAGGAGGGAAGACTGTAATACCCCGTACGTTAGCCTTGGTCCACGACAGTCAAACCATGTTTTATACATGTATTTAAAAAGGAATGTTTACGAAGTATTTTACGTAAAGTGTTGTTGTTTTATAAATCGTATTTCTACGATTATTTCTTATTTCATAATCAATTTATATTTGATGATTATTTTGTAAAATGACATTTCATTCTTATTTCTTTAATTTTAATATATTTATAATTAAACCATATTTTCTATTTTACATTTATTTCTCATCTATATTTAAGTTCTATTTTTATTTAAGTCTTAATTGTATTTAAATCCTATGTTTTTATATATTCTGGCGTAATTGCTGACATTTTTAATAATTCTAAATTTATAATATATGGACCAAAATACTACCTTACTTTTTATATTCTTGTAATTAATATAATTAGTATTTACTAATACTAAATTATATAATTTAAATAAGCTAAAAACTTAATTGCCTTATTTTCTTTTTACAATCTTATTATTGTTGTACATAAAATAACCTACCATATAAATTCCTTTGTTTTAATTCTTAAAACCCTAATTACACACTTCACCTCTAACCCTAACTACGTTACTTTGCCTCCAATCAAAACTGGGTTTGCTCTCCTCCTTTCCCCTTCTTCTTCCTTTCTCTTACGTCTTAAAGCTTCCTCGTCTTTTTCTAAAATCGTTTATCAAGGTACGATTATATAACGCTCTTATCGTTTTAATTCTTTTATCGCTTTGTTTTATTGTTCATCGTATTCGTTGAGACTTGACCTTACCAACCGAACTGACTCAGACCCTAGGCTGGGCAAGGACCATGAATGACCTTGACCTTGGTCGTGACAACCACCGTGGTGGTGGTGTTTGGGTGCAGAACATATAGTGAAACGGGAAAAAACGAGAGGCGTACTTGTCACGTTTTGAAGTTCATTTGTGGGGAGTGTTTGGCATCTAGGTTAGTGAGTGGTGGTTGTATGGGCAGAGGTGACCACCTTAGGGCATGGGTTTTGACCGTGAGGGGTGGACAGTCACGGTGGTGGCCGTATTTAGAAGAAGTAATTCGTTGCGGGTTTTCGGATAGATGCTTAAGACGATTTGTTTGTTTTGGTTGCTGGTTGTCGGGGTAGAAGGATGGGTTGACGGCGTTTTTTTTGGGTATGAGTTGACCCTAGTGTTGGTGTAGTGGTGGTTAGGGGTGGCAGATGGTGGTGGTAATGACAGGTCTGCGAAAATAAAAGATGAGTGAGTCGTATGTATGGCATTTGGGTGTGTGTCGTGTGGGGACTCGGGGTTGACGTTAGGGTAGTGTAATTGAGGGTTATGGCGGTGGCTGTGATGGCGGTAGTAGGTGGTGGCAACCGGAGCGAGAACGCCGAAACCGCAGTTTTGGGATTCTGTACAGGTGGATTAGGGCAGCGTTTTGTGGTGGTCGTGGGGACCGTCAGGGGATACCAGAATGTGGGATGCGTGGTTGGCGGTGCGGGGAAGAAAATGGGACCATTGGCGGTAGTCGTGGGTGGCCAGACTAGTGGTGGTAGTGGCATGAAGATGGCATGCGCAAAAGGGTTGGGCTCGTTGGTTACTGTTGTGTTGTTTTGTTATGTCGTGCATTATTGTTGTTATGTCAGGTTGGCATCTTAGTTTAGGTTAGTTGTTTAGTTTATGAAGTAGTAGTAGTTAGTTTAATAATTAATTAGTATTAGTATTTAGTTTATGGGTAGTTTATGATATTAGTATAATTGGTTTTATTATTATTGTTTATATTTAGACTATGTTTTAATTAATTGGTTTTAGTATTATTGTTATATTTATTTAATTGTTTCGTTTAATTAGTTTGATTAATTAATATATCATAATTGTTTATACCATTATATTTGATTAATAAGTTATGTTAATTAACTAGTGTTTGTTGATAATTAATTGTTGTTATTTTAATTAACCACGGTTATGCGTAGATTGATTTGTTAACGTTTATATATGTTCGGATAATCATGCATCGGAGTTTATATTTATATTTAACCAAGTTGTGAATTAATAATTTGTCTACGTATGAGACAAGTAAGACGGTTAATGAGCTTGAAAATATTTAGTAGTTGTAGTTATGCAATGAGCAGGCTATAATACTCTATTTGATATTTGGTCTTTTGTTAGTAGCTTGACGGCTTTAATATTAATTATTAAACGTAATTATTTATCGATAGTAATTGAATGGTTGGTAATTGCTATTTGTTAATTGTTCAAGGTGACGGTATTGTGGAGGATATCTGTCTTTACGTGCTCGGAGTACTAATTGGATTATATTGTTATCCAGGTAGGATACACTGACACTATACTCTATGAAGTGTTATGAATGGATATTTACTCTGTGATGTGTTATGAATGGATGTAGCCTTGTATATTATGGATGCAAGTATGAGTTATATGAGCATGGTATTTTATGGTTATTTATTTTAGTGTTGCATTCATGAGCATGGCATATGCATTGGTTACTGAGAAAGATATGGATCAGATATTATTCTGATATAAAGCCCAGGGTGGTTCTGCAGACCAGGCCTGGTGTCTTATCAGCTATTGAACTGGTGTTCGGCGACGGCCGATTATAGTCTGCCGGGAGGTTCGGTATGGCTGGGTGTTACGGGTTTGAGATTGAGATTGTGATTGAGCTCGAGCATATCATGGCATTTGCATATCATATTTGTTGCATTATTATTATTGTGTTATCCTACTCAACCGCGAGGTTGACAGTGTATTCGTGTACACCTACGATGATCCGGAATGGGGAGTAGATTCTACAGGTCAGAGACTAACGGACTAGGAGCTTGGGCAAGGAGTGAGACATGGCTTGGACCTACTTAGAATTAGATCACATACTTAGAGGCTATCAGTTGTACTTTTATTCTTTGCGTAATAGTTGTAATAGCAAAAGTTTAAATTTAATCAGTTTTTATATAAAGTACTTTGGTTTGTTTACTTTGTTATTCACTACCTCGGACATTCTGAGATGGTAACAACTCTATTTATTTGAGAATGTCTTGCTAAAGCCTCTTAAATAAATGGGGGTGTTACAAAGTGGTATCAGAGCGAACGATCCTCAGGCCTAATAACAAATGAATATAATTAATGAACATAGGAAGAGTCAAATAAAATGAACTCCAGGCTAGTAACTGTTAGGAGCCCCAGGATTGGGATGAGTTAGGGGGCTCCTCAAATCAAGCCACTGGCCCTTTCAGTCTAACCTGGAAACCCTTGAGTGATGTAGAGAGTGGATAATAAGGAATAAAGGAACGGACCTTGTCTATATTGTACTAACATCCTTGCAGGAGAAGAATGAGGTAAGTATGATGTGAAATATGGTGGGAGATCTGTGTTGTATGAGATTTATATTGAATGTTGATTGAGATATATGATTTCCAAGTATGGAGAACATGAGTATGTGTATATGAGTATGGATCTATATTTATTGAGCCATAGATAGAGTGATGTGATCATATGATTTAGTCTTCTAACATGTCTATATGATATCTGGTTATTAAATGACTATCGTAATTATGTAATATATTGGCTGGTATTTGGATAAGAATGATCATATTTATGTGTTATAGTAATCCATGTCTAGTGATATGCGGAATGTGATGCCCCAAACCATGAGTGTCATATAGTTAGGTGTTACATTTGTATATACATGTATAAATATTCAGTCATTTAGTTAATCTACTTTCCTGTTTCGCAATCTTTACTGTGTTTTAGATGACAATTACAGCTTGAAATGATAGATAAATGTTAATATGGTGCAACGTGATTTCTCCGCTTTGATGATATGTCAACATGTTTGGAAAAAGGGAATGGTTGTATGTAAATGTGATAATGTGAAGTGATTTTAAGGAACAAAAGGGTTTGATAAATTTTCAGAATGTTACCTTGTGGGTACGGGCTGTCATTTAAAATGTGTTTTCTATATGAATGTGAAAATTTTATGTGTGATAAACTTTTGATTTAACTTCTCAATGCCTTTGGTTTCATGTGTATACGAGTTATATTTTACGAGAAATAAATATTTTAGTCGATAATGGTCAGATTGTTACTGCACAGTTTTTTTTTTGACCCATGTTTTTGCAAATGACACCATTTAAAACGTATTATTTGTTTATGCATAATTCTAACTCCACTGTTTAGAATATTCATTCACGTTTTCAAAATGATAAGCCACGTAAAATCTTAACGAGTCGTTATTTAATAGTGATTTTTGAAAGTCGTCCAAATTTCTGTCTAATTGCTGTAAAATTTCTGTCCAGACCTATCGAGTTGTACAAATTGTTATAAATAATTTTCTTAAGCTTTGCAAATTAATTCTTTTTCCTATAATTAGTAATTCGTTATATTTTCAAAAAGCGATGATATATCACAAAATGGTTAAGCGGTTATTTATTTATGAATTTTGAAAGTTGCAGCATGATGTGCGATTGTTGAAATGGTAAGTCAGGAAAGTTTTAAATATAAAAGTTTAATCAAATATAAATTATGAATGTGGGCCTGTAATATTATGATATGGCATTAATAAGCATGAGTAGCAGACATACGAAATGAATATAGAGTTTATTGTATGATAATATAGCCTTGTTGTTACAATAATGTGAATGAATTTCATGATCTTATATGACTGTTATTGCCGAAGTTGAAACGAAATATACAAGTCTAAGTATGACAATGTGATGGTTATTATTTTGCAATATATAGTGTGATTACCAAGTATATAAATGACTGGATACGTGCCTTTGTATGCTTATAGTCGTATTTATTGATAATTGTGAGTTGTTAACTTTGACCAGTTCTTGTATAAAGAGATTAGCAATAGGTGTATTTATGTATGTTTTGTTACGTGTTGCCATTGTTATTTTATCACGTGTTCTGCAATATCGTAAGCAGTTCGAAAATTTTATACTGATGAAGGGATGTTGTCAAATTGTTTTGTGACCCCGTGAATATCTATATGATAATTTGAGTTGTGCTCAGATGTTCACATGTTGTATGTTTTGGTAACTTAATGCCTTATTTAGAAGACGTATTATGTAAGTCATAATTGATGTTTAGTTGTGGGAAATGAGTAGTATGTTGTGCTTAATCATCTTCTAGCATGTCACTTCGCCTCTATATATAGTGATGATCGGTGTTTAGTGATGTACAAATGTGATGGAGGTTACAGGGACGTAACCATGTTTAAGGAGGATAGGATTGGAAAATCTCGAATGTTTGGTTGTTAATTATTACATGAGTTGAGCAGTAGCTCTATACATGAAAGTAGTGTATAGTTTTGTATCTTTTGAGTTTGTGCAATGATGCGAGTCATGTATGTATATAATTGCATTTACTTGTTGCCCTGTTTCTTTTAAGGAGGATAGACCGTAGTAGAATGTATTCATAGAAGCTTTAGGGAGTCAGTGCAAAGGAGTGGAGGAGTGTCGTGTGTGGCGGTGTGGTTGAGATCGGGTTAGACAGTTGTTAAACTTCGGGACGAAGTTTGGATTAAGGGAGGAGGAATGTAACACATGCCATTTCTGTTGGTAGTGATCCGAGTAGATGGCGTCAGTTGATTTTGTTTTGGTGATAGGGTAGTGTGGTGAACTTCGGGGACGAAGTTCTTTTTAAGGAGGGAAGACTGTAATACCCCGTACGTTAGCCTTGGTCCACGACAGTCAAACCATGTTTTATACATGTATTTAAAAAGGAATGTTTACGAAGTATTTTACGTAAAGTGTTGTTGTTTTATAAATCGTATTTCTACGATTATTTCTTATTTCATAATCAATTTATATTTGATGATTATTTTGTAAAATGACATTTCATTCTTATTTCTTTAATTTTAATATATTTATAATTAAACCATATTTTCTATTTTACATTTATTTCTCATCTATATTTAAGTTCTATTTTTATTTAAGTCTTAATTGTATTTAAATCCTATGTTTTTATATATTCTGGCGTAATTGCTGACATTTTTAATAATTCTAAATTTATAATATATGGACCAAAATACTACCTTACTTTTTATATTCTTGTAATTAATATAATTAGTATTTACTAATACTAAATTATATAATTTAAATAAGCTAAAAACTTAATTGCCTTATTTTCTTTTTACAATCTTATTATTGTTGTACATAAAATAACCTACCATATAAATTCCTTTGTTTTAATTCTTAAAACCCTAATTACACACTTCACCTCTAACCCTAACTACGTTACTTTGCCTCCAATCAAAACTGGGTTTGCTCTCCTCCTTTCCCCTTCTTCTTCCTTTCTCTTACGTCTTAAAGCTTCCTCGTCTTTTTCTAAAATCGTTTATCAAGGTACGATTATATAACGCTCTTATCGTTTTAATTCTTTTATCGCTTTGTTTTATTGTTCATCGTATTCGTTGAGACTTGACCTTACCAACCGAACTGACTCAGACCCTAGGCTGGGCAAGGACCATGAATGACCTTGACCTTGGTCGTGACAACCACCGTGGTGGTGGTGTTTGGGTGCAGAACATATAGTGAAACGGGAAAAAACGAGAGGCGTACTTGTCACGTTTTGAAGTTCATTTGTGGGGAGTGTTTGGCATCTAGGTTAGTGAGTGGTGGTTGTATGGGCAGAGGTGACCACCTTAGGGCATGGGTTTTGACCGTGAGGGGTGGACAGTCACGGTGGTGGCCGTATTTAGAAGAAGTAATTCGTTGCGGGTTTTCGGATAGATGCTTAAGACGATTTGTTTGTTTTGGTTGCTGGTTGTCGGGGCAGAAGGATGGGTTGACGGCGTTTTTTTTGGGTATGAGTTGACCCTAGTGTTGGTGTAGTGGTGGTTAGGGGTGGCAGATGGTGGTGGTAATGACAGGTCTGCGAAAATAAAAGATGAGTGAGTCGTATGTATGGCATTTGGGTGTGTGTCGTGTGGGGACTCGGGGTTGACGTTAGGGTAGTGTAATTGAGGGTTATGGCGGTGGCTGTGATGGCGGTAGTAGGTGGTGGCAACCGGAGCGAGAACGCCGAAACCGCAGTTTTGGGATTCTGTACAGGTGGATTAGGGCAGCGTTTTGTGGTGGTCGTGGGGACCGTCAGGGGATACCAGAATGTGGGATGCGTGGTTGGCGGTGCGGGGAAGAAAATGGGACCATTGGCGGTAGTCGTGGGTGGCCAGACTAGTGGTGGTAGTGGCATGAAGATGGCATGCGCAAAAGGGTTGGGCTCGTTGGTTACTGTTGTGTTGTTTTGTTATGTCGTGATTGTTAGGTCGTGCATTATTGTTGTTATGTCAGGTTGGCATCTTAGTTTAGGTTAGTTGTTTAGTTTATGAAGTAGTAGTAGTTAGTTTAATAATTAATTAGTATTAGTATTTAGTTTATGGGTAGTTTATGATATTAGTATAATTGGTTTTATTATTATTGTTTATATTTAGACTATGTTTTAATTAATTGGTTTTAGTATTATTGTTATATTTATTTAATTGTTTCGTTTAATTAGTTTGATTAATTAATATATCATAATTGTTTATACCATTATATTTGATTAATAAGTTATGTTAATTAACTAGTGTTTGTTGATAATTAATTGTTGTTATTTTAATTAACCACGGTTATGCGTAGATTGATTTGTTAACGTTTATATATGTTCGGATAATCATGCATCGGAGTTTATATTTATATTTAACCAAGTTGTGAATTAATAATTTGTCTACGTATGAGACAAGTAAGACGGTTAATGAGCTTGAAAATATTTAGTAGTTGTAGTTATGCAATGAGCAGGCTATAATACTCTATTTGATATTTGGTCTTTTGTTAGTAGCTTGACGGCTTTAATATTAATTATTAAACGTAATTATTTATCGATAGTAATTGAATGGTTGGTAATTGCTATTTGTTAATTGTTCAAGGTGACGGTATTGTGGAGGATATCTGTCTTTACGTGCTCGGAGTACTAATTGGATTATATTGTTATCCAGGTAGGATACACTGACACTATACTCTATGAAGTGTTATGAATGGATATTTACTCTGTGATGTGTTATGAATGGATGTAGCCTTGTATATTATGGATGCAAGTATGAGTTATATGAGCATGGTATTTTATGGTTATTTATTTTAGTGTTGCATTCATGAGCATGGCATATGCATTGGTTACTGAGAAAGATATGGATCAGATATTATTCTGATATAAAGCCCAGGGTGGTTCTGCAGACCAGGCCTGGTGTCTTATCAGCTATTGAACTGGTGTTCGGCGACGGCCGATTATAGTCTGCCGGGAGGTTCGGTATGGCTGGGTGTTACGGGTTTGAGATTGAGATTGTGATTGAGCTCGAGCATATCATGGCATTTGCATATCATATTTGTTGCATTATTATTATTGTGTTATCCTACTCAACCGCGAGGTTGACAGTGTATTCGTGTACACCTACGATGATCCGGAATGGGGAGTAGATTCTACAGGTCAGAGACTAACGGACTAGGAGCTTGGGCAAGGAGTGAGACATGGCTTGGACCTACTTAGAATTAGATCACATACTTAGAGGCTATCAGTTGTACTTTTATTCTTTGCGTAATAGTTGTAATAGCAAAAGTTTAAATTTAATCAGTTTTTATATAAAGTACTTTGGTTTGTTTACTTTGTTATTCATTACCTCGGACATTCTGAGATGGTAACAACTCTATTTATTTGAGAATGTCTTGCTAAAGCCTCTTAAATAAATGGGGGTGTTACAAAGTGGTATCAGAGCGAACGATCCTCAGGCCTAATAACAAATGAATATAATTAATGAACATAGGAAGAGTCAAATAAAATGAACTCCAGGCTAGTAACTGTTAGGAGCCCCAGGATTGGGATGAGTTAGGGGGCTCCTCAAATCAAGCCACTGGCCCTTTCAGTCTAACCTGGAAACCCTTGAGTGATGTAGAGAGTGGATAATAAGGAATAAAGGAACGGACCTTGTCTATATTGTACTAACATCCTTGCAGGAGAAGAATGAGGTAAGTATGATGTGAAATATGGTGGGAGATCTGTGTTGTATGAGATTTATATTGAATGTTGATTGAGATATATGATTTCCAAGTATGGAGAACATGAGTATGTGTATATGAGTATGGATCTATATTTATTGAGCCATAGATAGAGTGATGTGATCATATGATTTAGTCTTCTAACATGTCTATATGATATCTGGTTATTAAATGACTATCGTAATTATGTAATATATTGGCTGGTATTTGGATAAGAATGATCATATTTATGTGTTATAGTAATCCATGTCTAGTGATATGCGGAATGTGATGCCCCAAACCATGAGTGTCATATAGTTAGGTGTTACATTTGTATATACATGTATAAATATTCAGTCATTTAGTTAATCTACTTTCCTGTTTCGCAATCTTTACTGTGTTTTAGATGACAATTACAGCTTGAAATGATAGATAAATGTTAATATGGTGCAACGTGATTTCTCCGCTTTGATGATATGTCAACATGTTTGGAAAAAGGGAATGGTTGTATGTAAATGTGATAATGTGAAGTGATTTTAAGGAACAAAAGGGTTTGATAAATTTTCAGAATGTTACCTTGTGGGTACGGGCTGTCATTTAAAATGTGTTTTCTATATGAATGTGAAAATTTTATGTGTGATAAACTTTTGATTTAACTTCTCAATGCCTTTGGTTTCATGTGTATACGAGTTATATTTTACGAGAAATAAATATTTTAGTCGATAATGGTCAGATTGTTACTGCACAGTTTTTTTTTTTACCCATGTTTTTGCAAATGACACCATTTAAAACGTATTATTTGTTTATGCATAATTCTAACTCCACTGTTTAGAATATTCATTCACGTTTTCAAAATGATAAGCCACGTAAAATCTTAACGAGTCGTTATTTAATAGTGATTTTTGAAAGTCGTCCAAATTTCTGTCTAATTGCTGTAAAATTTCTGTCCAGACCTATCGAGTTGTACAAATTGTTATAAATAATTTTCTTAAGCTTTGCAAATTAATTCTTTTTCCTATAATTAGTAATTCGTTATATTTTCAAAAAGCGATGATATATCACAAAATGGTTAAGCGGTTATTTATTTATGAATTTTGAAAGTTGCAGCATGATGTGCGATTGTTGAAATGGTAAGTCAGGAAAGTTTTAAATATAAAAGTTTAATCAAATATAAATTATGAATGTGGGCCTGTAATATTATGATATGGCATTAATAAGCATGAGTAGCAGACATACGAAATGAATATAGAGTTTATTGTATGATAATATAGCCTTGTTGTTACAATAATGTGAATGAATTTCATGATCTTATATGACTGTTATTGCCGAAGTTGAAACGAAATATACAAGTCTAAGTATGACAATGTGATGGTTATTATTTTGCAATATATAGTGTGATTACCAAGTATATAAATGACTGGATACGTGCCTTTGTATGCTTATAGTCGTATTTATTGATAATTGTGAGTTGTTAACTTTGACCAGTTCTTGTATAAAGAGATTAGCAATAGGTGTATTTATGTATGTTTTGTTACGTGTTGCCATTGTTATTTTATCACGTGTTCTGCAATATCTTAAGCAGTTCGAAAATTTTATACTGATGAAGGGATGTTGTCAAATTGTTTTGTGACCCCGTGAATATCTATATGATAATTTGAGTTGTGCTCAGATGTTCACATGTTGTATGTTTTGGTAACTTAATGCCTTATTTAGAAGACGTATTATGTAAGTCATAATTGATGTTTAGTTGTGGGAAATGAGTAGTATGTTGTGCTTAATCATCTTCTAGCATGTCACTTCGCCTCTATATATAGTGATGATCGGTGTTTAGTGATGTACAAATGTGATGGAGGTTACAGGGACGTAACCATGTTTAAGGAGGATAGGATTGGAAAATCTCGAATGTTTGGTTGTTAATTATTACATGAGTTGAGCAGTAGCTCTATACATGAAAGTAGTGTATAGTTTTGTATCTTTTGAGTTTGTGCAATGATGCGAGTCATGTATGTATATAATTGCATTTACTTGTTGCCCTGTTTCTTTTAAGGAGGATAGACCGTAGTAGAATGTATTCATAGAAGCTTTAGGGAGTCAGTGCAAAGGAGTGGAGGAGTGTCGTGTGTGGCGGTGTGGTTGAGATCGGGTTAGACAGTTGTTAAACTTCGGGACGAAGTTTGGATTAAGGGAGGAGGAATGTAACACATGCCATTTCTGTTGGTAGTGATCCGAGTAGATGGCGTCAGTTGATTTTGTTTTGGTGATAGGGTAGTGTGGTGAACTTCGGGGACGAAGTTCTTTTTAAGGAGGGAAGACTGTAATACCCCGTACGTTAGCCTTGGTCCACGACAGTCAAACCATGTTTTATACATGTATTTAAAAAGGAATGTTTACGAAGTATTTTACGTAAAGTGTTGTTGTTTTATAAATCGTATTTCTACGATTATTTCTTATTTCATAATCAATTTATATTTGATGATTATTTTGTAAAATGACATTTCATTCTTATTTCTTTAATTTTAATATATTTATAATTAAACCATATTTTCTATTTTACATTTATTTCTCATCTATATTTAAGTTCTATTTTTATTTAAGTCTTAATTGTATCTAAATCCTATGTTTTTATATATTCTGGCGTAATTGCTGACATTTTTAATAATTCTAAATTTATAATATATGGACCAAAATACTACCTTACTTTTTATATTCTTGTAATTAATATAATTAGTATTTACTAATACTAAATTATATAATTTAAATAAGCTAAAAACTTAATTGCCTTATTTTCTTTTTACACTCTTATTATTGTTGTACATAAAATAACCTACCATATAAATTCCTTTGTTTTAATTCTTAAAACCCTAATTACACACTTCACCTCTAACCCTAACTACGTTACTTTGCCTCCAATCAAAACTGGGTTTGCTCTCCTCCTTTCCCCTTCTTCTTCCTTTCTCTTACGTCTTAAAGCTTCCTCGTCTTTTTCTAAAATCTTTTATCAAGGTACGATTATATAACGCTCTTATCGTTTTAATTCTTTTATCGCTTTGTTTTATTGTTCATCGTATTCGTTGAGACTCGACCTTACCAACCGAACTGACTCAGGCCCTAGGCTGGGCAAGGACCATGAATGACCTTGACCTTGGTCGTGACAACCACCGTGGTGGTGGTGTTTGGGTGCAGAACATATAGTGAAACGGGAAAAAACGAGAGGCGTACTTGTCACGTTTTGAAGTTCATTTGTGGGGAGTGTTTGGCATCTAGGTTAGTGAGTGGTGGTTGTATGGGCAGAGGTGACCACCTTAGGGCATGGGTTTTGACCGTGAGGGGTGGACAGTCACGGTGGTGGCCGTATTTAGAATAAGTAATTCGTTGCGGGTTTTCGGATAGATGCTTAAGACGATTTGTTTGTTTTGGTTGCTGGTTGTCGGGGCAGAAGGATGGGTTGACGGCGTTTTTTTTTGGGTATGAGTTGACCCTAGTGTTGGTGTAGTGGTGGTTAGGGGTGGCAGATGGTGGTGGTAATGACAGGTCTGCGAAAATAAAAGATGAGTGAGTCGTATGTATGGCATTTGGGTGTGTGTCGTGTGGGGACTCGGGGTTGACGTTAGGGTAGTGTAATTGAGGGTTATGGCGGTGGCTGTGATGGCGGTAGTAGGTGGTGGCAACCGGAGCGAGAACGCCGAAACCGCAGTTTTGGGATTCTGTACAGGTGGATTAGGGCAGCGTTTTGTGGTGGTCGTGGGGACCGTCAGGGGATACCAGAATGTGGGATGCGTGGTTGGCGGTGCGGGGAAGAAAATGGGACCATTGGCGGTAGTCGTGGGTGGCCAGACTAGTGGTGGTAGTGGCATGAAGATGGCATGCGCAAAAGGGTTGGGCTCGTTGGTTACTGTTGTGTTGTTTTGTTATGTCGTGATTGTTAGGTCGTGCATTATTGTTGTTATGTCAGGTTGGCATCTTAGTTTAGGTTAGTTGTTTAGTTTATGAAGTAGTAGTAGTTAGTTTAATAATTAATTAGTATTAGTATTTAGTTTATGGGTAGTTTATGATATTAGTATAATTGGTTTTATTATTATTGTTTATATTTAGACTATGTTTTAATTAATTGGTTTTAGTATTATTGTTATATTTATTTAATTGTTTCGTTTAATTAGTTTGATTAATTAATATATCATAATTGTTTATACCATTATATTTGATTAATAAGTTATGTTAATTAACTAGTGTTTGTTGATAATTAATTGTTGTTATTTTAATTAACCACGGTTATGCGTAGATTGATTTGTTAACGTTTATATATGTTCGGATAATCATGCATAAGACCGAGTTTATATTTATATTTAACCAAGTTGTGAATTAATAATTTGTCTACGTATGAGACAAGTAAGACGGTTAATGAGCTTGAAAATATTTAGTAGTTGTAGTTATGCAATGAGCAGGCTATAATACTCTATTTGATATTTGGTCTTTTGTTAGTAGCTTGACGGCTTTAATATTAATTATTAAACGTAATTATTTATCGATAGTATTTGAATGGTTGGTAATTGCTATTTGTTAATTGTTCAAGGTGACGGTATTGTGGAGGATTTCTGTCTTTACGTGCTCGGAGTACTAATTGGATTATATTGCTATCCAGGTAGGATACACTGACACTATACTCTATGAAGTGTTATGAATGGATGTTTACTCTGTGATGTGTTATGAATGGATGTAGCCTTGTATATTATGGATGCAAGTATGAGTTATATGAGCATGGTATTTTGTGGTTATTTATTTTAGTGTTGCATTCATGAGCATGGCATATGCATTGGTTACTGAGAAAGATATGGATCAGATATTATTCTGATATAAAGCCCAGGGTGGTTCTGCAGACCAGGCCTGGTGTCTTATCAGCTATTGAGCTGGTGTTCGGCGACGGCCGATTATAGTCTGCCGGGAGGTTCGGTATGGCTGGGTGTTACGGGTTTGAGATTGAGATTGTGATTGAGCTCGAGCATATCATGGCATTTGCATATCATATTTGTTGCATTATTATTATTGTGTTATCCTACTCAACCGCGAGGTTGACAGTGTATTCGTGTACACCTACGATGATCCGGAATGGGGAGTAGATTCTACAGGTCAGAGACTAACGGACTAGGAGCTTGGGCAAGGAGTGAGACATGGCTTGGACCTACTTAGAATTAGATCACATACTTAGAGGCTATCAGTTGTACTTTTATTCTTTGCGTAATAGTTGTAATAGCAAAAGTTTAAATTTAATCAGTTTTTATATAAAGTACTTTGGTTTGTTTACTTTGTTATTCACTACCTCGGACATTCTGAGATGGTAACAACTCTATTTATTTGAGAATGTCTTGCTAAAGGCTCTTAAATAAATGGGGGTGTTACAAAGTGGTATCAGAGCGAACGATCCTCAGGCCTAATAACAAATGAATATAATTAATGAACATAGGAAGAGTCAAATAAAATGAACTCCAGGCTAGTAACTGTTAGGAGCCCCAGGATTGGGATGAGTTAGGGGGCCCCTCAAATCAAGCCACTGGCCCTTTCAGTCTAACCTGGAAACCCTTGAGTGATGTAGAGAGTGGATAATAAGGAATAAAGGAACGGACCTTGTCTATATTGTACTAACATCCTTGCAGGAGAAGAATGAGGTAAGTATGATGTGAAATATGGTGGGAGATCTGTGTTGTATGAGATTTATATTGAATGTTGATTGAGATATATGATTTCCAAGTATGGAGAACATGAGTATGTGTATATGAGTATGGATCTATATTTATTGAGCCATAGATAGAGTGATGTGATCATATGATTTAGTCTTCTAACATGTCTATATGATATCTGGTTATTAAATGACTATCGTAATTATGTAATATATTGGCTGGTATTTGGATAAGAATGATCATATTTATGTGTTATAGTAATCCATGTCTAGTGATATGCGGAATGTGATGCCCCAAACCATGAGTGTCATATAGTTAGGTGTTACATTTGTATATACATGTATAAATATTCAGTCATTTAGTTAATCTACTTTCCTGTTTCGCAATCTTTACTGTGTTTTAGATGACAATTACAGCTTGAAATGATAGATAAATGTTAATATGGTGCAACGTGATTTCTCCGCTTTGATGATATGTCAACATGTTTGGAAAAAGGGAATGGTTGTATGTAAATGTGATAATGTGAAGTGATTTTAAGGAACAAAAGGGTTTGATAAATTTTCAGAATGTTACCTTGTGGGTACGGGCTGTCATTTAAAATGTGTTTTCTATATGAATGTGAAAATTTTATGTGTGATAAACTTTTGATTTAACTTCTCAATGCCTTTGGTTTCATGTGTATACGAGTTATATTTTACGAGAAATAAATATTTTAGTCGATAATGGTCAGATTGTTACTGCACAGTTTTTTTTTTGACCCATGTTTTTGCAAATGACACCATTTAAAACGTATTATTTGTTTATGCATAATTCTAACTCCACTGTTTAGAATATTCATTCACGTTTTCAAAATGATAAGCCACGTAAAATCTTAACGAGTCGTTATTTAATAGTGATTTTTGAAAGTCGTCCAAATTTCTGTCTAATTGCTGTAAAATTTCTGTCCAGACCTATCGAGTTGTACAAATTGTTATAAATAATTTTCTTAAGCTTTGCAAATTAATTCTTTTTCCTATAATTAGTAATTCGTTATATTTTCAAAAAGCGATGATATATCACAAAATGGTTAAGCGGTTATTTATTTATGAATTTTGAAAGTTGCAGCATGATGTGCGATTGTTGAAATGGTAAGTCAGGAAAGTTTTAAATATAAAAGTTTAATCAAATATAAATTATGAATGTGGGCCTGTAATATTATGATATGGCATTAATAAGCATGAGTAGCAGACATACGAAATGAATATAGAGTTTATTGTATGATAATATAGCCTTGTTGTTACAATAATGTGAATGAATTTCATGATCTTATATGACTGTTATTGCCGAAGTTGAAACGAAATATACAAGTCTAAGTATGACAATGTGTTGGTTATTATTTTGCAATATATAGTGTGATTACCAAGTATATAAATGACTGGATACGTGCCTTTGTATGCTTATAGTCGTATTTATTGATAATTGTGAGTTGTTAACTTTGACCAGTTCTTGTATAAAGAGATTAGCAATAGGTGTATTTATGTATGTTTTGTTACGTGTTGCCATTGTTATTTTATCACGTGTTCTACAATATCTTAAGCAGTTCAAAAATTTTATACTGATGAAGGGATGTTGTCAAATTGTTTTGTGACCCCGTGAATATCTATATGATAATTTGAGTTGTGCTCAGATGTTCACATGTTGTATGTTTTGGTAACTTAATGCCTTATTTAGAAGACGTATTATGTAAGTCATAATTGATGTTTAGTTGTGGGAAATGAGTAGTATGTTGTGCTTAATCATCTTCTAGCATGTCACTTCGCCTCTATATATAGTGATGATCGGTGTTTAGTGATGTACAAATGTGATGGAGGTTACAGGGACGTAACCATGTTTAAGGAGGATAGGATTGGAAAATCTCGAATGTTTGGTTGTTAATTATTACATGAGTTGAGCAGTAGCTCTATACATGAAAGTAGTGTATAGTTTTGTATCTTTTGAGTTTGTGCAATGATGCGAGTCATGTATGTATATAATTGCATTTACTTGTTGCCCTGTTTCTTTTAAGGAGGATAGACCGTAGTAGAATGTATTCATAGAAGCTTTAGGGAGTCAGTGCAAAGGAGTGGAGGAGTGTCGTGTGTGGCGGTGTGGTTGAGATCGGGTTAGACAGTTGTTAAACTTCGGGACGAAGTTTGGATTAAGGGAGGAGGAATGTAACACATGCCATTTCTGTTGGTAGTGATCCGAGTAGATGGCGTCAGTTGATTTTGTTTTGGTGATAGGGTAGTGTGGTGAACTTCGGGGACGAAGTTCTTTTTAAGGAGGGAAGACTGTAATACCCCGTACGTTAGCCTTGGTCCACGACAGTCAAACCATGTTTTATACATGTATTTAAAAAGGAATGTTTACGAAGTATTTTACGTAAAGTGTTGTTGTTTTATAAATCGTATTTCTACGATTATTTCTTATTTCATAATCAATTTATATTTGATGATTATTTTGTAAAATGACATTTCATTCTTATTTCTTTAATTTTAATATATTTATAATTAAACCATATTTTCTATTTTACATTTATTTCTCATCTATATTTAAGTTCTATTTTTATTTAAGTCTTAATTGTATTTAAATCCTATGTTTTTACATATTCTGGCGTAATTGCTGACATTTTTAATAATTCTAAATTTATAATATATGGACCAAAATACTACCTTACTTTTTATATTCTTGTAATTAATATAATTAGTATTTACTAATACTAAATTATATAATTTAAATAAGCTAAAAACTTAATTGCCTTATTTTCTTTTTACACTCTTATTATTGTTGTACATAAAATAACCTACCATATAAATTCCTTTGTTTTAATTCTTAAAACCCTAATTACACACTTCACCTCTAACCCTAACTACGTTACTTTGCCTCCAATCAAAACTGGGTTTGCTCTCCTCCTTTCCCCTTCTTCTTCCTTTCTCTTACGTCTTAAAGCTTCCTCGTCTTTTTCTAAAATCGTTTATCAAGGTACGATTATATAACGCTCTTATCGTTTTAATTCTTTTATCGCTTTGTTTTATTGTTCATCGTATTCGTTGAGACTCGACCTTACCAACCGAACTGACTCAGACCCTAGGCTGGGCAAGGACCATGAATGACCTTGACCTTGGTCGTGACAACCACCGTTGTGGTGGTGTTTGGGTGCAGAACATATAGTGAAACGGGAAAAAACGAGAGGCGTACTTGTCACGTTTTGAAGTTCATTTGTGGGGAGTGTTTGGCATCTAGGTTAGTGAGTGGTGGTTGTATGGGCAGAGGTGACCACCTTAGGGCATGGGTTTTGACCGTGAGGGGTGGACAGTCACGGTGGTGGCCGTATTTAGAATAAGTAATTCGTTGCGGGTTTTCGGATAGATGCTTAAGACGATTTGTTTGTTTTGGTTGCTGGTTGTCGGGGCAGAAGGATGGGTTGACGGCGTTTTTTTTGGGTATGAGTTGACCCTAGTGTTGGTGTAGTGGTGGTTAGGGGTGGCAGATGGTGGTGGTAATGACAGGTCTGCGAAAATAAAAGATGAGTGAGTCGTATGTATGGCATTTGGGTGTGTGTCGTGTGGGGACTCGGGGTTGACGTTAGGGTAGTGTAATTGAGGGTTATGGCGGTGGCTGTGATGGCGGTAGTAGGTGGTGGCAACCGGAGCGAGAACGCCGAAACCGCAGTTTTGGGATTCTGTACAGGTGGATTAGGGCAGCGTTTTGTGGTGGTCGTGGGGACCGTCAGGGGATACCAGAATGTGGGATGCGTGGTTGGCGGTGCGGGGAAGAAAATGGGACCATTGGCGGTAGTCGTGGGTGGTCAGACTAGTGGTGGTAGTGGCATGAAGATGGCATGCGCAAAAGGGTTGGGCTCGTTGGTTACTGTTGTGTTGTTTTGTTATGTCGTGCATTATTGTTGTTATGTCAGGTTGGCATCTTAGTTTAGGTTAGTTGTTTAGTTTATGAAGTAGTAGTAGTTAGTTTAATAATTAATTAGTATTAGTATTTAGTTTATGGGTAGTTTATGATATTAGTATAATTGGTTTTATTATTATTGTTTATATTTAGACTATGTTTTAATTAATTGGTTTTAGTATTATTGTTATATTTATTTAATTGTTTCGTTTAATTAGTTTGATTAATTAATATATCATAATTGTTTATACCATTATATTTGATTAATAAGTTATGTTAATTAACTAGTGTTTGTTGATAATTAATTGTTGTTATTTTAATTAACCACGGTTATGCGTAGATTGATTTGTTAACGTTTATATATGTTCGGATAATCATGCATAAGACGGAGTTTATATTTATATTTAACCAAGTTGTGAATTAATAATTTGTCTACGTATGAGACAAGTAAGACGGTTAATGAGCTTGAAAATATTTAGTAGTTGTAGTTATGCAATGAGCAGGCTATAATACTCTATTTGATATTTGGTCTTTTGTTAGTAGCTTGACGGCTTTAATATTAATTATTAAACGTAATTATTTATCGATAGTAATTGAATGGTTGGTAATTGCTATTTGTTAATTGTTCAAGGTGACGGTATTGTGGAGGATATCTGTCTTTACGTGCTCGGAGTACTAATTGGATTATATTGCTATCCAGGTAGGATACACTGACACTATACTCTATGAAGTGTTATGAATGGATGTTTACTCTGTGATGTGTTATGAATGGATGTAGCCTTGTATATTATGGATGCAAGTATGAGTTATATGAGCATGGTATTTTGTGGTTATTTATTTTAGTGTTGCATTCATGAGCATGGCATATGCATTGGTTACTGAGAAAGATATGGATCAGATATTATTCTGATATAAAGCCCAGGGTGGTTCTGCAGACCAGGCCTGGTGTCTTATCAGCTATTGAGCTGGTGTTCGGCGACGGCCGATTATAGTCTGCCGGGAGGTTCGGTATGGCTGGGTGTTACGGGTTTGAGATTGAGATTGTGAATGAGCTCGAGCATATCATGGCATTTGCATATCATATTTGTTGCATTATTATTATTGTGTTATCCTACTCAACCGCGAGGTTGACAGTGTATTCGTGTACACCTACGATGATCCGGAATGGGGAGTAGATTCTACAGGTCAGAGACTAACGGACTAGGAGCTTGGGCAAGGAGTGAGACATGGCTTGGACCTACTTAGAATTAGATCACATACTTAGAGGCTATCAGTTGTACTTTTATTCTTTGCGTAATAGTTGTAATAGCAAAAGTTTAAATTTAATCAGTTTTTATATAAAGTACTTTGGTTTGTTTACTTTGTTATTCACTACCTCGGACATTCTGAGATGGTAACAACTCTATTTATTTGAGAATGTCTTGCTAAAGGCTCTTAAATAAATGGGGGTGTTACAGATGATGATTGAAACACATAATTTGAATAGCATAGATCATAGAAATACAAAAACACGAATCTATAAACATGTGATACAGTTATAAACAGGAATCGAAATTAAGACAATATCACGATAATAAGAAAAGAGCAGAGTACGGTTTGCACCTACCCTGTTAGCAGCGAGATCGACCAGCCCTAGACTACCCTGACCACCGTGTGAACCGCTCCCTTCTACCCTCTGCTGTGGCGGCTGTTGTGTGGAAGTGTGTGTTGTGTCGTTTAGGGTAGAATAGGTCTAGGTCTAGCCACATATATATGGCGGCATAGAGAGGTGTTCTGAATTCTAATTTCAGAATTGTGGATGGGTCCTTCTTGGCACGCAGCCCTAGGCCCATATATGGGTATTTTTCGATTATGGGTCAGCCCTCTACACATCCCAATACGTAGACAACTCAAATCAATTACGGTTTTGGTTGAATATTCGTCCACACGACTTTAAATACAACACGAAAACACCTTGGCCACAAATATAATATCGCTTTTATTATTACTCATCGACACCGACATCCGACAAAATCAAGATATATAAATAAAACGAAATAAAAATACGAGGTATTACAGTCTTCCCTCCTTAAAATGAACTTCGTCCCGAAGTTCGTCACCCCATAGCGGTAAAGAAACATATAACAAGCATGAAACAATTAAAAGTAGCTCTTATATAGACTCCAAAACACGAAATATTACATTCTACCCTCGTTAAGAAAACTTTGTCCCCAAAGTTTAAGGCATAACTAAGTTAACAGATACTTCATGAATTACAGTATAATGCATAACAGAAGTAAACAGGATTATCAAGTATATCCAAACAATCACGACATACACAATTTATTTGCTATAACAAGTAGTCATGTCATAAACCTTTAAGATTTTACAATCCTATCCTCCTTAAAGCATGGTTACGTCCTCGTAACCCCATTACAAAATTCCACATCCAGTGTTTAAGCAATTATCGAAACAACAGTCATAAGTCATCTGATAAGTTAATTACCCTATACCAGACAACTAGCATCCGGCTTTTAAAGCAATCAAACACAGTTGCCAATTTCACATTACGCAGTAAAACAGAATCAGGGTAGTTAACACGTACATACCCTTGAAATCTCTTTTAACATAAACTTAACATATCCACACCAATGTAACAATCAGCTAACTCATAGTTCATAATTGACAAATTAAAACATTTCATGATCATAATCATATTACAGAAGCAAAAACATATTATAGAAAATACGTAAGGCAAGTTTCAACTAATGTAATTAACATGGGGCATTAACGTATTTCCCGAGATATACATCAAACTTAGACTAGCAAACAGCTTAGTATCTCCAGGTATCAAAAGTTAACCAATTAATAATTCAATATATCACGATCAGATTTTAAACATAGCAATATGCAATTCACCTTGTAGTATAACAATATACATTAATAGATTATAAAGATTATATTCACAGGGAACTAGACATAGATATATCATTTATATATGAAAGAACATCAATAAGATTCATATCGTTCAAAATACTCACACTTACTTATAACAATTAGGTTGCTATATCATGCTAATAAGTTTACCAGTTGAATTCATTCTACCACGTGTCCAGACTCTTCTCTAATGAAGATGATTTTTAACATTACATATAAACACCACATAATTATTTGAGGTCATAGCAATAGAAAGCAATAGCGTCCGTATAATTGAAACTACTTTACATAAAACTCAACGAAATGACAAGGTTAAATCATCATATAACAAAGTTCATATCCATATAATATGTCTATTATTCATGCTACTAATGTCATATCGGAATATTACATGAATACATAACATAATTCATATTTGATTTAAAACTTTTATATTTAAAACTTTACTATTTCAACAACCATGCATTACGCAACAACTTCCAAAAATCATAATTAAAACCATAAGGAATTAACTAACCATAGGAAGAACAATCAATTCAAAGCTTAAGGAATTTATTTATAATAAATTTTACAACTCAGTGGGTTTGAACAAAACTTTACAGCGCTTACACGGAAATTTGGACAATTTGCAAAATCATTATTAAATAACGACTCATTAAGATTTTACGTGGCTTATCATTTGAAAACGTGAATGAAAATTCTAGGCAGTGGAGTTGGAAATATGCATAAACAATAAGCACGTTTTAAATGATTTCCTTTACAAAACATAGGTCAGAACGAAACTGTGCGGTAACAATCTGACCACTGTTAACCAAAATATTTATTTACTTCAAAATATATGTCGTTTTAACTTGAAATCAAAATCATAAGAAAGTTAACTCATAAGATCATCATACATAAAACTTACACATTCATATAGAGAACACAACTATTCTCAAAACATGTTGACGCATATATTGAAGCATAGAAATGACATCGCACCGTATTAATATTTATTCATTATTTCAATTTTGTACTTGTTATCATGAAGGCGATAAGATTGCGAAACTGAAAGGTAGGATCAACTAAATAAATCAATATTCATACAAGTATACACGAATGTAACACATAGCTATATGACACTTATGGCTTGGGGCAACACATTCTGCATATCACTAGACATAGATTACTATAACATTTAAATCCGATCATTCATATTCAAATTCAAGACAATATATTACATAGTTACGATAGTCATTTATTAACCAGGTATCATATAAAATTTCTAAACACCAAAATCACATGATAATATCACTCAAAATTATTTTTCAATAAATAGACATCCATTCTCTAAAATTTCAATGCAATCCTTCAGATCAATCAACATCTCAAAATCTGTCGTATTCTTCTAAGGCACATCATCATACAAGTCAAGCTTATGTTTCAAAATCGCATTCCAATTTTCATGTTCTCAACACTTGAAGAACATACAACTCAATCAACATTCAATATAAGTCTCATACAACACAGATCTCCAACCATATTTCACATCATACTTACCTCATCCCCTTTTTCTGCGAAAACGTTGGTACAACATATATATATATATATATATATATATATATATATATATATATATATATATATATATATATATATATATATATATATATATTGGGCCCTGTCCTTTATTCTATACTACCCACGCTCTACATCTCTCAAGGGTAACCAGGTTAGACTGAAAGGGCCAGTGGTTTGGTTTGAGGGGGCCCCTAACTCATCCCAATCCTGGGGCTCCTAACAGTTACTAGCCTGGGGTTCATTTATTAGACTCCTCCTATATTCATTATTATTCATTTGGTTTAGGCCTGAGGATCGTTCGCTCTGATACCACTTTGTAACACCCCCATTTACCTAGGAGCCTGAACTAGGACTTCCAGAGTAAATAGGACTGTTACCATCCTGAATGAACCAGGGTAGTAGATAATCACAGTGAAAGACACACAGTACTTTAATTTATAAACGATCAACTGAAAGCTATTACAAAGCAAAGTCCAACTAAAGTTCCAAAACAACTGTTACAAAACAAGTGAAGACTATAAGAGACTAAGTGATCTAAACTAGGTCGGTCCGATCCAAGTCTCTCCTCCATGCCTAAGTCTTAGTCCATCTGTCTCTAACCTGAAAGATCTACTCCCCATTCCGGATCATTGTAGGTGAATACGAATACACTGTCAACCTCGCGGTTGAGTAGGATAACACAATAATATAAAATGCAACAATGTAATATGCAAATGCAATGCCAATGCTGAGCTCAATCACAACCCAAAACACCAATCATAACCCGAAACACCAAGCCATACCGAACCTCCCGGCAGACTATAATCGACCGTCGTCGAATACCAGCATAAAGCTGAAGACACCAGGCCTGGCTTGCAGACCACCCTGGGCTTTATATCAAATAATATCTGTCACCTCCCTCTCAATAATGCAATTGACATGCTTATGAATGCAATATTAAACAACTAATACTTGAACACCAAACACATATAAATCATGCTTGCACTCATAATGCACATTATAAACATCCATTCATTTTCCATCATAAAATATAGTACAGTGTATCCTACCTGGAATAGCAGGCTGCAAACAAGCAATCACCGTCTAGTAATGTTCCTCCTCAAATTCCGTTCTTATAAAAATTACTTACATCAATTTCTAAACATGCAACCAAGTACAGTTAACTAATCATAAACTTACTAAAATAGCACTTACTGAATATAGTACTTACTAAAAATAGGATTACTAAATTTAGACTTACTAAATTTAGCATACAACACTTATCAACCATTACTAATCCAATAACATACTTAACATCATTACTAATATTAATATTAATCATGCATAATAATAACATAAATAATTATGACATGGTACATACTCCTAATACTACTCATAACATATTATTAGTATTATTAATATTGAGAATCCATAAAAAGAAATACTAACATAAAGGAGTAATGTTAAGTATGTTACCATCCAAAAACGATATTAAAACGTCACACAATTAACCATACAATTATTAGTAATAATACTAATGCTACTATTATCTATAAATCTTAGTAGTAATAATAATAATAATAATAATAATAATAATAATAATAATAATAATAATAATAATAATAATAATAATACATTATGAAATCAACAATCTAACAATGTGAAAAACGTAACAAACACAACCCACGAGCAGCAGACCCAATTTTCGCGAAACCGAACAGCCTGCCGCGACCAGCCCTGTCAAACACCACTCCCATCACCACCTGCAACCTCTGGCCTCCCCACTGGCACCACCAGGCTCGCCTCTGAGCCACGGTGGTTCCAGGGAGGAGGTCAGTGGTCGTCGACCACCGCCCACGACGCCAAACAACCGCATTGAACTCGACACCTACACACTGATACTCTGCTTCACGGTTTTAAACACCAGAACGAAACCTACTTTAAACCCAAACATGACAACCACGAACCACCATGATAACCACCAATCGACACCCCACACTACGATAAAGTCACTCAAACCAAGACCGAGAATGCAAATTGACAGAATATGGGTCGAATTCAGACTTAAAAACCCCCATTCATATGCCCTGTTTTCGATGACACTTAAACAATTAACAACCCAGAAATTAAACCCGAACCCAGAACGAAATCCCCTGAATGAACGACTTAACATAATAAAGATTGAGTGATGATGATTGAAACACATAATTTGAATAGCATAGATCATAGAAATACAAAAACACGAATCTATAAACATGTGATACAGTTATAAACAGGAATCGAAATTAAGACAATATCACGATAATAAGAAAAGAGCAGAGTACGGTTTGCACCTACCCTGTTAGCAGCGAGATCGACCAGCCCTAGACTACCCTGACCACCGTGTGAACCGCTCCCTTCTACCCTCTGCTGTGGCGGCTGTTGTGTGGAAGTGTGTGTTGTGTCGTTTAGGGTAGAATAGGTCTAGGTCTAGCCACATATATATGGCGGCATAGAGAGGTGTTCTGAATTCTAATTTCAGAATTGTGGATGGGTCCTTCTTGGCACGCAGCCCTAGGCCCATATATGGGCATTTTTCGATTATGGGGTCAGCCCTCTACACATCCCAATACGTAGACAACTCAAATCAATTACGGTTTTGGTTGAATATTCGTCCACACGACTTTAAATACAACACGAAAACACCTTGGCCACAAATATAATATCGCTTTTATTATTACTCATCGACACCGACATCCGACAAAATCAAGATATATAAATAAAACGAAATAAAAATACGAGGTATTACATTATAGAATTGTTCATCCAAGGCATTGGATGACTCTTTGATTAGTTTCGTAAATGGTTTGGACTGAAAGACCCCCCGGCCGGGCAATCGGAAGGGAAATCGGCTCTCCTTCCAAATAGTTTCCGAAGTTGGTTGAGAGCCTTGCATAGTAATTGCATGATGGTATGAGATTGAGATAATGAGATCTGTATGCTTCACATGTTTTATATATGTTGGATTATATTGTATTTTTATGTGTTACGTGTCGTTACAAAAGGTGGCTAGGAGAACTCTAGTCACTCCCCACTGATTGTGGCGTACATGTTTACATGTATGTAGGTACATGACAGGCGGTTGGCAGAGGGTTGCATGGAGCTAGTGAGCGATGATCCTATTCATCGATTGACTTACAAGTTTACGTTAGCTAGACTTTAGTTTACATTTCAGTTTTTGAGTGCCTCTAGGGATGTGCCATCCCACGCTGTTTGTATATATATTTTACTCTCAGTTTCAGTTTTAATTCACCTCGTTTTTATGCATGTTAAAGTTTAAATTCCGCGTATATTTTGGCATGTTGTATGTTTTATTTTTCCGCTGCAACGAGGGGTTTTAAAGTTGGTATCAGAACGTTATCGCTCCCGACGCACTCATGTAACCCCCAACCTTAACTTGACCTTATTATCAAATAATGAATGAGAGATGGGGTAGATTTACGGACTTAAATTGTAGTCTGTTTCGTGATTGCTTTCATTAGGTTCTAACGTGTTTGTTGATTGTCATTGATAATACTTTATTGCCTTCCAATCGACGAACCGTGGACTTATCCATTTGGCGATGAAGACCGGAGTTTCTACCGAAGATAGAAGATTTCTGCTACTGTTAGAGAATGCTTCTGAGCCTTGAAGATACTTCTCTTTCTTTGTGCATCATCTTTTTCGATAGCTCCGAATGCACATCCTTCTTTTAGAATCTTTGTCTAATTTACTTGAACAGATCTTCATACCTTTTCAACTTAACCTTGTTGCTTGATTTCTTAAGGTGCCCTCTAGGTAATCTTCCCTTTTATTGGATTTGGAGGAACTAGTCTTAGGATAACCGTAAGCTGTGTTATGAGAAACATTGTTATTTGAGGAATAACTTAAGAGGTATCGAGCGACATGTTTTGGTGATCTAAGGGTCTAGTTGTCTATCCAATTGGGAGAGTGAAAGTGAGTGATAGGATACTTGCTTGAAGGTTGAGTTGTATACTTAGTATTCGGTGGAACCTAACCTTGAGAACCATGCTTAGATCGTGAAAGTTTGTGGATTGTAGAGTACTGTTAAGGAGTTAGATACGATAATTGAGGATATAGAGCAACCTAGAAGAATAGGCTTAATATGCTAATGAAAACGAATAGATGAGTAAAGTGAGTTAGTATCAATTGACTTAGGTGAGTGATTGAGTTGAGAAAGGTTCGTTGTTGAGGAATGCGAATCATTGGCTATAATGGTTGAATACTTGAAGATTTTTGACTTAAGCTTAGAAGAAGTGAATCACTACTTGACCCTAGGCTGCTTATTGAATCTTAACGTTTATTTAATGAAAAACTTAATAGAAACTTGAGGATGCACCGCCAGTTTGTGAATGGAATAAAGTAATTCATTGAGAGATGAAATTTCGGAAAAACTTGATGGTTTGAGAATTGTTATCTGGTGGACAGTGAGGTAAGTGAAGTGTATATGACATGTGGTTTGATGGCCCGAAAGTGTTATTTAATTACCACTGAGTGGCTAGCAGAGATGGGACATCTCAAACTTTTGGCAATAGGTAGTTGTAATGATGATATCGTTTAAAGTTTGGAAGATTAGGGTATATAAATCATTGGAGGAATTGTTCGTGAGAACCGATAATTGAAGGACTTGATTTGGAAAGTAAGAAGTGAGAACCCCGCGAGAATAGTGCGAGACCCGCACCTTGGAAGATTCCGCAATCGTTCCTTTCACGTCGCTTCTCTCCTTTCTTCTCCTTTGCTTCTCCGTCTGCTCTTGGCTTCAACTTTTATTGGGGTCCATAGCCTAAAGTTCCTTACCTTGTCATCGTGTTGTTCCACGAGCCGTCTTCCGTGTGTCTCTCTCGAGACATATGTCGTGTTTATCCCTGAAGTTTGTATCTCATCTCCTCTTCTGTGAGCCTCGTTCCTTTTCATCTAGATTAGTGGCGAGATTGACTTGTTCTTGGAATAGTGATACATGCCTTGAGGAATGCTTGGTTTTGCGTTGTCAGAATTTGGTTGAGAGAGTTTATGATAATAGTATTCGGGTAATATTGGATAGTGTGCCGCCTTGAAAGTTCCATGTTAGATGGCTAGATGTAAGTGGTAATTGTAGATTTGGAGGTACATGCTTACGATAATGATGATGTGGTTAAATGGATGAATTAGGGAAGTTAGTGACACTTAATCTTGAGGAGCTTCTTGAATGCAGAAAATACCACATATTTGGGGAACGAGAGTTATTGGTAACGGTGTGAGAATGCTGAGACATTTACGATTTGACTTATGGAGTTGACTGAGTGTTTGACCGTAGGTTACTTATTGAACCTCAATGTTTACCTATTGAGATACTTAAGGAAATTATAAGATGCCCCACTGTTAGGTGGATTGTTTTTTATCGCTATGGAATAATGGAAGCATGTTGGCTTAATGATGCTTCGTGATTGGTTGACAGGTAACCATTGATGTCTGAGGTAATCATAGAGTAGAAATTTGTAACTTATAAGTGTTCATGAATATCATTCGGGGAGTTCGGAATGTGAATAACTAAACCTTATGGAAACTGTAGGAGTGGAAGTTGTTACTTCCTTGGAACTTTTCTTTGGGATGTATATTGTTGGTAAGTGGTTAGAAACCAGAGGATTTAAGAGTTGTTACCTTAGTAAGGTCTTGATTTGAATGTTCATTATAGTAATAAAATTGGGAATTTAGGATGTCGAACCTTGTGGAATGGGTTTGCTAGGATCGAACTGTTAAAATTTAAGGTTATAGGATGATGAATACCATATCTTGGGTTCTGAGGTTCGTTGTTATGGTAATAGAATTCCAGTTCAGATTTTTGGAAGACTTCGTGTTGAGCAATACCTTGTTCTATGGATGAGCTAATGGTAAGAGGGATCGTGAAACCATTGAGAGTCTAGAGATCACTTGAATTGTCCTTCTTGGGATATATTGGGAATCGTTATAACGATGCTTTGATTATGGATTGAGTGATGAGTGACCCCATGTTTGGCAGGAGTATCACCTTCCTTGACCTTTAACCCGGTTGTCTCGTCCCTTCGATCCTCCCTTGCATGTTCTGTCAGCTGTGAAACTAGAAACTTATGATCCTTCGTTTCAAAAGTAACCTCTATGATCGTTTCTACGCTCCCAGTAACCGTCTTTGAAATATGTTCTCTATTGTTCACCTAAGAAGTCTACTGTTTTTAGAAAATCTTAATTGTTTTGAGAATTTGAAACAGCTCCCTCTTTTGTTGAAGGTAACCTTTGTCGTTGTGGAAATTTGACTCTTTCGTGAATTCGAAAATAAAGGTTGATTTTGAAGAAAACTTCATTTTAAAGAGCAGAACGTTTTACAACTTTGATGGATTTCAGCGTTGATTGCCACTGGAACGTGTTATTGGAGACGTCTGATAACCTGTGCGGTGTTTATCAACACCGAATCGATCTAAATTTCGAACTTTTACTGATTTAATTTTGGGACTTGTCTCAGATTTGGAATGTCGGACTCTTGAATACGTAACGACAATCCCAATGTCCATTAATAAGACTTGTGCCTTGAAATCTTTTTCTTCTTGAAACCTTTTCGAAAGATAAGTTTTTGGGTTACCATAACCCGGGTAGTACGTTTTGATAACTAGAGTTGTTTTCGTACTTATCTCTGTCTTCAAGTTTCGAGGACGACACTTTTTGAAAGTTGGGGTGATTGTAACATCCCGTATTTTCGTAAATTATATTTTAAAGCTTTTAATTTAGTTTACGGAATAAAATAATATTTTAAGATAAATTTGTGAAGTTATTTTTAAATCTTCCGTTAAGATCCGTCTTAAGAAACCTTAACTTCTTAGGATGTTAATAACTTGGCTAAAGCAAACCCGACTCAAACCCGTTCACAACTAGTGACCCGACTCAAAATAAGAAAAATGACTACTTAAACCCCACCACAAAACCCTTATGTCGACATCTCCTTCATCCTCACAACTCATTCTACTGCTTTCTCTTTTCCTCCATTTTTCCTTTTTATTTCAAGCTTAAAATCGACATTTCAAGGCCTTCCCGAACTCGAATCGCGGTAAGTCCTACATTTTCGGAATCCTTGTGAGATTTCCAAGTTTTCTATCTCTTTCAATTTCAATTTCGTCGAACTCGAAAAAGACGTTGTTTTGGGTAAATTTTGTTTTAAGCTTATAAAACCCGTTTCTTTTGTTGTAGGGGTTGGACTAGAGGATCCTAAAGTTGATAGCTTCATCATTGAAGAAGATTTTGGAGCATAAACGCTTTTGAGGTGACGATTATGAGAAACTCGGCCTTTTTGTTAAAATAGCATTCTTTGTGTTGTGTTCTTGCTTAATGTTTCTGATTTTTGTATTGTTGATGAGGTTTGAGTTTAGGTTTATGTTAGGAATGTGTTTTATATGTTCATCACATGGTTTGATTGAAGTTCTAGATGTTCATATGCTAGTATTGTTCATTTTTCAGATTTTGAGTTCTTAAGACGAATACGATGTTTGATTCTAATTCGTGTTTTATTTGTTCAAAATCGTGTTTGTGACATACTTGGGATTGTTATGGGTTTATATGTGTTCATAGTATAGGTTTGATGCTAGAAATCATAGCTTAGAAGTGTTTGTCGAAAGATTGATTGAATTGGCGAATTGCAGGAAACTTACGAAACCAACCTGGCCCGTGCTTGGGCGCAGGCTGCGCCTCAAACTGCGCAGGCTGCGCAGCCCAAACGCAGCTGCGCACCCCCTTGCGCAGGTTGCGCAAAAACCGCTGTAACTTTCTGCTCGTTTATCGGTTTGTCGAGCCGTTTTATTTTGGGGGCTTATTTCCCAATTGTTTTTAGGATATTTTAAGTGATGTTTTGTGGTATATACACTTGTTATTAAATGTATATTGGTGCTAGGAAAGTCATCATAAGAAGCGTGGTTATCCGTCTCGAGTCGATTAGCTCATAAGGAGTTGATTACGGAAATTGTGCATGAAGATAGTTAACTTTTAAGGATTTTCTTGTGAAGAGTCTAAGCATATTTTAATCATGTTATGAGGTTCATATAGTTGGTTTGAGATTTATATTTATTTAATATGAGACTCTCCGCCTGTGGCCAACCGGCTAGGAACCCCAATTAGCTACGTTTGCTTCATAACTTTTGATTGACAAGTCGGATTTCGTTGATTCTTTTTCCGTATGTTTTGTATGTGTGTTTGAGGTCCCCGGAGGATGGGTGACACTATATTGGGTTCGGGAATGGAGAGAGGATAGAGACCCCCCGGTCGGGTAACCGAAAGGGAAACCGACTCTTCCCTCAACTTAGTTCCCGGGATCAATTAAGTGTTGTTTAGAAGTATAAGAGATTAGTACTAAAGATTTAGTTACTATATTTGGATGCTATTGTATTGATGTGTATTAAGGTATGCCTTAAGCTGGCCTATGAGCTTAATATGTGAGCTAGTTGTCATATATGGGGGTATGCCTTAAGCTGGCCGCTGAGCCCTATGTGTATGGTTGTCGTGTCTGGGGTATGCGTTGAGATGTCGCCTCTGAGCCCAGAAATGTTTATTTGTGATCGCGTTGGAACATGCCTTAAGTTGGCCTCTGAGTCTGACGAGTAGAGCAGTTGCACAACGGGGCAGTTACACAACGGGGCAGTTAGGATGTAATACCTTACCTGGAGTGCAGATGTTGATGCTAGGACATGCCTTAAGCTGGCCTCTGAGTCTAGTGTCTTGTGATGTAGTAAAGGGACATGCCTTAAGTTGGCCTCTGAGTTCTTTACTTATTGGATGCTAGTCCATGCGTTGAGTTGTCGCCTCTGAGTCTTGTGTCTTGTTGATTAGCAGGTCTATGCCTTAAGTTGGCCTCTGAGTCCTTGCTTGTGTGTTTGGTATCTAAGTTATGCGTTGAGATGTCGCCTCTGAACCTTTATACTTGTTGAATATTTGTTATCAAGGTCTATGCCTTAAGTTGGCCTCTGAGTCCTTGTTTGTGGAAGTGAATTAATATTTAGGTTATGTCTTAAGTTGACCGTTGTACCTTTATACTTGTTGTTTATTGTGATGGTTATATTATATTGATTATAGAATTGTTCATCCAAGGCACTGGATGACTCTTTGATTAGTTTCGTAAATGGTTTGGACTGAAAGACCCCCCGGCCGGGCAATCGGAAGGGAACCCGGCTCTCCTTCCAAATAGTTTCCGAAGTTGGTTGAGAGCCTTGCATAGTAATTGCATGATGGTAGGAGATTGAGATAATGAGATCTGTATGCTTCACATGTTTTATATATGTTGGAGTATATTGTATGTTTATGTGTTACATGTCGTTACAAAAGGTGGCTAGGAGAACTCTAGTCACTCCCCACTGATTGTGGCGTACATGTTTACATGTATGTAGGTACATGACAGGCGGTTGGCAGAGGGTTGCATGGAGCTAGTGAGCGATGATCATATTCATCGATTGACTTACACGTTTACGTTAGCTAGACTTTAGTTTACATTTCAGTTTTTGAGTGCCTGTAGGGATGTGCCATCCCAGGCTGTTTGTATATATATTTTACTTTCAGTTTCAGTTTTAATTCACCTCGTTTTTATGCATGTTAAAGTTTAAATTCCGCGTAAATTTTGGCATGTTGTATGTTTTATTTTTCCGCTGCGACGAGGGGTTTTACAAAAATCGTAACCCATTACTAATTCGTAACGATTTTTAACGTATTATATTTAAACGTAAGCAAGCAAGCTAGCACGTACATAAATTAATTAATTCAAGCAGGCTAGCAAGCACGTACGTAAAATAATAATAAAATAATTATAATATTTGTAAACAATGGCTGTAAGTTAGTATTACGAAAGTAACACAACAAACATGAGCATCATTACGCAGCAATTAATCAACGAAACGGCAGAGGTAGAAATGCAACAACAGTAGCGTAATATGTAACAGATTAATGCAGCAGCAGCCCATAACAACAGAATGCATCAACAGTAGTGAATGGCGACAGACAATTCAGTACAGCAGTGATAACAGATAGAAATGGCGGAGTAGCGACACAAACATACCCATCGTCAACCCAAAATATGATTTTATGCAGTCTCAATATAAATAGCATGTAAAATTTCAGAAATAATCTACACATAACATATGCATACTATAATCATCATCAATTTCACATAAATAACAGGAAAAATCACATGTCTAATTAATTTAAGACAAAGGCCGAGTTTTCTCGTTATAGTCACCTCATAAAGATTAATCTTCACTTGAATCTTCTTTTATGTATGAGTCCACTACCGGGTCTTCGAGATTAGCTCCTATAAACAACAAAAACGGATTAAAACACCCCATTTTCGAAATTAAAGAACAGCCCAGAAAATGACTGAACCTGATGCATGCCTATTTTATACACCTTTTGGCATCATTAAGCACGCATTTCTATTCATTTTCACGCACTTTACGTGCTATTTCGCCCCTTTTTCTTCTCTTGGTGTATTTCTTGTTGTTTTGCAGGAATTATGCTAAAGTTGAAGAAACCGAGTCTTTCCCGTCCAAAGTAGAACCTTTTTAGAAGATGGAACAAGTCAAGGAGTCCCATAACCTCAAATGTGCAGTCCCGAGCTTAAAGGAACGGTAACCGAGGCAAAGACAAAGGACAAAGGCAAAAGAATTGAAAAAGAAGCAACTTGATCTGTCATTTACTCGATCGAGTAAACACCAGAGCTCGATCGAGTGGATGCAGGAGGAGAAATACTCGATCGAGTGAACTGTTACTCGATCGAGAAGTCTGCAGGAAGAACTAATCTGAGGGTCCTTGCAAATCTTATCGTCCTAACGTGAAGAAAATCGTATGACGATTTGTCAAGAATGATAAACATGAATGAAACTAAGGTAGTTGCCACTTCATCCGTAAGACATATACATGTTATATTGTGCTTAACCAAGTTTTGGATTTAGAGTAATACATAAATAATAGTTATTATGTACTTCATCTCTAAATATAATTTGAGTTTTACATAAAAGGTAAAAGGTTTTACCATTAGGCAATTGAAACAAATGTTGTACTCAATCTTACAACGATTGGTTTATGGCAATGTTATACGAATCAAGGTGGTTATATTCCAAAACTAAGGTGGAAATGTCATATGTACCCTAAAACTCGAGTTGGTGCCCCAAATTTTTTCCTCATTTCTCGATTGAAAGTCGCATTTGAGGTTAGGAATCTCATGGGTTATGCGAATCTTGCATTCAAGGCAAGTCATTCACCCTATAAACACTTTAAGGTGTGTTGGTGAGTGAAATTTTAAATCATGAAAGATATTTTAATTCTTCTTTTTTACCGAAGTAGAAATACATTATCTAGAGGATCTATCCTCGATTAGATGAGGTCTATCTTCGATTGAGGAAATCAACGCACAGGAAATTCTCATTGAGAATACATGTGCAATGGCTCAAGAAAATGTTCTTGGAATTAGATAATGATCAAATTAAGCCTAGTAATTTACACCAAATAAAATGTGATAAAGTATCACAAATTTACTTTCGTAAGCACGTTCATAAGATGCGCGAGAAAGTAATATTGAATCATATGAGATATGATTAAATATTTACAATTGAGTTGGAGTTATTTTCTATTCCGATTTTGTCGAGCATTTATTTTTCCCGCTATGTTATAAAGCATGGGCGTACAAGTCATATGAGATATGAATAGGCAAGGTGCCTAAGTTGTAGCCTATTTCGAATGACAATTTTTTCTTAAATGATCATGAGAACAAAAGGTTTGTGGCTCATGATGTTGTCTATAAATAAAGGAGGATTATTTCTTTTAGACAGAGTGGGAAATTATTATAGAGCCACAATTGCAGTATGATACAATAGGAAAATGTTCTTCCTAGTTGAGATCAGTGGAAATTTCATTCGAAAATTAAGTTGACGAGTGTCATGTTGCCTTTTTAGTGCAACGAAGTTGTAACTTGTTTAAATGCTTTATTTAGTTTCGACTCTGTCTGAATCCGAAATAGCTCAGTTGATTGGTGGAAAGGGTTTCGCACGCAACAACGGATCTATATTAAAATCGGATCAAATGATGTTGGCTTTTAAAATCATCTAGGATGAGTTTTGAAAATCACAACTATCCTAAGAAAGGATGACAAGAGTTGAATTTGATAAATTGGTGGCAAAGAGTTTTCCACGCAATAACATGGCTTCATTGAGTTCAAATATGTTTTGACATGTTGGATTTTAAAAGTCATCGAGTTTGAGCTTTGTAAAATCGCAACTATCCTAAAAGGGAAATGTCAAAAGGGTGAATTCTTTGTTTTTTTATCATGTGATAATCATTTTCTTGAAAGTCAGGAAGTTATGTTTATACATGAAGTTTAGTGGGAGTGAAGTTATGTCACTAGTCTTACATGAATGTGGCATGCTGATCATTATGAATGATAAAGACTTGTGAAAGGAATAAATACATCACCATGATATTCTAACAATGGATATTAGCGTATAAGTAGACATTCTTTTGTCGATAAGAATAAGGGTAAGTTCAAATGATTTGAACTATAGAAATTGAATCCACATGCTTCCGCTGCAAGATCAATTCTTTGCTTAAGATGTATTATCATTATCAAACTTCGTATACTTGGAGTATGATGAAATGTTACAAATCGAATTTGGAAAGAAGTCTTTATGTGTAGCCATATAGTTCATCAAACAGTACTGAAGGAGTACTAAAAGGATGAAGCTAAATGTTTGGATACTTCATTGGTTTAATGTGCAAAGAGTTGCACAATACCATGTTTTAAACACATATGGATGGTTAGAGAACCATTTTGACTACAATCATAAAGGAGGAAATCTGTTAAAAATGTTCTAGACAGTAGAATAATGGAAGGTATTCAACAAATATGAGTACATGCATATCTATGAGATATTATAGAGGGAAGAGTCTCTCGGACACTGTGAAAACAGTGGGAGCTATTCTATTGTTAGAAAGCTTGTGTCTAGATATGGTTCAAGACACGTACTCATAAGGTTAGCATAATGATATTATACATAACCAAGGGAAATTATAGTAAGGTTATGTGAAGCACAAAAGTTGTTAAGGCTTACTAACCAAAGGCCTTCTTATAGGCTTAACATGATAAATCATGTCATTTCAATGGAGTTGAGATGTAATATGATGCGTGTCTATTTTATGATGTTTTAAATCTATTTTTACACGCATTTCAGAGCTTATTAATGAGTTTTTGGTTATTATTTCTCCTATTTCGTCTACTTTCGTATATTTATGCATTATTGCAGATTTATGAGGAAATAAGGCGATTTCGAGTCAAACCCGTCCTCAAGTGATTTGCATTACTAAGGACAAGAAGTAACGAAGCCTAGCGCACATTTCAAGGCCTGAAGATAGCACAAACAACGTTGCATACAATTCACAAGCTTTAACAAGGGAAGAATCGCTTCACGATATTGCAGCCTGTTTCAAATGGCTATATCTCGAGTTATAGAGCTGATAATGGCGTGATTCCAATTGGAGGTGAAAGCTTATCCTCTTAGCTTTCCAAGGCCGCAAGAATCGTTTTAATACGATGAGCAACAAAGAAATGGCAGCTGTTTTAAGATCAACGCGCGCTGCAGAATTCGTCAGAACGCAGTACTGCATCTGATATTTGGTCGATCGACCGGGTACTATGGTCGGTCGACCAAGGTACCTGATGCGCAATATTTCAGAAACCCAGTAGTTGGTCGATCGAACAGTATCATCGGTCTATCAACCACATGGCCCATCAGCGAAGATTTCAGACGCCTCATTAAGCCCATGATTAAGCTAGGATTTGAGGGAAGCAACGACAAATCCTTATAAAAGCTTAATTCCCCCTATGTACTAATCATCTTTTAGCAACCTTAATCTAGTATTACTCAGAAATTCTTAGGTTAGTTTACAATAAAAGTTCTTTAGTTTTCTTTGTTAATTAGTCTTTAGCATACTTTTGCAACAATCAGTTTACACGTGACTTTTCAGTAATATTCAATCTTCCAGTTCTCATCTTTTCCTTATTACGGTAATTCTTATCTCTGAATTCAGTTTTATTCAAGTTTTCATTACTGCTAGTATCCGGTTTAGTGTAGAATCCCCAAAACCTTATTATTTATCGCATGTTTATGATATTGATTGATATGAATTCTATTTTCCTAATTGTTAATTACGGTTATTGTCGTACTTATGAGTAGCTAAACTCCCATGTTAGGATATAGGTGATTAATTTGCGTAGATGGTATAAGATCAGAATCGACCTGTAGCAGACCTCGGTCGACCGACTGGCTTAACTGGTCGGTCGACTGACTGGGTTAGCTGGTCGGTCGACTGACCTCGCGCATGTTTTCAAACTGTTTTGTTTCGTTAATTATAATACCCTATAATGAGACTGAAAGCAGACTTAAAGGATGTTAGTAATGACTTACCCAAGATTGAAAGATACGGGTAGGGCATTGGTTAACGTTTTAAGACGGCTAGGTTACTTAAGACTGAAAGGTATGTGACCTAGAATTTAGGAATCACCCTTATTGTTGACACCCAATATTTGTGAGTCCTAGGAACTAATAGCATAGGCCGAAAGGAGCTATTAGCTATCATAGACCGAGAGGATATGTTACACCCCTTACGCGACTGCGATAGATGTTGACTTAGAATTTATACCATTGTAGCTTTTATGACCCGAACATCCTAGCATTCTTTTATCATAAGTTTTATCCTTATCTTACTTTCGTTTTATTTTGTCTTTACTTTGTTAGACCTAGTGACAACCAAACAAACAAACCCCCAAATTTGTTACCCTAAAACATCAACATAGAACAATAAACATTCCCCACCTTCTTGTGGTTCGACCCTTGACTTTCACTATCTAGTTAAAGCTGAGGTTTATAAATTTTATCTTTGGCACCCTCAACGACGGGTGTCAGATTTTGGCGCCGTTGTCCGGGAGGTGACGCCAGTGTTTATTGTTTTTAGTCTTTTGTTTTCTTTTTCTTTTGCCGTCAATGACCATCTCCCCTTTACCACAATTCGAGCATGAACCATTGTATATCTATTGTGATCGATTAACCTCTTTCCTTTCTCAGTCTGACTATCCTATTAGTATTGGGGAGGTTTGTCGTATCATTTATGATGGAGTTACTGGTAAAACCTTGATCGAGATTGAGGGAAATTGTGGATGGGATTTTCTTGACTTACCTCATGAGAAGCAATGGGAGCTTCTTAAAAACCTAATCCGAGCCAGTGGAGATACAGAGAGGTATGAGAGCGTTGATTTTAGTAACCCGGATTCTTCTGTCGAGAGTGATCCTATCACTCCCGTTGCTGAAGTGTAACAACCCAACCCGCCACCGTCATAACACAAACCCAATAAGATGGGTGCACACTTTTGGGCCCATTACTTGTCCTCACTTAAGCCCAAAAGCACAAGGCCTTGTTACTAAGTGGTGGGTGGAAGTTATTATAAACATATCACAAGCCTCACATTCTACCGATGTGGGACAACTTTTCTCTCATACTCTTGGGGTGTTACAAACTCCCCCACTTAAAGAACACAACGTCCTCGTTGTGCCTCAAACTTGACCACAACCAGGGCCAGAATCCTCCCCGCTAGGCTGGTGACCCGGGTACTCCCGACCACAGGCTCACCACACGGTCGCAGGGTCGCTCTGATACCATTTGTAACAACCCGACCCGCCACCGTCATAACACAAACCCAATAAGATGGGTGCACACTTTTGGGCCCATTACTTGTCCTCACTTAAGTCCAAAAGCACAAGGCCTTGTTACTAAGTGGTGGGTGGAAGTTATTATAAACATATCACAAGCCTCACATTCTACCGATGTAGGACAACTTTTCTCTCATACTCTTGGGGTGTTACATGAAGATTCGCTCATTCTTGATGAGGATGAGTATGATAGGTTACTTGACTCTCTTTCCCTCCCTGTTGATGACACTAACTTGGATACAGCTAATGAGTTAGAAATTCATCCCTTGACTGGCCAACCTATTTTTTTAGGTATTAGTAATGAACATGTTTCTGATACGTTTGAACCTTCGGTTGATGAACCTTGTTTTGTGCAGGATTCAATTGTTGACATTTCTGATATTTTTGATAATATTAGTGAATGTTCTGCACAAGGATCCTTTACAAAGGATCCTTCGGAGTCTTTGATGTGTTTTGAGACATGTGCAAGTGAATCTCTTGCTCAGGAGGCTGATTGGGATGCCCCAAAAGTTGCAACTCCAGGGACAGAGTCTATAGACGATAGAAAAAGAGTTGTTCTCGATCGAGTAGTACCACTTACTCTATCAAATGATTTAGAGAACGAGGTCACTCAAGCAAATGATCATTTGGCTGAAGAGAAGAGCCCAAGGAAGAAGAGACCGAGGAAGGTGTCAGCCCATGACTTGGGAGTTGACGATCCCGGAAGATGGAAGGGTAGAGCTAAGGATGATGACCCATCTATATACGTGGTGGAGAGAAACTCGTCTACCCAAATCACCATAGCTGAGGGGGTAGCTTGTAGTCAGAACCCGTGGTCAAAGAAATTTTGCATCCTTCAAGGATAACTTCTCCTTATTGCTCGTTTCTGTTTTTAAGACATTTTTTCCTGTTTCCCGTTAAGACTTTTAGTTTTCTTTTTGCTTTAGACTTAAGACAATTTTGCTTTCGTTGTTTTTGAGACATTTAGACTTGGTAATGTGGATTTTGCGCAAGTTTTGGGCACGTATATACTGTTTTACAGGTTTGAAGGAGGATTAACTCGGTCCAACGAGTTAATTTCGAAAAGAAAAAGAACACTACACAGGAAGAGCAGTCGACCGACCTACATCATCAGTCGGTCGACCTAGTCCCTGCAGCCCAGAAGGTTCTGTAACCTATCACTTGGTCGGTCGACCAAGTGGTGTGGTCGGTCGACCACTGTAGCTGCTATAGCCTGTTCGTGTTCACCTCAGGAAGCGTGCAAAACACAACAAGGGAGTTTTCTCCTTATTCTGTATTTTATGCTTTCACTTTTCTTCTCTTCTTCAAACCTTTAAACCAACTTTTACAACCCAGAACACCGTTAATCGCCGAAAAGGGTTACCTTCTTGTTCCTTTTTCAGGTCCTTGGAATGGCACTGCTGGCCACCGAAACCTCCTAAGCTATCGCAGGTTTGGGGAGGTTTCCATTGCGCTAAAATCCGGTGAGTTCTTTCCATGTTTCCTTGGTTTTCTTTTTCGCATTTTCCTTTATTTCATAACTTTTGCTCATGCTAGTGCACAATGGGGACATTGTGCGGTCTGGTTTGGGGAATGGTTTTGTGTCGCATGCATTGTTCCAATTGCATTTTCTCACACGTTTATTGCATTTCTGTCTTACATCGTCTTTTCTTATTTCCCTTGCATACAAAAAAAAATAGAAAAAAATTCAAAAATTTCAAAAAAAAATGCACGTTTGTTTTAGCATATAGGACGAGTCGGAACGAAAGTATTTCTATGATGACTTTGCATTTTCATATGTTTATGCCTAAACCTTGCTTGCCAACATGTTTTAGTAGTGGAATCACATGCATATCTACGAGTTTTTTTGTCAAACTAGTTGTTAATCTTAAAACTTGACTTTTACCTGTGGCAAACTACTATACATTCTGAGTTGTTAGAGCCTTTAACTGGTGTCATTCATGACCAGTTGTTTAGGATGTGAGTAGTACTCTCCTTGTGACATGTTACATCAATATGCACAAACATGAACGTAATCTGCTTTATACCTGTATGCTATCTTGTTTTGTGATTTTTGACACGTGCAATTGAGGTCCATTTTTCTTATTTTACCCATAAGCCTTACATTGCCAAATTTGTCTTTTTGTCCCAAAAGCTACATCCTATACTTTGCCCACCTTCATCAAGCTAGTATTTGTGGTCACGGGAACGTTTTTAGTCATATTTGTTTGTTATGTTTTCATGTGAGAAAGAAAAAAAAGGAATGAAAGAAAAAAGAAGGAAAAGAAAACAGGGGAAAAAAAAGAAAAAAAAACCGAAAAAAAAATTACACTGCAAGTCAGTCGACCGACCGCATCCCTTGGTCGGTCGACCAACTGACAGAAACAAAAAAAAACTGCAGTTTGTTCAAAAATTCCTTTTTTTAGCACTTATTACTCCTATACATCATTCATATCATGTGGGAGTCAATTTCCTTGGAAAAATTGTGAGATTTGTGCTACAAAAATAGAATTGTGTTTAAGTTCATTGGGTTTAAAGTTGTGAAATTCGTTGGTTGGATCCCAGTTTTGCTAGCTTGGCTATCTAACTCCACATATCCAAAATCATCTTAACCTTTCTTACCCATTACCTCACACATCTTTCTTTACCTCAGCGTGTGTCAAAGTCACTAGATCGGTATGTATATGCACGGTTGTAGAGATTGTTTTCATGTTAGATTGCAGGCATGTTTTCATGGGTCGAAGTTAGGTGAGTGTCTTTAAAAAAATTACTTATTTCTATCTTTTACACATGCATTCACCCTTTGTTTATTGTGTGATATGAGTGACCCGCGAGAGTCCATTGTGACGAAGTCTGTATGGTTGATAGATTAGCAAAGTTTGACTACTTCATAACTCGTTTGCATGATTCATTTACTAGTTCCTTATTGACTTTGCATTAAATTGGTTTGGGCTTACATTTGCATTTCGCTCTGAGATTGAAATCGTTTCATTAGTTTAAGATCGAGTCTAGTTCTTGCTTGAGGGCAAGCAAGGTTTGGTTTGGGGAATTTGATGCGTGTCTATTTTATGATGTTTTACATCTATTTTTACACGCATTTCAGAGCTCACTTATGAGTTTTTGGTTATTATTTCTCCTATTTCGTCTACTTTCGTATATTTATGCATTATTGCAGATTTATGCGGAAATAAGGAGATTTCGAGTCAAACCCGTCCTCAAGTGATTTGCATTACTAAGGACAAAAAGGAACGAAGCCTAGCGCACATTTCAAGGCCTGAAGATTGTTGGGAAATGTGTCCTCAACAATTGTGCGATCACGAGAGTGATAAAAATCATTGTCATAAATCTTATGAAATGAATATGCAAGGGACGATCCGATATTTGATATAGTCAACTGACCAACATTAATCGGTAATGATTGGCTGACTAGAGTTTGACATTACTGTCGTATGACGGGTGGTCAGTTGATCCCTTTAGGTCACACCTATAGGACAGACCCCTTAGATAATATATTGATTAATTGTATAGGATACAGATTGATCGATATTCTTAAAACCGTATATTGAGAAACCAGAGGTTGAATCTTAAAGTAAGATTTATATTTGAAATTGAAATGTGTCAATTGTCAAGTATTAAACAATATTTTAGAAATATCGAAATTAGTATTATGAATGGTTCATGGTTATAACAAACGTTGTTAATATATCGTATTGACGATTATTACGATAACCATGCGTTGGGACAGTAATTTCGAATTACTTATTAATTTTTTAAATGTGATTTAATTAATTTAGAAATATTATTTATATGTGATAAATTTATTTTAAATTAATACAATTATTATGTCACGTGAGATGTTACATAATTGTACAAATTATAAATCGAATAATGAAAGTGCATTTTACGATTAAAGATGTCGGTTTAGTGATAATGTTTTATGGGTTTGAAATGTAAATTTAATACCCTAAAAACATCATGATTAATAGCCTAAATGCCTATGGTCATGGGTAAGACAAAATTGGCTCTTTCACTACCCTAGGCCTTGTGTCTCACGGCTAAACCAACCCATGCATCCCACTCTATTTATATATGTGGTAATACACATATTAAAAGAGTAATTTTTAAGTGAGCATCTTTCTAGTGTAAGAAAGACTACAACAACCTCAAAATATTATCTTCATAATATTCTCTAGAATACTAATAGAAATATTAGTACACGGTTTCAATACTACCGATTCCGTCACCTAGCTCGTGTTCGTGTTTCGGTTTTTTAAGGGTAGGTCTTGGGTGCAACGTAAAGGAGGCAAGCTATTTTGGTTGCTCCGTGGAGGATCGTCCTAGCACGCATTTGGACCGGTTGTAAGAATCCGTTTCTTTAACATTTCCGCATTTTGTTTTTGCATGCATAAGATTTAGATCGACTAACTTATTTATATGAGTTTAATAAGGAAATTTTAGTAAGACTATAATATGAACTTGTTAGTATGACTACCTTAGTTTCCAACAAGTGGTATCAGAGCCATTAGGTTGCTTGCATGCAACTCGATTTTATACGTTTTTGCGAGAAAATGCCATTTTAATTAAAAACGATAATGAGTAGTACATATAGGATATGCACGAAAATCATATTGCATGTATATTTTCTGGTCTTAAAATGGTTTTAAGTCATTTTTATGATTTATGGAATAATATTGTTTAATATTGTAATTAAATTGTTTAGTTCATGCTCTAAATTGGTTAAAAACGTTTTAATATGGAAAAATAGCTAAATAATGTTTCTGGCCATGAATTTTAAATATGTTTTCACATGCATTTAACATATTGTGAATATATAATTTTCGAAATTATTTAAGTTTTATGCATGGTTTATGAATTTTTAATGGTTAAATAGTCATAAAATGAGTTAAATATGGGTTAAATAGTTATATTATGAATTTAACTATAAAAAATTTGTAGATTTCACATGCAACATATAAAATATATGATGAATTTTCCAGAAATTTTTCTTTAATATTGCATGAATATTGATTTTTATCGTAAAAATCGTAATATTAGTGACATATTTTAGCTTAAATAGTTTAAGTTCGAATTTGACCATAAAATTTTAATATAGTGTCACATATATTATTTCTAGCATGCATGTGAATTTTAAGCTATTAATCTCGAATATTGCATGAGAAATTATTTTAATCGGTAAAATCGCGTAATATATGACACGAATTATTAAAAATAGTAAAGGTTGCTAAAATGGTCCGAAAAATTCACCCATATTAGTCATATTATATATGATCATCACATAATTTTATTTAGTGCCAAAATTTTCTGAAATTTTAATTTTAATTTTAAAGGTTAAAATTTGAGATTGAGTGTTGGTGGAGTCATAATTATTTTTTCAGATCTTAAACAGTGTACATCTGATTTTTCCTTGCATTTTCAGATAATTTGAGTGTCTAGGAAGATGTAAAAATTATATTGGTATTTTATTACATAATTTTTGAATTAATTTTGAATTTTTAAAAATATTATGCATATTACACGGCAATTTTACGAAATAAAAGGGCATATTTCGAAAATATTTAATTTTTAAGGATCTGAAATTTTAGAAAATTTTCAGTATGTTCAAAATTTTGAATTTTGAATTTTTGAAATTTTTATGACTCGTTTGATTATTTTAATGCTATTTCCCGTAAAACCGATTAAAACCGAGCAATATTAAAATAAAAGTTAAGTTAATTTTCAAGATTTGAGTAAGACTAAATTTTGAATCCTAAAATGTGTTAGGAAACTTAACTAAATCGTGAATGGTGATTCATAGAGTGATTAGTGATTTTAAAATTGTTTAAGTCACGTTATTCCATAAAACCGTGTTATTACGAATAACGATATTCAAAACGTGTTTAAATAGGACGATTTGGCTTAGGTTTTGCATTTTACATAAGCATTGCATATTTAATTATTATTTATGAATGTCATATTTTATTTACGTAATTTTGAATTATGTAATTTACTTAGTATGGCCTTAGATTTTAATCGATATTTCCCGTAATGTAAGGGTTTATCGATTCGGTTGTAATTTAATGTGATCTCGTATCACTTTATTTTATTGTTTATTTTATTTTATAATGTATAAATAGATAGAAAATTGGTAATTATTTGTAATTCCGAAGATTCTTGAAGACGGTGCCATTTCGGAAAGGAGTTCCGACCAAGACAGAGTTTGCCTTGGGATGCGTGCCGCGTGTGAAGTTCAAGGGACCAAAGGAGTTAGTTTCCGAATTTGTAATTTACTTTATTTTTTTTAGGAAAGGCCATACTAGGATTTTATTTATGCTTTTAAGTTTTTATGCTTTTATTCATGCTTATCATGTTTGTATGCATAGCCAAATCGTCAGTCAAACTCATGCATTTCATCGATTTTATCGACCGTGTCAATCAATTTATCGATAATTCACCGACTTAGTTCACTTAAAGGAGATAGATAATAAATTGACAAGATCTCTTACGTTATTTAAAAATCGAGACATAGCCTTACCAAAAAGTAAAGAACCCGCGAAGGATCTTCTTCATAAGGGAGTAGGCTCGGCTAAACCGGGGTGCAAACCTTATTACGTTGGTGAAGTGGGGTAATATGATTACGTTCTGGAAATTTGGTTGATCTCGACGAAGGTATTCGAGCCACCGTAGTGGTAATAAGTTCGGGCTAAGATAAGAATTAGTGTAATTTTATCGACCGAGAGTTCTAAAAGTAGAATCGATTAAGGAGTTAATATACCGAGTCACATTAATGAGGGATGTATCGGCTAAACCGTGCCCGAGTTAGTTTGTATTTGGGTCTCGGGATCATTTACTTAATTGGGTAAGAGATCATTAAGTAGATGCTTAACTTGTTTAAATTTACAAATTTATTTATTAAAACGATAATTGTGTTTTAATTCCTTAATTTTCATTTGTAGTTCATTTTTCGACTTCCAATCAATGGCAAATAACGCTCCACCTCTCCCACATCACGCTTCATGGCTCCAATCTTTCATGAATCGTTGCAAGCTTAGGAAGCAAGGCACCAATTTTAAAGATTGGGAAACTCAATTACTTATAGCTGCGGAAGGTGACAATAAGATTCGTTACCTTGTCAAAGCCGCTCCTCCTGTTCCCACTGCTCATTCCACGATAGAAACTCGTGAGGCCTATGAGGCCTATATGAAGGAGTCAAACATTCTTAGGAACATACTCATTTTCTCTTTGGAGCAGGATCTCCAAGAAAGATTGATTATGCTTAGCACGGCAAATGAGATTTACACTAAGCTTAAGAATATGTTTTCTCGAACTCCTAGGACGTTGCTTCATGAAGTAATTTCTGCATCTTTTGACCCAAACTCATATAAGGGTTTAATTACGAGTTCTTCGGTGGTTAAGTCGGTTGTACCATCTGAAATCTTGCAAGATCAAAGGATGGAAACCCCTGACTATCTCATAATAGAACGAATTCTTCGTTTTCTTGATATGCCTTCACAAGCTGAAAGGGCATTTGGACTTATTCGAAGTACCAAGAAGAATATGCCTAATTTTGAGAAAAAGAGCAAAAGGAAGTATAAAAAGAAAATTGGAAAAGGCAAAGGTAAGAAGGCATCCAAGACCGCATCATCTTCAAAAGTTGATGATAAGTGCCATTATTGCACAAAGATGGGGCATTGGAAACGTGAATGCCCGATGTACTTGGCCGACCTAAAGCTTGAAAGGTTCACTCTTTTGGTAATAATTCTTATTTAAACTCGTGTTGTAACATTAACTTTTGTATAATGATACAAGTTGTTAATACTAACCCTTTTTAATTGTTTTAAAGGGACTCCTTCCAAGAAATGGAGCAAGGAGAAAGGAAAGGAGAACTTAAAGTTCCTTCCATGGATGTCTATGGTAGCATCCGAGATTGAAGACATGAAGAGCATGGCTCTATTTTCATTTTGATGTCTTCTTTCATTTTGCATTTTAATTTAAGAACTTTGTATTTCTTGTACGACAAGAATCTTGTTGAGACAATGGTTGTAATAGTGGTGACTTGGTTTTCAACCCAAGTCATCCTTTTGTTCTTAATCAAACGTGTTTGGTTGTTTAAAATGCTCTTAATACATAACATGAGTTGATACGATTTTCAAAGATCGTAATTAAGTACCTTGAATAGTTCACCGTACGCTAGACATGATAGGATCATTATAAAAGTAATTCGACTTACTTAAAAACGAGAATTGCATCACGTGAAATACTTCAAAATCAAACATAAGAACATTAATTCATTATAAGATGATCACCTTATAAGGAGTAATAATGTCTTACAACTCACATAATTCTTTATCCAATACATTGTTGACGGGCGAAAATGCTATCCTTCTTAAATAACGGTTAGTTTAAAGGATAGAGTGGGAGAAATTCTACGCCCGCAAACCAATGAAATAAACATAGGATCTTAGAGAAGAATCCTATAAGGAGTCCTTGAGAAGAACTCTAAGAGATTGGATAGAAGAAACTACGAGAGGACACAGAAGAAACTACGCGAGGACACAAAAGGAAATGTTCCATATGTTGTCATTAGTTTCCAGAGAGGACAAAAGGGACCGCGAGTGTTAACGGAAGGAAATCGTTTCCATGATGTTAATGTTTCTGTTTTATCAAGATAATAGAGGAGAAATCATCTCCCGTTCTCGTGATAATAAGAGATTCTTTCCATGGGAAGAAAAATGAAAAATGAAATATTCATAGCGAGTTGAGAAAATGTTTGAAGTAAATCAAAATGAAATGTTCATTATGAGTTGAGAAAATGTTTGAAGTAAATCAAAATGAAATGTTCATTATGAGTTGAGAAGATGTTTGAAGATGTTACCAAAACACTATAAAGATAGTGGGAGTTATTAACTATAAGATAGTAATACGAAATTCAGTGGGAGAAAAGTTATTAAGGAAACGGAACCTACCATTAAAGAATGGTGATTCTTTAAGGGTTAAAGAATATAAGGTTTTCAATTCTAAATGAATGAATGTTAAGAACATAAATCATAAGTGAGTTTATTATATGATAATGAAACGTCGCCGATCAGTTAACAAGGTTTGGATTTGAATCCAAGATATGAAGATATTAAATTCATATAACCTTGATTAAAATGCCATAAGTTGAAACAATACCTTATTTCGATGGAGAACTAGTGGTTCGAATCTAGGTTAACTACGATATGAATTCTAGTACAATATGACTGTGTTCATATGGATGACATGTCATAAGTTTTAAGAAAACAGTGGGAGCTTCCTTAAGGTAAGGAGACTCGAGTCGAGTATAAAAGACTTGAAGAGTACTTGAATAAAGATCATATTATACGAGATAATATGAGACATAAGCAAACCGGAATTTGTAGGTTTAAAGATGTGAAGATAGGATATATTCACAAACCGTTAATACAAATTCAAAGATTGTTTATGTGGAGCAGCAATATCGTATTGATTGTTCGCACAAAACAATCACTTTTATCGTTTGAGTTATTATTATTATTAACTCACAATTTATACTTTGTTAAATCCAAATGGGTTGTAAGAGACAATTTTGAACCCCATAAGTGAACTGGATTAACTTAGTATAGCCCATAGTCGTTTGTATGAGGTGACGTCTCGAAGCGACTAGAGTGTGAGGCGATTGATGGCAAAGTTCAGATGTCATAGAGTCATATGGGATGACTAGTCGATCACATAGGCAGACTGCAAGAGGCACTTTGTTGGGCATTTAGTGACCGCTTATAGAGTTCTGGAAATTTTATAATTAGCCTGGTCGTGGCGAGAGCTACTATATTATTCACATAAGTCGATTCTTTGACTTGAGACTGTTCGCCCAAGGTGATGCAGCCTCAGATTGACTTTGATTTTAGCTCTACGATCAACCGTTAAAGGGGGTCAAATGGGCTTCTTTTGGGTCATGATGGACTGTGTTAGCGCAGGGAACAGTAGGATAGGAATTGTCCAACCCCTTGTCAGGGTTGTCTTAAATCTCAAGGCCACTCGAGGAGAAGTTTAACTGGAAATGCGTGGCCACGCTCGGAAGGTATCTATGATAGATAATTCCGGTCAAAGCAGTTAAATCTCCATATCGAGAAAAACCGCTCAAGATATGATCAAATGCAAGTACGACCTGGAAGACACCTTGCATTGAGTGGGAGATGACGTAATAGGGCAAGAGAATCGGTGACGCACACTTGTCGAGTACAAGTGGGAGATTGTTGGAAAATGTGTCCTCAACAATTGTGCGATCACGACAGTGATAAAAATCATTGTCATAAATCTTATGAAATGAATATGCAAGGGACGATCCGATATTTGATATAGTCAACTGACCAACATTAATCGGTAATGATTGGCTGACTAGAGTTTGACATTACTGTCGTATGACGGTGGTGGTCAGTTGATCCCTTTAGGTCACACCTATAGGACAGACCCCTTAGATAATATATTGATTAATTGTATAGGATACAGATTGATCGATATTCTTAAAACCGTATATTGAGAAACCAGAGGTTGAATCTTAAAGTAAGATTTATATTTGAAATTGAAATGTGTCAATTGTCAAGTATTAAACAATATTTTAGAAATATCGAAATTAGTATTATGAATGGTTCATGGTTATAACAAATGTTGTTAATATATCGTATTGACGATTATTACGATAACCATGCGTTGGGACAGTAATTTCGAATTACTTATTAATTTGTTAAATGTGATTTAATTAATTTAGAAATATTATTTATATGTGATAAATTTATTTTAAATTAATACAATTATTATGTAACATGAGATGTTACATAATTGTACAAATTATAAATCGAAAAATGAAAGTGCATTTTACGATTAAAGATGCCGGTTTAGTGATAATGTTTTATGGGTTTGAAATGTAAATTTAATACCCTAAAAACATCATGATTAATAGCCTAAATGCCTATGGTCATGGGTAAGACAAAATTGGCTCTTTCACTACCCTAGGCCTTGTGTCTCACGGCTAAACCAACCCCATGCATCCCACTCTATTTATATATGTGGTAATACACATATTAAAAGAGTAATTTTTAAGTGAGCATCTTTCTAGTGTAAGAAAGACTACAACAATCTCAAAATATTATCTTCATAATATTCTCTAGAATACTAATAGAAATATTAGTACACGGTTTCAATACTACCGATTCCGTCACCTAGCTCGTGTTCGTGTTTCGGTTTTTTAAGGGTAGTTCTTGGGTGCAAGGTAAAGGAGGCAATCTATTTTGGTTGCTCCGTGGAGGATCGTCCTAGCACGCATTTGGACCGGTTGTAAGAATCCGTTTCTTTAACATTTCCGCATTTCGTTTTTGCATGCATAAGATTTAGATCGACTAACTTATTAATATGAGTTTAATAAGGAAATTTTAGTAAGACTATAATATGAACTTGTTAGTATGACTACCTTAGTTTCCAACAAAGATAGCATAAACAAGGGTGCATACAATTCACAAGCTTTAACAAGGAAAGAATCGCTTCACAATATTGCAACCTGTTTCAAATGGCTATATATCAAGTTCTAGAGCTGATAATGGAGTGATTCCAAGTGGAGGTGAAAGCTTATCCTCTTACCTTTCAAAATCCGCGAGAAGCGATTTAATACGATGAGCAATGAAGAAATGGAAGCTGTTTTAAGATCGACGCGCGCTGTAGAATTCGTCAGAACGCAGTACTGCATCTGATATTTGGTCAATCGACCGGGTGCCGTGGTCGGTCGACTAAGGTACCTGATGCGCAATATTTCAGAAACCCGATAGTTGGTCGATCGACCAGTATCATCGGTCTATCGACCATATGGCCCATCAGCGAAGATTTCAGACGCCTCATTAAGCCTATGATTAAGCTAGGTTTTGAGGGAAGCAACGACAAATCCTTATAAAAGCTTAATTCCCCCTATGTACTAATCATATTTTCGCAAACCTAATCTAGTATTACTCATAAATTCTTAGGTTAGTTTACAATAAAAGTTCTTTAGTTTTCTTTGTTAATTAGTCTTTAGCATACTTTTGCAACAATCAGTTTACAGGTGACGTTTCAGTAATATTCAATCTTCGAGTTCTCATCTTTTCCTTGTTACGGTAATTCTTATCTCTCAATTCAGTTTTATTCAAGTTTTCAGTACTGCTAGTATCCGGTTTAGTGTAGAATCCCCAAAACCTTATTGTTTATCGCATGTTTATGATATTGATTGCTATGAATTCTATTTTCCTAATTGTTATTACGGTTATTGTCGTAGTTATGAGTAGCTAAACTCCCATGTTAGGATGTAGGTGATTAATTTGCGTAGATGGTATAAGATCAGAATCGACCTGTAGCAGACCTCGGTCGACCGACTGGCTTAACTGGTCGGTCGACTGACTGGGTTAGCTGGTCGGTCGACTGACCTCGCGCATGTTTTCAGACTGTTTTGTTTCGTTAATTATAATACCCTATAATGAGACTGAAAGCAGACTTATAGGATGTTAGTAATGACTTACCCAAGATTGAAAGATACGGGTAGGGCATTGGTTAACGTTTTAAGACGGCTAGGTTACTTAAGACTGAAAGATATGTGACCTAGAATTTAGGAATCACCCTTATTGTTGACACCCAATATTTGTGAGTCCTAGGAACTAATAGCATAGGCCGAAAGGAGCTATTAGGTATCATAGACCGAGAGGATATGTTACACCCCTTACGCGACTGCGATACATGTTGACTTAGAATTTATACCATTGTAGCTTTTATGACCCGAACATCCTAGCATTCTTTTATCATAAGTTTTATCCTTATCTTACTTTTGTTTTATTTTGTCTTTACTTTGTTAGACCTAGTGACAACCAAACAAACAAACCCCCAAATTTGTTACCCTAAAACATCAACATAGAACAATAAACATTTCCCACCTCCTTGTGGTTCGACCCTTGACTTTCACTATCTAGTTAAGGCTGAGGTTTATAAATTTTATCTGTGGCACCCTCAACGACGGGTGTCATAATACTATACAAGTATGAATTATAGATTATGTAGTAATTGACATGGTATCAATTTTACATATGTGATAATGCATTCATCATTTGAGTTTATACAAACTCACTTTTTTGAACCGTGTTATATCCAAATGGGATGGTATAACCATAATGAACTCCATTAAAGTGGACTGGATTAACATAGTTCCGCCCTTAGTAGGTTAAATGAGGTGACGTCTCGAAGCAACTAGATGTGTGATGCGATTGATGGCGAGTTCAACAGCCATAGAGTCATACGGGATGACTAGTCGATCACCTGGGCATAGACATGTTAAGATACATTTGTCGGGCTAATGACCGCTGATAGGGCATTGGCTTTTCTTTCTAAAAGATTGTCTGGTCGTGGCTGGAGCTTCTATCGTGTTTCACATGAGTCAATTCTTGGACTGATGACTATTAGCTGAGGTGGCATAGTTTTCAGATTAACTTTGATTTATGTCCTAACACCTTCGTAACTGGGTTTATAAGGATATATTTTGGGTTATGATGGGCTATGGCCAGCCGGAAGGAATAGGTCGATTAGGAATTGTCCACCCCTTGTCAAGGTTGAGAAATATCTCTAGGCCACTCGAGGAGAAAAATAACTAGAAATGTGTGGCCACGCTCGGAAGGTATATATGGTAGATAATTCCGGTCACTAGTTATAACTCCAAATCGAGAAAACCCACTCTAGATAAGATCAATTGCGAGCACGACCTGAGATGACCCCTTGAATTGAGTGGGAGATAGTAATAGGGCAAGAGAATTGGTAACGCACACTTGTCTTGGACAAGTGAGAGATTGTTGGAGGAAGTGTCCTTGACAATAATGCGTTGACATAATTAAAATCTCATTTGAATGAAACACAACTGGGAATGTTACTCTTTTGAAGTCGACTGATCAACATTTACCGATAATGATTGGCTGTCTAGAGTTTGACATTATCGTCATATGATGGTGGTGATCAGTTCATCCCTTAAGGTCATATCTTTAGGGAATTCCGTCTCAATGGAATATTTAATTAAATCATATTGGATACGAATTAATTAATAACTAGAAATTTGGAAATGATTTTACGTGACATATATTATTATAATGGAATTATAATAATAATGGTCAAAGTAATAAAATTGTTTTATTACTCGGTTTTTATTTAGTCGTTTGGGAAACGATTAAATTGAGAATGAGCACGGTTGATCATAAAATTACAAAGAGTTGTAATTAAAATTATGATATTACATTTTATAATATAGTAATTGAGAATTACTATTAATATTATTTAAATGTTATAAAATTGTGAATTATAAATTTTAAGCAGTTAAAATTGCATAATTAACAAATTGGTTCATGTGTTATGAGACATGTGTGACATGTTACAAATTAACACAATTCACAAAGATAAAATGGAGTCCATTTTAACCCCATTTGACCGTGTGATGTATGTTAATGAGGTAGTGTGTTGTTGTCATATTGTAAGCTACTCTTACACAGTATGCAAAAGCTTTCATACCTAGCCCTAGGTGTAAGGCATATTGTATGCTTTTGTGTAAGAGTAAGAGGCATGTAGTGGCTCTATTTTAAAGGCACTATGGTCGGCCAAAGCTAGCAATAGGAGCTCATTTTTGCTCTTTTATATTAAACACTACACACTCCATGAATACTAGTTGTTGTCGGTGGCTTACACACAACACACTTCATTCACACATCTCATCTCATCTTCTTTTCTTAGAAAATAGTTTTCTATGTAAAATAAATCAATTATAAGATTAATAATATTAAGAGTAATATAATTATTATTTCTAGTATACTAAATTCAATTTTCTAGTAACAAAATTGTTTTAGTTTGAGATCGGGTCCTTGATAAGAGCTTTTGGAGACGGTTTCAATATAAATCGTTGCAAGGGTATTTCGGTTCATTGAAGACTCAATAATAGGTGATTATTGAGTATAAACCTTTTAAAACCAATGTAAGGACATTCATACTTCTTATGTAATCATCATGCATGCATAAGATCTAATTAAGTTTTAATGACTAAATTTAAAGAAACAAAACTCATATGAGAAATGAGTATATAATCTGAAATATGATTTCTAACAGTTTCTTTGGGTTTCACGGTGATTTGTGGCTTTTCTTCTCGGTTGTGGTGGTGCGGAGTCGTGGGGTTGTCGTCGTGGTCTCGTCGTGGTTTCATTGGCTGTTGTCGGTACCCTAGTGGTGGTTTACGGGTTTTTGTTGAGGGTAGGGCTTTTTTCTTTGGGTTTCTCGGTGAGTTTGGCTTTTGGTGCGTGGGGTTATTATGACCGACATCGTTCGGTACCATTGTCCTTTTGTGGGACTTTCGGGTTGTCAGGATGGGCGTGGTAATGGTCTCAAAAAAGCTCCCATGCTCACTCATTTGCGTGATCGGCGCTGTACCGGCGATGCTCAGGTCATTACTCGACAATCTCTTACTTCTTTATCTATTTTTGTCGAGGCTAAGACTACCTTTAGTCATGGGATTTAGTTATGTGGGGTTTGTTTTAGAACGCATGCTCATAGTAAGCGTTGTCTTCATGGGGATGGGTCCGTTATTGAGGCACTAGATTCGGGTGATGGAGTTGTCTCTTTCGTTATTTATGATTTTCCTAGGCCGTCTGATCCCGACCCGCCATTGGATTCTGATAGTGCTGATCATGAAGTTTGGGTGGGTTCTCATTTACTTCTCTTGATCGGTTGTTGTCTAAAAGTTTGTGAACCGTGAAATCTATCCGACCTAGTTGCCGTCTGGGTTTCTCGCGGGTTCTTAAACGGGCCCTTGATGCTGTGATCCGTTCTCCTTCGGACCTCTCATCCTGGGTTGCTTTGCTTGTTTTACCCCTTTGTATTGTCAAGACGTTCTCTCCGCGGAGTAGTTGTGAGTGTCGTGCCGCTATCCGGCATCACCGGCAGGAGGAGAGCATTTCTCGTGCCATTTGTTTTGGGGTGTGCCTGGTGGCATGTTGCAGGTTCTTCTGGATACCTTAGCTGCGTCTCCTCCTTATTTTCGGTTTGATGAGGAGCTTGACCTGGGTGAGGCTAATGTTAAGCAGTGTAGGAGGAAGATTTGTGATGGTCATTATACTGCTGTTGTTCGTGTGCTATCATCTTCAGGGGTTGCACCTTACAATACGGCTACTATTGCGGCTTTGGCGGATAAGCACCCTTTTGTCCCTTCACCTATTTTGCCTTCTCGGCCTGCGGGTCATCCTCCTTTTGTTGCCTCCGTCTCGACTGTCCTGGGTATGATTCAGGAGTTTCCGCGTGGTACTTCTTTTGTGAGGGATGGTTTTCGTGCTCAGCATCTTCTGGAATGTTTGAGTGGTGTTGCGGCTGCCGTTTCCGATGAGTTGCTGGCTTCTATCACTAGGGTGTTTAATCTCTTTCTTGAGGGTCGGTGTCCACTGGTTCTTAGTGAGTATATCGCCAGTGCGCCGCTAACCCCGCTTGTTAAGCCGGGTGGTGGTATCCGTCCTATTGTCGTGGGTACGATTTGGAGGCGCCTTGTTTCCAAGGTTGGTGCTTTTTTTATTGGTCCATCTTTGAGTGGTTATTTTGATGGGCTTCAGTTTGGGGTTGGTGGTTCTGGTGGGAGGCAAGGCTATCCTGCATGCCTTGAACGGGTTGGTTGAGAGTTGGGGTGATGAAGTGGGTTTTTCTATGTTGTTGGTTGATTTCCAGAACGCTTTTAACATGGTTGATAGGGAGCTCTTGTTGCGTGAGGTGCGTAGTCAGTGTCCCGCTCTTTCTGGTTGGATGGAGTTTTGTTATTCCTGGCCTGCTCGTTTCTATTATGGGGAGCATAGCTTCTGATCTTGTCAGGGTGTTCAGCAGGGTGATCCTTTGGGGCCTTTGCTCTTTTCGCTGGTTTTACATCCTTTGGCTTGTAAGATCTGTGACTCTTTCAACTTGAGTTTGCAGGCTTGTTATTTGGATGATGACACTATTGTCAGGGATACCGTTGTTGTGGGCAAGGTAAAAACTTAACAGAAAACAATGTTGCCCCCCGGCAACGGCGCCAAAATTTGATGCATGTCGTTGTAGACACCAAAAATAAACCTAATGAACTACTAACCTAAGCTAGTGGTAAATAGGGCCGATTCCCTTGACTTTGTTCCTTTGGTGGTTGTTAACACTCCTCACGCTTCTCTATGAACGCACAACCGTCTTTGCTTCTTCCATCATCTACCAAAATGCAACACTTGAGGTAGAAAAAGCTCGGTTTCCGTTACAATCCGGTTCAATACTGCAAAACAGTAATACAAACACAAAGTAGCATATGCTGGGCATAAACACTAGTAGAAAAATCACATTTGGCAAGCACAAATGGCTACGGTTGTGGTTAATAACTGTAGCCGTAAAACTTTTGAGAATAGGCTTTTGTAAAGGCTACGGTTGTTTTTAAATAACCGTGGCCAAAACTATTGAAAAAAAATAAGGCTACGGTTGTAGTTAATAACCGTAGCCAAAACTATTTAAAAAAAATTAAAAAGCTACTGTTGATTTAAAGAACCGTAGCCAAAACTATTTAAAAAAATAAGTAAAAAGCTACTACTGTTGATTTTTAGAACCGTAGCAAAATCCGAAAATCAATATACCAAGATTACCGCTAAAATACATTTGTATTCCCTCCCAAAAGAAAATATAAAAATCAGATAACTATCAGTTTATAACAATAACAAAACCCAACTCACATCAAACCCATCGTCCCTAAACCTAATTTACAAAACTGCTAATGGCAATTCAATCGCCACAGCGTCTTATGCTTCCAATTCAATCCAATCGTCCACACATAATCGCAATTCAATCTCCGGCGATGACATCACCATCGACGATTCAATCGCCATCGATTGATTTGTTTGTGATTCAATCACCATGGACTGATTCAATCGCAATTCAATCTCCGGCGACGATTCAATCACCATCGACGATTCAATCCCCATCGCTCTCTTTCTCTTACTTTCTCTTTATTTTGTATTTTCATATGATTTTAACGTGGAATTCGAGCAGCTACAGCTGTTGTTCATAGAGCCTAAGTCGGTTGTTGCGGTTTCTTATGGTTTCTAAGCAGCAAAGGTAATCCCTCCTCTAATTTCTAATCAATTTATGTTTCGTTTGATTTTTTGGGGTTTATATTAAATTTATTCGTATTTTGTGACCAACCTTTGTGTTAGATTGTTGTTGATTAGGAGTAGGTTTGTGAGTTGTACAACTATACCTCATTTATAAGTTGTATGTTTCTGATCTTGATAACCATTTACTCATCTGTCACTTGAAGAAGTGATTCAGCCTAAAACACACCCAGGAAATAGGAATTATTAGTCTAAGACAATTGAAGCAAATCGGTATCAAATACAGTAATGTATAGCTTGTAAATTTCTCCTATAGATAATGTAAACTAACCAATTTGTTATAACCAAGTGCCATGAACATCTCAATGTAACGATTAGCTATGTTTTTGTCGGGTTTTGAGACATGCTTCCAAGTCCCCGTAACCAGTTCGATGAGGTTTATGTGATTTCTCAATTAATTTCTTTGAATTTCTACTTTATCTTTCTGGAATTTGTTAATTCGTCATCAAATTAGGGTTGACGAATTGTTGATTCAAATTTACATACATATAATTGGGGTATATAATTGAAATTGAAGTTGAACGATTATTTATGTATGTTCGCTAGCAACTGGACACATAATTGAAATTTGAGTTTGATTTCACGACATCACGAAATTCAGATTTCGATTGGTTGAATTAAGAAAAATTGGAGCTCAATTTCATGAACTTGGTAGTCTAGATTTGTTTATTGCATTGATTAATTTCATTAATTTAGTTAGCAACGGATATTCTGGAATTGAGTTGTGTAGGAGTTCAGTGTACTGAAGGTCTGCCATCTCCATCTTTCTGCACTTTTATCATCAAAGTAAAATTTGACACACTATTTTCTAAAATTGAGTATTGTTGGGAGTTTAGTGTATTGAAGTTCTACCATCTTCTTTCTGCAGTTTTGTTATCCCAGTAAAATGGAATTTTTTTACTAATTGATTGATGTCTAAAACATTCACATTATTTGTTTTTTCATTGTCTTAGGTGGGAATTTGTAGAGAAAAATCAACTAGCCATGTATATGCTATGAAGAAACTTAAGAAGTTTGAGATGCTCCAAAGAGACAAGGTATTTATTTCTTTGGAATTGTCTGTCAGTCTGTCACTAGTTGAGATGATGAAGACAATTGGCTGAATTCTTGTATGTTTTTTCCTGTTTCTGTTTCTTCTTTTCACAGACTCAGACAAGTAACGCCGACAAGAGTTGTTGTGCCTGGTATACTTTGCAGGACTAGAGCTGATCCCGTCGCTCACTGATCCACGAGATGGTATGCTATCAAATCCTTCTTGCCTTCTTTCGTTAGTATATAACTACATTACTATTGCAAATGGAATGGAGTTTGTTGAACAAATTAACAATTTTGGGAAAGTTTGGTAAAACACCAACACATATCCCTCTCATTTACTTGATCTCCTTTTGGCTTTATTACTCAATTGATCTCGGCCTTTGACCAGTATTTTCTCATATATACAACTTTTGGACTTTTTAAAAATACGGAAATAAAAATAATTGTTTTGGTTAATCAAAACCTGATAAATTTTACCTTGAATGTCTAAATATTTTGGGTGATTAATGGTCAGAGTTGATCCTAGTGACCATTATAGTCGAATTAGGATGATACATTTGAGATAAATATAGTATCTAAGAAGGGCGGAGCAGTTCAGTTGCATAATACTTCCTTCATTCATATCCAAACTACACCTATTCCATTTTAATCCATTCATATCCAAACTACACCTTTCCTAATAAAGCCAACAAAATTACCAAAGTATCCTTATGAATATCAATTATTTACCCAAAATGCCATCAAATGACCCACCATTACTCCACCACAAACAATAAAAAAGTAACATACACATTTCCCATTGTACCTTCAATCATATATTTAATAAACTCTTAAAATTTGTGCATAAAGCATAAATACAATTTGAATTTGAATGGAGGAAGTACTAAACAACAGCCTAAATGACATTTTTTAAGTTGTTCTCTTTCACGTCTCCTCTAGCAACATGAATTGGTTAGGGTGGATACTTGGGTTTCCTCCTTGTTTACTCATCCAAATATACTGCCTCTGCTTGATCGTGCGATTATCAAATTCAAGGTAAATACTAATTACTGCTACTACTACTATTAGTGATTAAAAATGTTCCCATGTTAAATGCACTTGAAAATTAAAGTTTGAGAAAAGAAAAGTTGAGAAATAATATCTCATTGGAAAATGAAAACTTGATTTTGCACTTGAATATTCTGTGAATTGTTGTAATACTTCAGAATATGAGGATATGAATTCTAAAAAAATATATGGGTGCATCCAATCTGAATCCACAAATTCCAGATATTTCATAAAGCAAATATGTCATTTAAGTGACTGGCATTAGCAGATCTAGTAGAGAAATAAGAGGCCCGACCCAGCCTTTTGTGGTAACTAATCCAGTCATGACATCTCAACATATCTCAAATGTAGTCACAATTAAGATGACTCCAAAGACAAGGTATGCTACTATATTCTTCTTATTGCCAATTCAGGAGATTCAATGAGGCAGTGCAGTATCCGGTATGGAATGTAGGAGCCTCCTCGCCAGCTTGCCCATGATTATAAGAATGAAAAGCAAGATAAGGAGTAGTGCTTCTAGTGCTTCCACTTCAATAAGTGTGCCTATGTCCTTCTTTCTTTGTACTTTGCTTTGAATAAATTATACTAGCTGCTTTGTGAATTTCTTAGTTATGCTGTTGAACTAGAGACGGAGTTTGGTATAGGAAGAAGAAGAATCTTGTATCAGTCAATAATTTTGTGAATTCTTGTAATTACCATTGTATCGGAGTAACTGACCAAATAATGGGTTTCAATGTGCCTCTGAAATTTATCAGCCTTTTGCCTCTAACCTTGGCCTCTTTTAGTCTTAAACTTTGATTTGATTTGCTTGTAATTACTGAAGGCTTACATTTAATCCTGTCTCTCTGATCAGGGGGAAAACTTGGCAGTTGCACAGGTATTTCACTCCCCATCTTTATACAGTTATCCAAATTGCAACTTTTTTGTTCAATGTAGTAAAAAATACTGGTAGTTGTGTTTAAGTTACCTAGTGTATTAAGCTTCTAGAGGTTTCTTCAATGTATCTATCTAATGATTCTGCCAATTCGTCTTCTGATTCATACTAGTATGTTTCTATTCTTTGCAATATGTGATACTTTGTACTTATTTATTTTTCTAAATGCCACCACAATTATCTTAGTCTTAGTTGTCGTCTGCTAGATCTCCCTCCCCTGAAGGAGCAGCCTGCAGGTCCGTCTACTATGGTGTGCCCACTATTAAAAGTTAAACGTTATTGCCTTATTGAAATAAATCATTAATATAATTTTGTTTGGATGTAGTTTCACTGAGCTGGTGCATATATGGTGTTGGAAGCAGCTTAAAGGAGTTCCAGGAGTTCCAAGATTTGAAATACACTCATAGTAGGCTTTCTGCTATAGAATGGGGTTTGCTTGAAATAGTAGGATCATATTGTTGTATTTCGGTGTTGGTCAAGGAATTATTTAGATGCATAGTCATTTGTAAAGCTCCAAAAAGACTAATATTTTGTTTAATATGAATAATTTTGGTTGAGAATACTCAGGAGGCAACAATATTTTTTTTATTTTTTATTTTTATTTTTTTGGTTAGAAACGGCTACGGTTCTTATTATACAACCGTAGCCTTTTCCTATTTAAGGCTATGGTTTTTTTTGGTGAAATGTAAATTATATTAGAAAAGTGGCCAAAACATCCAAGAGTTTTCAAAGGCTACAAGCCAGCCCTCACATAACTATCACATACAATTACATTAACTTAGTGATCCAGCCTTGGTCTTTAGAGTTCAGAGTACCCTTCATCTGATGCTTGATACGAGAACGAATGTCAGATTGAATTTTGATCACACATAGCCCAGGGTGTTGAAGTTTCTGTTCAAATCTACTCATGTTCCGTTGATGCCAAATATCATAGATTGCGGCATTCAGGATGCTGTGTAATATGCCTTTTTTAAGATTAGAGAACTGATGCCATGCCATTCTGTTATTAAGCCTGAGAGTCACTCCTGTCCATTGTTGCAGCCTGACCAAAATATGTTTGCTATAGGGACAGCTGCAAAACAGGTGATGCAAGGTTTCTTCACTCTGATCACAGATGCAACACCTGTTATCAGAGCTAATGTTGAGTCTGAACAACTTATCCTTGGTATTAAAACCATGGTTTTGATGCAGCCAGGCCACAAAACCATGCTTAGGGATAGTCCACTTATTCCAGATGTTGTGGTGCCAAGTAACTTCCAGGGAATCCTCAGCCAACCACTGATATCCTTTAGCAACAGAATACTCTTTACCAGGCAACTTGCTCCATAGCTGTTGTTCAAGAGCATCCTTCAGCAGGTCCTTTAGCTTACAGATTTTCCTCCAAGTCCAGCTTGACTGAGTAGGGGGGAGTAGTCAAGCCAGGAGGTGCCTTTCAAGTAAACATGGTGAATCCACTGAACCCATAGCTTGGAAGGGCAAGAATGCACCCACCAAACTAATTTGCCTATAAATGCTTTATTCCAGAGTGAATCCACCCTCAAGCCCAGTCCTCCATGTTTTTTTGGTGTACAGATTGTAGACCAGGCCACAGTAGGGGTTCTGGTGTATTCAGTCCCACCAGACCATAAAAAATTCCTGCATATAGCTTTTATCTTTGCTAAAACACCCTTAGGAATAATAAATATGGATGCCCAATAGGAGTGTAAGGCCTTGTAAACTGCTAGTATGAGAGTCAGACGTCCAGCATAAGAGAGTTTTTTTGATCCTAAACTTCTCACTCTTTCAAAGAGCTTATCAAGCATAGGCTGACAGTCCTTTACATTCAGTTGGGATGGCTTAATTGGAACCCCAAGGTATCTAAAAGGCATTGATCCTTCTAAGCATCCAGAAACTCTGATGATATCAGTCCTTATTCCAGCATCACCTCCATTAAAATAAACATGAGATTTGCCTTAGCTCATCTTAAGTCCAGATGCCTTAGAGAAGGTGGCAAAAGTTCTTAAGAGGATCATCATAGATGTTATATCTCCCTTGCTGAACATTAACAGATTATCCGCAAACATCAAACTGCTATGTTTCATTGGCTTACAGAGGGGATGAAACTTAAAGTCCATATTCATAGTAGTGTAAGCCAATAATCTAGTAAGGTATTCCATGCAGATTGTAAAGAGGAGAGGGGATAGAGGATCCCCTTGTCTCAATCCCCTTAAACCTTGAAACCAGCCAAAATGTTCACCATTCAAACTGAGAGTGCAAGAAGTTGTAGTCACGCACTCTTTGATCAAACTGATGAAAGAGTGAGGAAAATTTAGTTCCTTGAGCATCTGGAAAAGGAAAGACCATTCAACTGTGTCATAGGCCTTTTGCAAATCTATTTTAAACAAACATCTAGGTGAAGCATTTTTTTCTCCCATACATATGTACCAGATCCTGACAGATGAGTATATTTTCTAAAATACTCCTACCATGAATGAATCCACCCTGAGTGAGTGATATTAAGTCTGGTAGTACTTGAGCCAATCTTGAACAAAGCAGCTTTGAAATGCATTTGTAGACCACATTGCAGCAGGCAATGGGTCGAAATTGAAGAACAGTGGCAGGATGGGGTACCTTAGGGATCAGTGTAAGAGTAGTGGCATTGAGTTGTTTCAGCAACCTACCATTCCTGAAAAACTCATGGACTGCAGCACATATATCAGCACCTATAATCTCCCAACTAGCTTTAAAGAACTGGCTGGAATAACCATCAGGTCCAGGGCTTTTATCATTGGGGATACTGAACATAGCTTGCTTGATTTCATCATATGTGACAGGCTGAAGGAGGATATTATGATGAGCATCTGTACATTTAGTACCCTGTCTCATGACTCTTTTGTTAACACCTTCTGTATGTGCATTTTGGCCTAGCAGCTTTTTATAGTATGCAATGAAACCATTCTGAATGGCTTCAGGGGTTGAACATTGTCTTCCCTCCTGATCCTCAATTTGAAGGATGAGATTATGGGCTCTTCTTGATCTCAGAACTCCATGGAAGTAGGCAGTATTAGCATCCCCTTCTCCAATCCATTTCTGTTTCGATTTCTGTTGCAGGAATAAGTTTTGGGCAGTGGCTAACTGATTGTAGGTTTCTCTCAGATCACACTCATCCTGAATAAGAGCTTGGTCATGAGGATTGATTCCAAGCCTCTCCTGCACCTTCAATAACCTAGCCAAGGCAAGGTCAGCATTTTGATCAATATCTGCATATTGGGCTTTGTTAAGAGCCTTGAGGTCTGTTTTGAGATATTTGAGGTTCTTGACTAAGGCATACATCCTAGTACCTTGAATCAAGCTGTTCCATGAGTTCTGGATGATATCAGTAAATTGTGGTGATTGGCACCACATATTAAAGAACTTAAAAGGCCTATTTTTAGCATGATCAGATGACTGAGGATAGACTAGGCAAGGAGTATGATCAAAATCTCCTTCTGGCAAGAAATGTGCTATCAACTCAGGGAAAAATTGGGTCCATTCCTGATTGATGAGAAACCTGTCCAACCTACTATAGATTCTAGCAGTTGGGATTTGCTTGTTATTCTAGGTATAAAGGGCCCCAAGAGCTGGACTATCCAAGACATCACACTGCCTCATACAATTTATAAAAGCATCAGCATCAGAAAGAGAAAAGGAGCCACCTACTCTTTCACTTGCTGTTATTACACAATTAAAATCTCCCCCAATAGCCCATGGACCTCTATTACCAGTGGCCAATCTAGTAAGACTTTGCCATAAAAGTTCCCTCTCATGGCTGTCATTGGAAGCATATACCATGGTAAGCTGAAACTTCTTGGTTGTTATTTTATTTACTATCTCCATATGAATGTACTAAGCATCATACTCAATGAATTGGACATCACAAATATGAGGCTGCCAAAGGATCCATATTCTCCCCCCTGGATGATATGCAGAGTTGGTAGAAATGCTCCATTTATTAAAGAACAACATAGTTTTATTCAGTTTGTGTGGTTTGATCTTGGTCTCTAACAAACCAAAGATACCTACATCTTGCTTATTAATGAAATTATAGATAAAAGCCTGCTTTGTACAATTGTTCATACCTCGAACATTCCAAAAACCTAGTTTCATCATTGATTAGATTGGGCATATGAGTGACCCTTTGATCCTCCAGATCCTTCCCCTGTATGTAAAGCACTTGCATATGTTCTGTTTGCAGAAGGAGACTGCTGGTTGCTCTGGATGAATTCATTCACTGGCATCAGTATAGGCTCTTCCTGTGGCACTGAAATAGGGACCCTTGGTGTAATCCAGGGGTTCTCTGGTAAAGCAGCTGTATTCAGAAGGCCTGGCTTCTCTACTTTCCTCCAGACTTGCTGCACTACTTTCTTAGCTTTAGTAGGTACTTTCCTGCAAGTACTGGTATCGTGGCCAAAATTTGCATGCTTTGCAGAGTTGTGGCATCCATTCATATTCAATTTCTACCTCAATTACTTGGTCTTTTTCATCCAGAAATTTCAATAGTCGAGGGCATTTTTGATCGATTTGCAACTCTACCATAACACGAGCATATCCCAATCTAATCTTAAGATCAGTAGCGGGGTCACTTTTGATATAATGGCCTATAGCACCAGCTATTTTTGGAAGACTCTGTCCCCAGAATTTCAAAGGCAAATTATGAATACGTATCCAAGATGGTACGCTTTTAACAGATTCTTTTTCAAGGATTACATCTTCTGTCCATGGATTTATAATCACAGGCTTGTTATCAAACAAGTAATGGCCTGCCTTTAAAGCAGCTTCATGCATCTCCATAGTGGCAAAACGTACCAAAAATACTCCATTAGGCATGAAAGCGATCTTATCTATCGTATGTTTGGACCATATTCTTCGTAGATAGCCTTCCAGCACAGTCAAAGGTGGATTGGCTCCAAGTATGAAACCATACACAGCCTGTTTCCAATAGTTGAGTTCTTCAGAAACATCTTCTTCAGTGACTTTGATCATTGATTCCATATCATCTTCTATGACTTGAACAATCTTCTTGCCATGAATCTGATACCAGTCCCCTTCAGTATCAATGATAGGTTCCTCCTTTTCCTCTTCTTTATCATCGTCAGTACTGTCATCATCAAGAGAAAAGGAAGGAATACCAGTTATGGCATTCAAACTTTTGTGCTTCTCTGCCTCTTCATCATTAGGTTTTTTCTGACTCTTTCGAACACTTTCTACCAATTCTTCTTTCGTTTTCCTAGTCATAGTGCCTTTCCTCATCGTGATATTGCGTAGTGCAGCACTCTTAGAGGCAGAATTTCTCGCCATTGATACAAGAAACCGCCCCTAAGGATGCCGGAAAATCACTGTGAAATCGCTCAAAGCAGAGAGGTGGCTAGGGTTTTTTTTTTTTTGTTGGATGATTTTTTTATTTAAGGCTATGGTTACTAGTATACAACCGTAGCCTTTTCTTAACATTTGGCCACGGTTCGAGTAAACAACCGCAACCTTTAATATTTTTGGCTACGGTTAATAACCTTTGGCTACAGTTATTAATTCACAACCGTAGCCTTAATAAATGAACTTATGGCTACGGTTCACAACCGTAGCCATTTCTCTACCACTTAAGGCTACCCCCTGATTTGCTACGGTTGCACAACCGTAGCCAAATGGCTTTTTTAACAGTGGCCGTATGCCATTATTGTACTAGTGAAATCACCTATTTATATGAACGGTCTTGTTATCGTGTTGGTGGTAGATGTTATGTCGTGTCTTGTTATGTAATTGTTACATGCCTAGTAACCAGGTTGATAACCATGGGATGGTGAACTTCGGGACGAAGTTCATTTTAAGGGGGGAAGACTGTAATACCCCGTAGCTTCATATATAGTTCGTGATAATGAGTTCACTTATGTTAATTGTCTTATTATGGTGTAGTTTTAGGTTTCGGACCTATATAAATATGTGATATAGGTTGTAAGCACGGTGATAAATGTGTGTGGTTGAACTTCGGGACGAAGTTCATTTTAAGGGGGGAAGACTGTAACACCTAGTAATTTTATTATAATAGTTGGTAATGATTTTACGAGCGATAGTACTTGAACGTTTATATTCGATAATTAAATTATCGAATGCGTGTTTTTATATTTTATATTTTATTGGTATATATATTATATATAGATATCAAGTTATATAGATATCGAGTTGTAAGTTCGCGTTTGGACCTCGAAGTTTGTGCCATGGAGCAGCCCAACACGATATACAACGATTGGGCCTCGAATTGTGTACAAATAGAACAGCCCAACACGATACATACCAAACACACAAGACCTCATAATTCTCCTACGTTAGACAAACATAACAGCCTTATACTTTACCCTAACCCTATCAACACCTATCAAACCCTCACACGCCTCCTGCCGTCACATCAAAGACTAAGAGAGAGGGTTCACAAGGTGGTTCAAGGTGGCCTAGGGTGGTTCGTCTGGCCAAGAAAGTAGGTATGCGCAACACAGTTCTTTTTTTTCCTGTTTCGTTCTTCTATGTTTCCATTTCGCATTCACCATAGTACATCATGTTACGGTCTGTTTATCATGTAATGTTAACCTATGAGGTATAATAGTTGTAATGGGACCATAGTGGAGCCACCGTTGACCGCCTTTTGACCGTCGTTATGGTATTTTTGTCACGGGGTCAGTATACGTAATAATTCGTTTCAGAGCAGTGTCGTGTCAGGCGGTGTTTGGGCGTTAATTTCGTGGTGTTCTGTTGTCGGTCGTGATGTGTAGTAGAGTAGGTTACTAGAGGGTAGTATAAGGATTATAATGGTGGTGGTTTCAGTGGGTCGTATGGTGGTTGTCGTTCAGGGCAGACGTATAAAATCAAAGCAGTAGTAATGTGTAAACAGGACAGTTGTTACGGGTAAGGTTTTCACACGGCTGTTAGTGGCTGTGGTGGTAGTCGACGGTCAGTGACCTCTCCCCTGGAACCACCGCGGCTCAGAGGTGAGCCTGGTGGTGCCCCTGGTGAGGTTAGAGGCTGTGATCGGTGTTCGGAGCGGGGTTTGTCAAGGCTGTTGCTCGCGGTTTCGGGGGTTGCGGTGTTCGTTCGGCCGCTGTTGTTTGTTTCGTTTGTCTATCTTGTTTGTTTCGTTTGTTTGTTTTGTATATCTAGTTTATTTAGTTTATTATTATTATTATTGTTATTATTATTATTATTATTATTGTTATCATTGTATTAATATTGTTAAATGTAAGTTGTGTTTTTATCATGGTTATTAATATTTATAGTAATAGTATTGCATAAGTGGTGTTGATGATTTATTTGGGCATCATTAGTATTATTATTAATATTATTGCATATTAAAATATTATAATTATATTTTCTAAGTTGGTGATGATGCATAATCATATTATTATTATTTTGGTAATAATCCTATTATTATTTGGTATATTATATTTGATGATGTTTGTAGTTCCTAAAGTTATTTTATTAAGGGACTTTACGAGTCGGGAAGTTACTATTTTAGGAAGTTACTATTTTGGGAAGGTTTCTATTTTGGGAACTTTCCAATTTTAGAAGTTGCTGTGTTCGGCATTTTGTTACGATTCTAAGTATAGGATGAGGTAAAGATTGTAATCGTTGAATAATATATGTTTAGGTGACGGTTTCCGCGGGGAACATCTTCGGAGCTATTGACTGTCTTTCTGCAAGTTGAGGTAGGGAAATACTGTATACATGGTGATGAGTAATTGTTATTATCCGATGTTAACTATTTATATCTTATTATATTGAATGATTGATATATTGCTTTATTTGATTGAATAATTCTGTGACACGATACGATGTGACGAATAATGGGTCTTGTGATATGGAGCGGAGTATATTGGGTCTTGTGACTGGTGTGGAGTATATTGGGTCTTGTGATTGGTGTGGAGGTAATGGGTCTTGTGATCAGTGCGGAGTTTATTTGGCGTTGGATCGGTGCGGAGTTTATTTGGCGTTGGATCGGTGCGGAGTATATTATATTGTTGGCTTATTTATTTATTTTTTTTCCTCTACTCAACCTCGTGGTTGACCCTGTGTATTCGTGTGACACCTGTGATGATCCGTAATGGGGAGCAGTTTTGACAGGAAAGATGGTGCTGTGGGAGCATGGGATGGCGTGAGCACTTGGAACGGACCGACTTAGATGTAGATCACCTACTTTGTAGTTATCAGTTGTACTTTTATTCCGCTATGTAGTAATTGTAACACCAAAGTTTAAATTTTACCAGATTTTATATAAAGTACTTTGGTTTGATTTACTTTGTTATTCACTGCCTCGGATGTTCCGAGATGGTAACAGCTCAATTTACTGAGGATGTCTTGCTAAAGACTCCTTAATAAATCGGGGTGTTACACCTAGTGAGATCGCTGCCACCAAACTTATGAAGAAATTGGCAGATGTTTATTTCACGAGGGTTGTTGCTTCGGCGGAGTCGGTTTTTTCTTTGACCCCTCGTCAGGTTGTGCTTTGGAAGTCCCAGCTTGGAGGTTGCTCGTCTGAATGGTTGCGGGTTGTCCTTATTTCTTGGTTGGGACAGGCTATGAACAGCAGGACTTACCAGTGCGTGCTCTTGCGTTAATGATGTTGGTGTCAAACATCGGCATAACCTTGTTCGTGATACTCTTTTGGATATTTACTACCGGTTGGGGATCTCTACTGGTCGGGAGGTGGATATTGGGTTGCTCGATGGTGCGGGTGGGCCTTTTGCGACCTGCTGATTTGCTGCTCTATTCTTGGGACGGGGGCGCAATGTTCGTGTGAATTTGGTAGGGTCCTCTCCTTTGACTCAGTCGGGCATGGCTGATTTCGAGCCAGGAGGGGTGGTGGTTGATGCTGCTTGGAGGAAGTGGACCAAGTACAGGGACTTGTGCACGACACATGGTTATGGCTTCTTGCCTTTCTCCTTCTCTTCTTTCGGGGAATTAGGGGAAGATGTTGTTTCCTTGCTTAAGCGGATTCAGAAGTTTTCTGTGTCCCAGGATACCGGATCGCGGAACGCTGCTTTTTTTTTTCTCGCCTTAGTTTTGCTATTGCTAAGGGAGTGGGCGTACAACTAGTTTCGCGGGTGCCCACAAATTTCATGTAATTTTTCCATTATTTAATTCATTTCAGTTCCGTTTAGCTGAGCTGAGCTGAGCAGAACTGAACTGAACTGAATGAAGCTGAGCTGAACTGAATAGAGCTGAGCTGAAACGAGCTGAAAATAAGCCAGAAAGAACAGGACCTATATCTAATAATTGAAACTGGCTATAACTACAACAAAGCCTTTGTTGAAAAACTTGTTGCGAAATATAGTTTAGAGTAGACACTCTCTTCATTCCCTTTGATTAAGAAACATTTGTGTTTTGGGCACATATGTATTATGGTCATGCTTTTAATCAGGAATTTCCCTTGCCATGAAACTTCTGAAGTTCAGTTCTACAATAACCTGATTTGTAACATAAGCTGCTTGACTTTACAATGGTGATATATTAGCAAGCCAAATACAATGGTTTTCTCAGTGGTGATTGTTTTCCCCATGAAAAATTAACCAGCCAAATACGACTGAACCACAGAATCCCATTGTTTCCTACAAACTTGTACTCCGTACATCAGTATCTGATCCACCAAATATCTCGACAGATGATTACAATGCAACTATAACAAATACCAGACATACGCAGAAATTGTAATTACCATAAACGTTGCACTTTATACTTCAAAATACTCTTTTTACACAATTTGTTTCATTTAACCATACAACATCGAACCAGTCACTGATTGAGTGCAAACTAACCACCATTGGGGAGGTCTAAGTTATCCTCAATCCTCACAAAGAGATGTCATAAGTTCTCGAGGTGATCTCCAGATTGGGAGATCAATAAATTGTTGGTTAGCCTTCTTCTCATGGAGACTACACAAGGATTCTGCTAGCTCGCAAAGCTGTGAGAAGTCACGGATTATTGCTTCCTGTGCTTCTACCTGAAATGCAGAAGATTCAATATCACCAAAAAAGACACATAAATTTGCAAACCAAAGCATCTAGTATGAAAACCCATCATCATACCTCCACAAAGCTATGAAAACCTTATCAAGAAGTATAAGTCAATCCAATTTAACTTATAACTACCCATTTATCAGGATATTGAGTTAATCTCAATAATTATCATGAGACTGCCTCATATGACGACTTGTGATAACATCAAATCACACCTAACTAGCTTTCAGATCAATTAGATTTACATTAGCCAAATACCGAAGTTATCATGCATGTTGCATGGCACAAGAAGTTCACAGCCTTGATAGTAGTATTCTATATGCAACAATAGCTGCTAAAGTAGCATGTACATAATTTTACATGTTATTGCTTTCAGATCATCTAAACTTCCATCGGCTTAATATTCAAGTTTATGACACACGTTTATGTCATGTGCCAAAACCACAAATGCAGCGAATGGATCAAGAAGGAGAACATCATCACAGCCTTAATCCCAAAATTGTTAGGGGTCAGCTGAAATGATCATTCTTTAGATCCATCATTGAATGGTCGCATACCTCAAAATGAATTAGGCAAATCACCTTTACCGTCATAAACATGGAACTATGGAAGTATAGCAGCGTTCAAATTAATCCCTATTATAGCGGCAACCAAACAGAAGTAGAACAGAATTCCGAGCTCGAAAACAGTTGATTTTATTCAATGTTGGTATTAACAGAAGCCACGACAATTGCTACTATAACAGAAGTTGACAGAACACACTATTTTTGACACACTTGGCTTGAAATAATTAGCGTAGGTGGCATATCAGAAGATACAGTAAGAATGATAAAAAAAAGGGCAAAGAATGTAGGTAAGAAAGACTCATAGGGCATTCTAATAGAGAGAAAATGCACACTAGAGCTAAAAGCACGACAACCAATGGGGCGGTTAGTTTAGTGCATGAGGTTCTAAATGCCTGATTTGCTGGATATATCTCTAAATAATCAACATTTCACATCTAACATAAGAGAACAAATCCAAAGGAATTTAGAAGATGACGTTTGAATATGTATATTTATATTAGTCGTTAGTTCAGACGCTGAGTATAAGCTAAAAATAGGGGTTATTATGAAGTGTAATGGTAAGAATGGTAAAGAAGGAATAAAAAGTGAGGCACAGAGCATTGGTTGGTGTAGTTTTAAAAATTAGCAATTAAGGATTGAGCGGCTATGTAGAGAAATGGCTGTATACATGGGAGTGGAAATTGAAAGCAACAATTAAGATATAGTGAATTAAAAGCTAATTGAGTTGATATAGTAGAAAGATAATTTAGGGGTGGCAAAATGTACTAACTTGATCCTAAGAAGATGATCAATCTCCGGATTTAGGCAATTTAAGTACACAAATTGTGATTTGTGACGGGCATATCCATCGCAAGTTACCCATATGGGCTGTATAAAACAAAATCAGAATGGCTAGGAGTAACAAACGGTTTCGTCTTATACACCCACATGAGTAATAGTTGCCCCGTCCCAAGAGAGAGACTTGCTGATTTAGGTAACGCGCAGTGAACACTTTTGTAGGGCTATCGATAAAAAGTGATGCAGGAGCAATGAGCGACGAATTAGATGAAAATGACGAATAAGAATTTGATTTGGGGTTTCCAATGACTGACTACTCGTTGAACTTCAAGCCTCCAACTATATTTTTACGAAAATGAAACTGAGTGTTAAAGTTTTCTCAAGTTGTGGGTACTATAGGAAGAAAATGAATATGAAGTATGAACAACTCCGTAATTAATTTGAATAGAGAGGGAAGGAATTAACCTGGGAGAAAAGGCGAGGGAGGAAGAAGGAAGATTGGGAAGGAAACCCTAGAATGGATTCATGTTGTTGATTGAGATTTTGATGTTGTTGTTGTTGTTGTTGCTGCTGCTTCTCCTCCTGCATAGAGATTAAGGTGCTGTCCAAATGTTGCCATACACCAATTTCATGTTTGTATTTGTCTTTGAGTTTAACAAGTGCTATGCGTCTTCTCTTCTTCTTTATCTCCTTCAATTCAACTGCTGCTGCTGCCGCCGCCGCCGCTGGATCTGCTGTTTCTCCGCCACCGATTATTCTTGTCCTCTTTTTCCGCCGGTATACAAAACCCTCGTCGTTAACCATTTCCCATTCTGACCCCACATTTTCCATCGCCAACCAACCCCTTCAAGTGCTTCTGCTTTCTCTATTCTCTACTCCAATGCGCCTCCCAATCTCTATTATTTTACCCTCAACTTCTATTCCCTACTAGTCTACTACCTCCTTCCTAACCCATTTTCACTAAATACTTACGTTCTTTTCAAATTAATTTTTTTTAAAAATTACTCCATTTAATTTATTTTTAAAAAATTAGTTCGTATTTTTTTAAAAAAAATTACTTCCTTATATTGCATTTTTTTCCTAAAATTACTTCAAAATATCGATTTGAGTTGATTTATTTCTTTTGTATTTGAACTCCTTTACATTTGTCTATATATTTATACCTTCCAAAGTATAGATTGACTATGTCACAAACGTAATATGATAAAAAATAGACGAATTAAGTTACTAAAAGCGTAATTAATAATAACTCCCTTTTAAAATTTGGTTTTCTAAAATTACTCCCTTATATAATTTTTTTCTAAAATTACTCCCTTAAAATGTATTTTTATCAAAAATTGCTTCAAAACTCTAATTCAAATGACTTATTCGACAAATTTATAAATCGATTTCGTTTGTAACATAGCCTATTTATACTTTGAAAGGTATAACAATGGAGAATACGTTCAAAAACATACGTAATAGGTAACCTAAATTGGAATTTTGAAGCAATTTTTGATAAAAGTGTATTTTAAGGGAGTAATTTTAGAAAAAACTTATATAAGGGAGTAATTTTAAAAAACCCTATTCTAAAAAGGAGTTATTTTTAATTTACTCTTACTAAAAGTGAAGTTTGGGAGCAATTTTAGTAAAAAAATGCAATTTAAGGAAATAATTTTTAACGCGTGCATATTATATATATACTTTTCAGTATATTTTGGCACACATTTCTATGCATTATGGATGATTCTATATTGCTTTATGCCCCGGACACCCTACTTTGTGTCTTCCTTGCTAGTTTGTAGGAATAATCGCGAAAGTGTTGAAAACCGAGCCAAAGTTGTTCCAAGTACATTCATTTAGAAGATAGAAGTTGGAACAGGCCTTAAAAGCATTGAGAAGCACGAATTGTCCAAGCGAAAATGTAATATCCCGTATTTTCGTAAAATCTAATTTAATCGTTTTTAAATTATTATGTTAATAATTTATTTCAAAGATTTTAATTTAATGAGTAAGATCCGTCTTAAGAACCTCAAGTCCTTAAGACGAATATACACTTGGCAAGGTTAAGTTCCCGACTCAAATATCCGTTTTAATATCCAACCCGTTCTTTTAATACGGAAAGGACAGCTCACTTGTACCCTTAAAACCTCAATGTCGACATAACTCCTTCCTCAAGACTTCATTTCACTGTAAAACAAAAACCTCCTAAAACCTCCATTTCTAAGGATTTCTTTTGAGAAATTCTTCATCATCCGTCGATCAAATCAAGGTAAAAATATCATTTTCGGAATCCTCATTCGATTTCCAAGCCATCTATCACTTTAGTTTTCCATTTCTTTCATTTCGAAAAATCTGTCCGTTTTGGTAAGGAATTGTTTCTGTCCTAAATTCCGTTTCCTTTGTTTGTAGGAGTGGGCTTAGACGATCCGGAGGTCGATAGCTACTTGGTTGAGGAGGATCTATAGCCGGAAAAGCCTGAAAGGTGACGATAATGAGATAACTCGGCCTTTGTGTGTATATTAGCACTCTTGTTGTGATTTTTGTGTTAGCTTCTGATTTTATTGATGTTCATTGTTTAAAGGACATAGTATTATGTTTAGGATGTTTAATATGTGAAGAATTCATGTTCTAAGATGTTGTTATGTGTTCTTAAGTTCATTTTCAGTTTTTCATAAATTGCGACGGATACTTGTTAAATTCGTTTGAGAATTGTTATGGGACTTGTTTGCTGCTAGATAGGATGTAATTGATGAGTAGTAATGTTGGGTAAACATCATGTGTAGCAATTCCGAAGTTTGTAGGTCGATTTATGAAGTTTTCCACAAGTTGCGATTTTGCGAAAATTCCGTTACAGGCTCTCTGAGCCGGTCGACCGGCTGGGAGAGCATTTGTGTGTTTTCGTAATCTTTGAGAACGTTGGCCTTGAACTGCCAGCCGGCCGACCGGCTGCCTGCCGACCGGCTGCCTGCCGACCGGCTGGTAGTCATTTTGTATTGCGTATGTTTGCGAGAACTTAGGAAAAAAGGGAGCCCAGCCGGCAGACCGGCCGCCTGCCAGCCGGCTGGGAGTGCATGTGGGGATGGATTCGAGTTTTGCGAAGGCTAGGTTTGGATTACCAGCCGGCCGACCGGCTGCCTGCCGACCGGCTGGGAGTCCTTTGTAATGTTCCTATGTTTTCAAAAGAGGCGTAGGCTGAGGGATCACCAGCCGGCCGACCGGCTGCCTGCCGACCGGCTGGGGATCCCTGAAGGCTGTTTTATGTTGTTTCGCGTGTAACTTTCAAACGGTTAATCAGTTTTAATTGAAACTCGTTTTGTATACCCGTGATATATATTTTAGGTCCCCGGTGTACGGGCAACACTATATTGGGTTCGGGAATGGAGTGAGGATAGAGACCCCTCGGTCGGGTAACCGAAAGGGAAACCGGCTCTCCCTCGTCTTAGTTCCCGGGATCAATTAAGTGTTGATTAGTGGTAAGAAGTTAGAACTATAGGTTAGTTTCTACCTTTGGATGTTAGTGGTTACAATGGTTGTCGCGTGGTGGGATATGTGTTAAGCTCACCTCTGGACCCACTACGTGTTTATATGTCGCGTGACGGGATATGTGTTAAGCTCACCTCTGGACCCGTTACGTGTTTTGCTTGGGCGTGTCAGGATATGTGTTAAGCTCACCTCTGGACCTGACACGTGATCGGTTGTCGTACACGGGATATGTGTTAAGCTCACCTCTGGACCCGTTGTGCGGTGACTGCGTATTGGGATATGTGTTAAGCTCACCTCTGGACCCAATACATGTTTGTAGCATTAGGATATGTGTTAAGCTCACCTCTGGACCCTTTGCTTTTGGATGATTAGGGATATGTGTTGAGTTCACCTCTGGACCCTTTTCATGAGTGTAAGTTTAGGGATATGTGTTAAGTTCACCTCTGGACCCTTTACTTGATTGGATGTTGGGATATGTGTTACGTTCACCTCTGGACCCGACATAGTGTAGTAATGGGATATGTGTTAAGTTCACCTCTGGACCCGTTGCTAGTGTTATGGATGTTTTATCTGCTTGCCTAGATAATGGTACAGTGTCAGATATGCATGATGAGTTATTGAGGTTTATTTGATTGGTGGTTAAATCATCCAAGGCATTGGATGACTCTTGTTCGGTTTCATAAATAGTTGGATTGAAAGACCCCCCGACTGGGTAACCAGTAGGGAAACCGGCTCTCCTTCCTAACGGTTTATGAAGTTGGTTGAGAGCCGTGCATTGTAATCGCATGATAGTATGATATAAGTTGATGAGATGTTTATGCTTCACATGTTTATATATGTTGGAGTGTTTTGTATTGCCTTACCTGTTTCGTGTTGTCACAAAAGGTGGCTAGGAGAACTCTAGTCACTCCCCACTGATTGTGGCGTACATGTTTTCATGTATGTAGGTACATGCTGGTTGGAGATGGGATCACAGGAGGGCTAGCGAGTGATGATCCATCATCATATGACATATACCCTATCGTTAGCTAGACTGTTAGACTTTTGATACTTTGTTTTGGTGCCTGTAGGGATGTTCCATCCCAGGCTTGTATTTATGTTTTGGATTGATACTTAGAACTGCTACTTATCTATTGTTGTTTATAACAGTTCTGTTTCCAGTTTTCAGTTTAAGACTTCTCGCATGTTGTTTCTTTAAAAAGTTTTAATTCCGCTGCATTTTTGGTACTTTTATGTGTTTATATTTCCGCTTCGCGAGGGGTTTTACAGAAAAGCTATTCGAGATGCGCACAATGAAGAAGGGAAGCTAGGCAAACAAGGAAGAACTTCAATTTAATAGTGCCTACTTTAGAGAGCCATATCTCGAGTTCTACACCATATAATCAGGTTATTCCAATTGGAGATGAAAGCTTATCCTCTTAGATTTCCAACGCCGTAAAAATCGCTTGATTCGCATGAGTCACGAAGAAATGGCAGCCGTTTGAAATTCAGTGCGCAAAGCAGGAATTACGCGCTGAGAAGTACTCGATCGAGTACTCTTTCTGTTCGATCAAGAGCTTATTTGCTCGATCGAGACCTTGCTTTGCTCGATCGAGTCATTGCAAGATGGGAAGACCTCGATCGAGGAGTTATCTGAGGAAATTTATTTGATCGAGAGGTGTTTGTCTTCGATCGAGTATATTGTGGTTACTAGGCTTTGGTCCGCAACGCTTTTGGTTTAAGTTGGTCATTAGCTTTATAGATAAGAAGAGTAGTTCGACATATGAGGAGGCACTTCTACCCTAAACACTTTTCCTACTGTTACTTTTACCTTTCTTTCTCTGGATTTGATTTCTACTCTTCCTTCCTCTCTTTGCTTATTAACTTCGGTACAATTATATTATCCTATTGAATTCAATTAGGAATTTCATTATATTTCTTGTTATATCTCTTTTCGTTCTTCTTGCTTTGTCTTTATTTATGCATAGCTAGACCTATTGCTAGGAGTTAGGGGAATCGATGAATTGATGATAGTCGCTAATTAGGTTCCACAGATCTATTGCTAGAATTATGTCTTTGTTGTTAATCACTGCATTTTATAGCAACTAGTTGTTTGACTCGGCGCATTTTACTAGTTGATTTGGTATACCTTGACCTAGATCGAAAGATTGGAAAGGGTAAGACCTGCAGTGAACATTAGGAAACTCTAATGAGAGCGAAATTTAAGTTAGTAGTGCTTTAGGGCGAATAGAGGACCGAAAGGACGCATTCATTATGTAATAACCCGAAATTTTATTATTAAAATTTTGGTAATTCATGGGTGATTTATAGTTAAGCGATGGGTTATTCGTTAAGATGGTCGTTTTATAAGCTTGCGCACACCCTCTTTTGATGAGTATTTTTAGGTCTTCAGTGGGTTTCGAAATGGGAACCAAGGTATCTTATAATAATATTTGGCATTGGGGTTAGTGGGGCTCGAACTTGGGACTGCTAGAGTGTCTTGCATGGGCCTCGATAAGTGTGTCAATAGGAGAGCCCATGCGTGATTTTTTTTGAATCAGCAAACACCCTACCCTCTGCCGCCTTATTTAACCAAGGTTTTCATACCCTAAACCTAACTAAAACACAAAAACCCTTACTCTAAACCTTAGCCGTCATAGTAGAGAGGAGAAGGAGACTTCACACGGTGGCAGTAGGTGGATCTAAGGTGGTTCGTGGTGGTTCTAAATCTGGTATGATCACCATAATCACATTTACTTTCTGTTTTCTGTAAGGGTTTTGTCGTCTAATTAGAAGGTAGTTTCGAGGTGAAATCTTTGTGTCTTTGCATATTTTTGTACCATGTTATGTAGTGAACGTCTGTAGTATGTAAATTGGGTGTCGTTAGTGGTTTAAAGACCCTTTCGAGGGCGGCTAGATTGGTGTCACACGGTGGTTAATTACAGTATACTCTAAAACGGATGTTCTGCCATGTTTTGTAATCTGTTTTAAAGCGCGGGTTGGTGTATCTCATTCTGGGTTTTGGTGTTTTGGGTAGAGGGTTGATGGGTAGTGTGAGTAGTGGTTGTCATGGCGGTTAGAGGCGGCGGGTTATGGTGGTATAGGAAGTGTCGATGGGTCTGTCAGTTTGTATGGGTGTCACGGGTTGTCGGGTTGGTCTGTTTGGCTTGGTGCCACCGCCGACTAGGGGGAGGTCTATGCGGTGGTACCATGGTGGTTAGGGGTGTTGGGTGTCAGTGATGGTGGTTATGGGTAGTGTGGTCGATGTCAGGTCTGCGCGTGGTGGTTACAGGGACCTTTGTCGGGGCTGTTGAAGGGAGCAGGGAACAGAGGGTCGTGAACCAAGCTTGGTAGTGGCCTTGGTTCACCTCGCCGGAGGTGGTCGACGTTGGTGGTGGTGGTCAGAGTCGTAGGGGACAGAGTGGGGGTCATAGCTGGTGGTTGTTGGTGGGGTTTAGTTGGGCCGTGTGGCTGTGACGAGAGCTTGGGAGCCGCGGGTTGGTGGAGTCGGGTTTGAAGGGTTCGTTTTTATTTTATTTTATTTTTACTCATTTATTAGATATGTATAATATTATGGAGATTATTAGTAAATATATTTTGTAATTATGGCAATAATATTGTTAATAATATGGTATATTAATAATTATGAGGGTGTTAATATATATTGGGAAGTTTGAATTTTAAACTAAGGTTACTATATTTAGAGGTTTCCTAATTTAGAAGTTACTATTTTTGGGGATGTCTATTTTAGGAAAGTTTTTATATTCAGCAATCGTACTTGTATTACGTGTTTAGGAAGTCTTATTGATCATACACCCTACTCGTTTAGGTAGCGACTTCCGAGAGGAACACTTTTAGCAGCTGTGCAACTGACAACTTCATCCGACTGTTGAGGTAGGGGAATATCCGTGTTGTAATTGTGATCTGACATGAATACATCGTATTTGATTGACATATATATATCTTTATTGATTGTTATAACATGGTTGAATGAGAACTGTTATTGTGGAGATCGGGTCTTGTGATAAAAGGGTCTTGTGATATGGGTCTTGTGATATGGGACTTGTGATATGGCCATGGGAGGTGTGGTGTGTGTTTGAGATGAGGTGTGTTGGAGATATGGTGGTGGTGGAGGAGCTGGAGGAGATATTGTGATTGTTTATTCATGTTGCGTTTATATTACCTACTCAACCTCGTGTTGACCCTTCTATTTGTTTGTTTGTGTCTGCGTTGATCCAATTTATTGGGGAGCAGAATGACAGGTTTAGACTGGTGCATACTGGAAGGGTGGAGAGGAAACGGATCAGACCAGTTTAGTTATAGCCCAGTTTTTTTATAGTTTCCGACATGTTGAACATTTAGTTCTTTTTATATAAACGGTTGTAATCTTGTAGAGACATATGTTGACTTTAAATTATTTATTAAAGTACTGGTTTCTTCCTTTGTTGACTACTACCTCGGGTAACTGAGATGGTAACACCCTTAATTATTCGGGGAGTCCTAGCTCAGGCCTCTGAATAAATGGGGGTGTTACACATTACCCCTTAGACTGATACAAGTGATCTGACATTCATTGGTTACCCGTCAGTCCTAGTCCCCCCTCCATTCGTTATCTCTTTCCTTTATTTCTCTCTCTTTTAATCTCTATACCGGGTCACTATACCGGGTCTCTCCTTTGATGATGAAGAGAACCCTGCTGACAATGTGCCTTCGATCACAAAGAGGGGAAAAAAGCATGTTGTGGTGACTGATGAGGACCAAGAAACAGTCACCATAGAAGAACCAGTCAGTACAGAGGAACCCCTAGAGAATCTGATACAATTTACGGCTGAGGACACAAAAGAAGAACTGGAATACTGGCAACAGGTAGTCTATTGTTTTGTCATGGGTGCTAATCCTCCTTGGGAGGTACTCACTGGCTATGTGAACAGAGTCTGGGGAAAACATGGGATTGACAAGATTTTCTTCTTTCCCAATGGCATTTTCATGGTGCGTTTTAAGGAAATGAAAGGTAAGGAGGCAGTGATGAATGCTGGTTATCATATGTTTGATAACAAACCACTTATCGTCAAACCATGGCAAGAAGATATTGATTTACTAAAAGATGATATTAAAGTGGTGCCTGCGTGGATTAGACTCCGTGGTCTTCCCTTGAGATTTTGGGGGAAATGTTTACCTACCATTGCAGGATTGGTTGGGCAGTATGTCAAGTCTGATGCTGCTATAGAGGAGAAAACTAGGCTGGGGTTTGCTCGTATTATGGTTGAACTGAAAATGGGGCAGGCCTTCCCCAAAACTATCAAATTTCTTGATGAAAGTGGAAATGTGGTATTGCTTAATGTGGAATATGAATGGAAGCCTATTCAATGTGTGAAATGCAAAGGGCTTGGACACGAAGGACAGTTTTGCAGGAAGGGGCAACAGTCAAAAGTGCAGGGGGTAAAAAAGGTTTGGAAACCAGTGGTCAGTACTGGTCCCATTCCAGTGAATGACACTGAATTTCCTCCACTTCGTATAACTACTAATAAACCACCAGGTGCACCTGAAAGCAGTATACCAGAGGTTCCACCATCCAAGGATACTAGTCAGCCTGTACCCTTGGTGGTAACAGTCAGCAGCAATGAAGAAGCCTCAGTGTTGGATAATGGTAACTCAACTAATCCAATTCATAATGAATTATATAGGCTTTTAGAACGTGAGAGGCCAGAATAATGTGAATAAACAAAAGGTAGTTAGAAATTTTATTTTGAATAAAGAAGCAAGTCTTTTTGGTTTACTTGAGACTAAAATAAATGGAGCTAATGTTCATAATGTGATGCATAATCTCCTGGATGGGTGGTGTGTTACTACCAACTGCCATCTTCACAAAGGAGGTAGAGTGTGGATCCTTTGGCAACCTTCTGTGTTTGATGTCTTCATCCTTCAGTATGATCCACAGTTCATACATTCTAAAGTTGTGATCAAAGCCAGTCAGAAGTCTTTTCTATGCACTATAGTATATGCCTTCAATGAAGGGGTTGATAGAATTGATCTTTGGAGTAAGTTGACCTATATAGCAAGTACAAATGTGGAGCCTTGGGCTCTTTTTGGGGACTTTAATACTGTACTCTCTCCTGATGAGAGACTTGGTGGCAAGACTAAGCAAGAGGATATGGATACATTCATACAGTGTCTGGACCAGTGTGGTATGACTGATATTGCTGCCTCTGGAGCATTGTTCACCTGGACCAACAAAAGGGAAGGACCTAATAGAAGGAATAGTAGACTGGATAGATTCCTTACTAATCAAGAATGGAATAATGTGTTTCCTGAGATGCATGCCCATTTCTACCCTGAAGGTTTAATGGATCATACTCCATGTATTGTTAGTAATATCAAACTTAATGGGAGGAAGAATGCTAGCTTTAAATATTTCAACATGTATGTGGAGTACCTCTGATGAGTTTCATAGCAAGGTTACAGAAGGGTGGAATGTGCAGATTCCTGGCACCAAGATGTTCTCCATTGTTAAACGTCTTAAAGCTCTCAAGCTAATACTAAAGCAGTTGAACACGAATTGTTTCTCTGACATAGAGAATAAAGCTGGTGATGCTATGCAGCTGTTGGAGAATATTCAGACAGAGTTGTTGTCTGATCTTGAGAATCAGGAGCTTATTTCTAAGGAAATACAGGCCCTTTCTGATGCAAGAAGACTTCAGAATGCAAAGTTTAGCTTCCTTCAACAAAAAGCTAAGACTAAATGGATAGAGGAGGGAGATGCCAACTCAGCCTATTTCCATCGTTCTATTAGACAAAGAAACTTGAGGAATAAAGTAGTCCAGATTCAGGATCAGAATGCCTCCTTATGCACTGATACTGCCAGTATCCAGGGAGCTTTTCTGGCCTATTATCAACAGCTGCTTGGTACTAGGACAAACACTGAGCCAGTGAGACAAGCTGTTATGAACACAGGCAACTTCTGCACTGATGCCCACTCTATGCTTCTCACATCACCTGTTACAGATGATGAAATAAGGCAAGTAGTTTTCTCAATACCCGTTGACAAAGCACCTGGTCCAGATGGGTATACCAGTGGATTCTTTCGAGATTCCTGGGACATTATAGGGTCTGATATTTGTGTTGTCATCAAAGATTTCTTTCAGTCTGGTCAATTGCTTACTCAGTTGAATGCCACCAATTTGACACTGATCCCCAAATGTGAAAGACCTGCTTCTGTTACCCATTTCAGGCCTATTGCCTGCTGCAATCTACTCTATAAAGTCATATCCAAATTGCTTTGTAACAAACTTGATGAGGTCCTCCCTGACATCATTCATGAAAATCAAGGAGCATTTATCAAAGGCAGAGCAATTATTGAGAATGTGTTGATTTGCCAGGACATTGTTCATATGTATGCTAGGAAGAGTGCTTCTCCTCGTTGCCTGTTCAAAATAGATTTACAGAAGGCGTATGATACTGTGGAATTGACTTTTGTGGAATAAATGCTGCAAGGATTGAAATTTCCTGACAATTTCACAAAACTTGTGATGCAATGTGTTAGTACCCCCACTTTTACCCTTTCTTTGAATGTAAGCAATTTTGGTTACTTTAAAGGTCAGAGAGGCCTTCGTCAAGGTGATCCCATATCTCCTCTGCTCTATACTCTTTGTATGGAGTATCTGACCAGGCTCCTCAAGTTTGCCACTGGAAAATGGCCATTCCAATACCATCCCCTATGCAAAAACCTTAAACTTACGCACCTCATGTTTGCAGATGACCTGCTTATGTTTTGCAAAGGTAAACCTGATTCAATCCTGTTGTTAATGAAAGCATTCTCATCTTTCTCTAGTTCTTCTAGACTCAGTATGAATAGTGCTAAATCCGAAATCTTCTTCAATGGAATGGATGATGAACTCAAGGCAGGCATTCTGTCTGTCACTAGTTTTCAAGAAGGTAGCATGCCCTTTAGGTACCTTGGTGTTCCAATTAAAGCTGGCAAACTCACTAAACAGGAATGCAATGCATTGACTGAAAAAATGGTATCAAGGATACGTGGGCTAGGAACACGGTGATATGTTACGTACTTTTATTAGTTTTTATGTTACGTGGTGTCACTTTTTGTATTTGTTTCATGCCTAGTATTCAGTTGGTTGACCACGGGATGGTGAACTTCGGGACGAAGTTCATTTTAAGGGGGGAAGACTGTAATACCTCATATCTTTATAGTTCGTAATAATGAATTATTTTATATTAATTGTCGTATTATGATGTTTTATGTTTCGAGTATATATGAGTATGTGATATATGTTGGGGTTGTGAGCACGGTGATATAGGTGTGGGGTTGAACTTCGGGACGAAGTTCATTTTAAGGGAGGAAGTCTGTAATACCTTGAAATTTTATTATAATAGTTAATAATTATATTGACGGGCGATAGTATTTGAATGTTTATATTCGATAGTTAAGTATCGAATAAGTGTTGTTATTTTTTGTTATACTGTAGTAAAAGGTTAAATATGCGAAATAGGAATATATCGTGTTTGAGTAAAAATACGGGGTTGGGAGATTTGGGCCTCGTAACTCGTGCCTTAGAGCAGCCCACCACGGCCCTATGCTCAATTACACAAAATGTAAAACTCCTCCTCCTGCCGTCATGTGACATGAGCTTCTAAACTCTACCCTAAACCCTAGCAACACCTATCATACACACACATCTCTTGCCGCCACATCAGGGAGTATAGGGGAGGTTCACACGGTGGGATTAGAGCAGCCTAGGGTGGTTCGAATACGCCGCGAATAAGGTACGGTCATCACTGTTTCGCGTTTTTCATGTTTGACATTCCAATTTTATTCATGGTTTATCAATGGTATATATATGTTATACTTACTAATTGTTGCATAACTGTAATCTATGACGTATGGTAGTCGTATGTTGACCCTTGTGGAGTTGTCGTTGACCACCTAGGACCACCCTTAGTGGTTGTTATGGTCGCTGGTTGCAGAACTGGGTTTTTTTTTCAGAAACAGGGGCGCGGATGTATGATGGTTGTGGATAGGTTGAGTCACTGCGTGTTGTTGTCGTTTTAATATGGGTGTTAGGGTGATCATGAGAGGGTGGTGGTTGTATGGGGTTGTCGGGTCTGGGCGTTGTGTGTTGTAGGTAAGTATGAGGGTTGTGACTGGCGGTTAGGGGTAGGGGTTGTCGGATCAAACAGAGGACACTCTGTTCTCTTGCGGTTGTGAGTAGGTCGTTAGGGCAGTACTTCCTGACGTCTTTGGGGAACCTTGGTGGCGGTTCATACGCTAGTGTTGTAGTAGGTGGTGCAGAGGAGGGGTTGGGACCACGGGTGGTAGCCTTTGGTGGCCTGAAGGGCGTTGGTGAGGGCTGAATGAGGGGTTGTCGGGGCTGTCGGTGTTCAGAGTATTGTTGGGCTGTCGTGTTTTAGGAGTAGTGTTGATTGTTGCGTGTTATTTTGCTACATGTAGGGAATGTTATCATCATCATCATCATTACATAATTACCATATTATTATTATTATTATTATTATTATTATTATTATTATTATTATTATTATTATTATTATTATTATTATTATTATTATTATTATTTTATTAATGTTGTAATATAAGTTGTATTGTTTTATCCTATGAGCTTATAATTGTTCGATAACTTAATTATCGAGGTAACGAGTGTTATTATTGGTATTATTTCACTATTATTCCTTTTAAGTATTATTCCTATTATTACTAATAATATTATTTATCATTTTCGCTTTTATAAATACCATATTACTAGTATTTTTGTTGTGTGGGTGTTAGTAGTAAAATAAATTATTTTATTTAAAGCTTTTGTCGTTGAGATGCTTGTTATCATTTTGTTGTTAGTATTAATATATGTTGTGTCTATGGTTAATTAATTGAATCATCGTTATTATGGGTTGTATAATAATTGTTTAAATTAATCAGATGACATGTTTAGTAAGTTATACCTGACTAGTGGTGATGGATACGACTAAAGAGTTAATATTAATTGGTATATATATGAGTATGCTAGTATATATATTTACAATGTGTGATAAGTGTATCACTTGTGAGCGTGATAGAATAAATGTGGTAGTGTTTGATGACATGAGTAGCAATTGATAATAAGTACTATTTATAGGAACTGAGTTCGAGGTGGAATATTTCTAGCAGCGGTTCGATTGCCTTTCTGCAAATTGAGGTAGGGGAAATATTTATGACTGTGATTGTGATCTGACATGAGGACACTCAGTATCTGATTGATATATTTAATTGTGATATATTATGATTGATTGCTTATTACTGCTTATGATGGAGAACGGAGATGTGGAGTGGGTCTTGTGATATGGGTCTTGTGATATGGGTCTTGTGATAAGGGACTTGTGATATGGCCATGGGAGGTGTGGTGTGACGGGAGGTGTGTTGTGGTGGAGGTGTGAAGTGGTGGAGGTGTGGTGGATGATCGAATGATGTGGAGATGGAGAAGGATACAGTAATATTGTTATTTATGTTCTATCTGTTTTACCTACTCAACCTCGCGGTTGACCCTGTGTATTCGTGTGACACCTACGATGATCCGGAATGGGGAGTAGATTCTACAGGTCAGTGACAGTTGGATTAGGAGCTTGGGCCTGGAGAGAGACATGGCTTGGACCTACTTAGAGTTAGATCACACTTAGATATCTTCAGTTGTACTTTTATTTTATCAAAGTTTGGTCCTCGTAGTTGTTGTAATATCAAGTTTAAATTTAATCAGTTTTATATAAAGTACTTTGGTTTGTTTACTTTGTTATTCACTACCTCGGATATTCCGAGATGGTAACAGCTCTATTTATTTGAGAATGTCTTGCTAAAGGCTCTTAAATAAATGGGGGTGTTACAAAGTGGTATCAGAGCTACGATCCTCAGACCTAAACCAAATGAATAATAATGAACGTAGGAAGAGTCTAATAAATGAACCCCAGGTTAGTAACTGTCAGGAGCCCCAGGATTGGAATGAGTTAGGGGCCCCCTCAAACCAAGCCACTGGCCCTTTCAGTCTAACCTGGTTACCTTGAGAGATGTAGAGCGTGGGTAGCATAGAATAAAGGAAAAGACCCAATATATGTTGTGCTAACAGTTGCAGGAGCGGAATAAGGTAAGTAATGATGTGATACATGGTTAATGATGCGCTGTGAAAGAGCATGGTTGGTATTCTATATTGTGAATCATGAGGTTGATATTGAATGTGATTGAGATATGTATTACTTCAAGTATTGAGGACATGAAAATTGGAATACGAGTTTGAAGTATAAGTTTGACTAGTATGATGATGTGCATAAGAAGAATACGACTGATATTGAAATGCTGATTGATCTGAATGATTAAATTGAAATTTTCAGGGAATGGGTGTACATTTATGGTATAATAAATTAGAGTGATGTGATAAGGTAATTTTGGTGTCTTGCACTGTCTATAGGATATCTGGTTATTAAATGACTAACATAATTTTTTTAATATATTGCTCGGTATTTGGATGTAAACGATCAGATTTAAATGTTATAGTAATTCATGTCTAGTGATATGCGGAATGAGCTACCCCAAGCCATGGGTAATATGTAGTTATGTGTTACATTTTTTATATACATGTATAAATATTCAGTCATTTAGATGATCTACTTTTCTGTTTCGCAATCTTTACCGTGTTTTAGATGACTATTACAGAATGAAATGATGAATAAGTGTTAGTATGGTGCAACGTGATTTCTATGCTTCGAGGGCATGTCAACATGTTTTTGAGGAATAATGTTTGTGTTAAATATGATGATATGAAGTAATTTTAATAGAACCAAATTTTAATAAAAGTCCAGAATGTTACCCTATTTGTATGAGTTGGCATCTAAAATGTGTTATTCATATGGAAATGAAAATTTTATGTGTGATAATCTTCTGATTCAGCTATCCAATGTTTTTGGTTCATGTTAATGTGAATTATATTTTGGGAGAAATAAATATTTTAGTCGACAGTGGTCAGACTGTCACTGCACAGTTCTGTTTTACCCATGCTTTGAACGATGAGAATCGTGTTGATATTCCTTCATATGTTTATGGCATATAGTCGTTTGGCTCACTGAGATAATAATTTTTATAACACCTTCATGAATATTGTATGTCACCAACTGAATTGCATTGCTATGTTTAAAATCTGATCATAATATCTTGAGTTATTAAATTGGTGGACATGTGATCTATGGAAGTACTTGTCTTGTGAATTCGTTTACTGTTATCGTTAAATTTTCATAGTTCATGAGCTACAATTTACAAGAACAATGTTTTAGTAAAGAAGAGTCAGAATGTCTCTATGTAGTCTTGTTTCGATCTATAACTTGTAAATTGACTTTGATTCATGTTTATAAATTGCCACAAAATTACCGCTTCAATGTTTCCAAAAGTTTCAAAGTGCTTCCAAGCGATGATTATCCATGATAACACCTAATTTTGTTGATAATTACAATGATTGTTTGCAACACGACAACTCCGTAGCTATGTGCCGATGAAATCCTGCTTGAATGTTTAACTGTCGCGCATTGAATAAAAACCTTATTGTGCAAGTTGTATATAGTAATAGTTTCATGATAAATGATGTAGTGTGAGTGGATGGGAAATGTACCTAAGTGATTTTGTTAACTTATTGATACCTAGGAATGTTAAGCGGTCTTGTGAGTCTATGATCTGTACACATCTTGTGAAATATGTCAAGTGTCCTATCTTTAATTACGTTAATTAATTTTGCGGTATGTCCTTCCTAAAATATGATTTTTGCTTCTATAATATGTTTACCTGATAATTGCTATGGGTTCCTTACGAGTATTTATTCGAGTTGAATATTAGTAACTGTCCTTTTATTTTGACAGTTAATATTTTCTATTGATGTGATAATTCTTCTGTTTGTGAGATGGAAAACTTTTAGTAATTGTTTAGTCTGAGTTATGTACAAGTTCTTGTTTTATGGCGTACACATCCTTGTTTTATGAATAGTGGAATGATAAGTATATATATAAGTATGTCAGTGAACTTGGGAGGTAAGAACTGAGGAGATGGAGTTACTCGTGAGTCTAGAACAAAAGCCATGGTTGATTTTGTCTTGAGATTAACTTGCAGTTCAGTATTTTATCGAGTTGTCGTATTCTTTGACCTTAACTCGGGGGTGAGTAGCTTAGAGTTTTACTCTCGAAGTGTTGAGCAGTACCTTTAATGGAATATTTGAGGGTTACTGGTTCGAGTTATGAGTTATTAAGCCGTTGTGCCACATTGTGTTTTCGGTCAAGTGTGACCTTGATTATTGAGTCATATGCTGAAAGATGGAAGTATTGATTTGCGGTTTTATTCCGCCAGTTCACTCACCCCTTGTCTTGGTCTTAGGTTCGGCGATGAGAAAATGATACTTGGTTACTTGGAGTTTATTTTATGAGATAGAGTGATAAATGAGACGAGTATTGAGTTGGAATTTATTATAATGAGGTTCCGGGGACGTAACCATATTTTAAGGAGGATAGGATTGTAAAATCTTAATGATTTTATGATATGGTGATATGGTGATTGTTTGAATAAAGTTATTTATGTTATGCATGTTATTGAGTTTCAACTTTGGGGACAAAGTTTTCTTAACGAGGGTAGAATGTAACATTTCGTGGTTTAAAGTACTTTTATTAGTTTTTATGTTACGTGGTGTCACTTTTTGTATTTGTTTCATGCCTAGTATTCAGTTGGTTGACCACGGGATGGCGAACTTCGGGACGAAGTTCATTTTAAGGGGGGAAGACTGTAATACCTCATATCTTTATAGTTCGTAATAATGAGTTATTTTATATTAATTGTCGTATTATGATGTTTTATGTTTCGAGTATATATGAGTATGTGATATATGTTGGGGTTGTGAGCACGGTGATATAGGTGTGGGGTTGAACTTCGGGACGAAGTTCATTTTAAGGGAGGAAGTCTGTAATACCTTGAAATTTTATTATAATAGTTAATAATTATATTGACGGGCGATAGTATTTGAATGTTTATATTCGATAATTAAGTATCGAATAAGTGTTGTTATATTTTGTTATACTGTAGTAAAAGGTTAAATATGCGAAATAGGAATATATCGTGTTTGAGTAAAAATACGGGGTTGGGAGATTTGGGCCTCGTAACTCGTGCCTTAGAGCAGCCCACCACGGCCCTATGCTCAATTACACAAAATGTAAAACTCCTCCTCCTGCCGTCATGTGACATGAGCTTCTAAACTCTACCCTAAACCCTAGCAACACCTATCATACACACACATCTCTTGCCGCCACATCAGGGAGTATAGGGGAGGTTCACACGGTGGGATTAGAGCAGCCTAGGGTGGTTCGAATACGCCGCGAATAAGGTACGGTCATCACTGTTTCGCGTTTTTCATGTTTGACATTCCAATTTTATTCATGGTTTATCAATGGTATATATATGTTATACTTACTAATTGTTGCATAACTGTAATCTATGACGTATGGTAGTCGTATGTTGACCCTTGTGGAGTTGTCGTTGACCACCTAGGACCACCCTTAGTGGTTGTTATGGTCGCTGGTTGTAGAACTGGGTTTTTTTTCAGAAACAGGGGCGCGGATGTATGATGGTTGTGGGTAGGTTGAGTCATTGCGTGTTGTTGTCGTTTTAATATGGGTGTTAGGGTGATCATGAGAGGGTAGTGGTTGTATGGGGTTGTCGGGTCTGGGCGTTGTGTGTTGTAGGTAAGTATGAGGGTTGTGACTGGCGGTTAGGGGTAGGGGTTGTCGGATCAAACAGAGGACACTCTGTTCTCTTGCGGTTGTGAGTAGGTCGTTAGGGCAGTACTTCCTGACGTCTTTGGGGAACCTTGGTGGCGGTTCATACGCTAGTGTTGTAGTAGGTGGTGCAGAGGAGGGGTTGGGACCACGGGTGGTAGCCGTTGGTGGCCTGAAGGGCGTTGGTGAGGGCTGAATGAGGGGTTGTCGGGGCTGTCAGTGTTCAGAGTATTGTTGGGCTGTCGTGTTTTAGGAGTAGTGTTGATTGTTGCGTGTTATTTTGCTACATGTAGGGAATGTTATCATCATCATCATCATTACATAATTACCATATTATTATTATTATTATTATTATTATTATTATTATTATTATTATTATTATTATTATTATTATTATTATTATTTTATTAATGTTGTAATATAAGTTGTATTGTTTTATCCTATGAGCTTACAATTGTTCGATAACTTAATTATCGAGGTAACGAGTGTTATTATTGGTATTATTTCACTATTATTCCTTTTAAGTATTATTCCTATTATTACTAATAATATTATTTATCATTTTCGCTTTTATAAATACCATATTACTAGTATTTTTGTTGTGTGGGTGTTAGTAGTAAAATAAATTATTTTATTTAAAGCTTTTGTCGTTGAGATGCTTGTTATCATTTTGTTGTTAGTATTAATATATGTTGTGTCTGTGGTTAATTAATTGAATCATCGTTATTATGGGTTGTATAATAATTGTTTAAATTAATCAGATGACATGTTTAGTAAGTTATACCTGACTAGTGGTGATGGATACGACTAAAGAGTTAATATTAATTGGTCTATATATGAGTATGCTAGTATATATATTTACAATGTGTGATAAGTGTATCACTTTTGAGCGTGATAGAATAAATGTGGTAGTGTTTGATGACATGAGTAGCAATTGATAATAAGTACTATTTATAGGAACTGAGTTCGAGGTGGAATATTTCTAGCAGCGGTTCGATTGCCTTTCTGCAAATTGAGGTAGGGGAAATATTTATGACTGTGATTGTGATCTGACATGAGGACACTCAGTATCTGATTGATATATTTAATTGTGATATATTATGATTGATTGCTTATTACTGCTTATGATGGAGAACGGAGATGTGGAGTGGGTCTTGTGATATGGGTCTTGTGATATGGGTCTTGTGATAAGGGACTTGTGATATGGCCATGGGAGGTGTGGTGTGACGGGAGGTGTGTTGTGGTGGAGGTGTGAAGTGGTGGAGGTGTGGTGGATGATCGAATGATGTGGAGATGGAGAAGGATACAGTAATATTGTTATTTATGTTCTATCTGTTTTACCTACTCAACCTCGCGGTTGACCCTGTGTATTCGTGTGACACCTACGATGATCCGGAATGGGGAGTAGATTCTACAGGTCAGTGACAGTTGGATTAGGAGCTTGGGCCTGGAGAGAGACATGGCTTGGACCTACTTAGAGTTAGATCACACTTAGATATCTTCAGTTGTACTTTTATTTTATCAAAGTTTGGTCCTCGTAGTTGTTGTAATATCAAGTTTAAATTTAATCAGTTTTATATAAAGTACTTTGGTTTGTTTACTTTGTTATTCACTACCTCGGATATTCCGAGATGGTAACAACTCTATTTATTTGAGAATGTCTTGCTAAAGGCTCTTAAATAAATGGGGGTGTTACATTTTATGCTTTATGTAAGTGTAAGTGAGCCATGCATTGACTTCTCTTGGTTGATGTCTTGGCCGGCCAAAGCAAGAGCTTTGTGCTCTTGTTGCTTCTATAAATCAACAAGTGATAGAGTGTGTCATACACAAAGCATGTGTAAGGAATAATCCTTACTTTTGTGTAAGAGAAAAGAGAGCATGCATAGGGTATGCATGGCTTGATTTGGCCGGCCATACCATATGGCTAACAAGACCATTTTTGCTCTATAAATACACTACTCCACACACTACGATACTACTTGATGTAGATGGTGTGCTTAGTCTTTTTCTACTAACACATTCATACTACAACTCCATTCTCCCATTTTCTTAAGTAAAATAGTTTTATAAGAAAATAATTATTTCCATATTAATAATATTAAGAGTAATATTATTATTATTTCTAATATACTAATACTAATTTTCTAGTAACAAAATTTGTATTAGTTTGAGATCGGGTCCTTGATACGCATGTTTTGGAGACGATTTTTCTTAGATCGTTTAAGGGTATTTCGGTGGTTTGAAGACTCATATAATAGGTGATTATTGAGTATAAACCTTCTAAAACCAATGTAAGGACTATCACATCTTATGATATCATCATGCATGCATAAGATCCATTTAAGTTTTTATGACTAAACTTAAAGAAACAAACTCACATTAGAAGTGAGTATAAAATAAGGAACCTTAGTTCCCAACAAGTGGTATCAGAGCATTACGGTTGTTGCATGCATGATCGGATTCATGTTTTATGTTAAAATCGGATTAACATATATATTTCGAATTTTCGAAATATTTTGGATTTATTATGATAAATCACAAAATAATTTTGCATGTTAAAGTTTCTGTTTCTAAAATAGTTTTAGGACATAAAAATGATTTATGGATTTTTAATGTTCATTTTCATATTTATTTGTATTTTTTGTAGTTTAAATCGGTTTAAACAAACAATTAATGGGATAAATAGTTAAAAATAGTTTCTGGCCGAGATTTTTTGATATGTTCTCATATGCATATTTAATATATTGTATATGATTTTTCGTAAGAAATGGAGTTAATATGCATGGATTATGAATTTTATGAGATAAATAGTCATAATATGAGTAAAAATGGGTATAGAAGGTTATATTTCGAATTTGACCTTAAACATTTTATGAGAAGTCACATGCAATATATAAAACACCTGTATAAATTTTCGGATGTATTGGATTTGTTTTGCATGATTAATGATTTTTATAGTAAAAATCGTATTAATGGTGACTCAAATTCGACTTTAATAGTTATAGTTGGAATTTTGCCATAAAATGTTTACACAATGTCACATGCAATATTTACAGAATGTATATAAATTTTGGGAATTTATTCTCAAGTGATGCATGATTTATGATTTTAATAGTTAAAATCGGATAACTAGTGACTTATTGTGTTAAAAATAGTTAATCTTAATATTATGGCATAAAATTTTACCCATAGATGTCTTATATAATAGGAACATCAGATCTAAAAGTTGGATATCAAAAGTTTCTGTTTTTATGATTATTAATTTTTTTTGATGAGTTAATTAGTTAATAATCGTAATTTATGAGTCGTAAAAATAAAATTTCGAGTATGGTCTGAAATTTATGGCCATTTTCAGATTCTAATATATATTTTAGGATGACTAAAAATTTATGGCATATTATTGCAAGTTTTTATAATTTAAATCGGATTTTTAACCATAAAAACGGCTTTTATACGATTTATTTAACAAATAAACCATAAATATTTGCATAAGACCATTTTATTAATTTCTGAATTTTTGGAAAATTACCAGAAAGTTTAAAATTTTGAATTTTAAATTTCGAATTTTTATTGACTCATTTGGCCATTTTTGGTTTATTTTCCCGAAAATACAAGTAATTTATGAACAATAATGCAAAAATCAAGTTAGATCATGTCAAATATTAGTAGAGACTAAACCTTGATTCCTAAAGTAAGTTAGGATGATTAACTTGGACATAAATTAGATTTATGTAATTTTGATGATTTTAATAGTTAAAGTCACGCATATCCGTAAAAACCGTAAACAAATATGAGATATTTGCTCCCATAAGGCGATTTGGCATTAAAAATTGAGCATGTGCATACATATTTTATTATTGCAATTTATGAATGTCATATTTGAATGTTTTTATATAATTTGGAATTATGTAATTTTTCTTAGTATGGCCTTAGTTTTAATCAATATTACCCGTAATGAAAGGGAATATTGATTCGGTTGTAATTTATGTGATCTCGTATCACGGGTTTGTAATTTAATTTAAATTTCAGTTTTACAATAGAGTAGTTATATTATTTTATTGTAATTCCGGAGATCCAAAAGACGGTGCCATACGGAAAGGAGTTCCGACAAGACGGTGTTTTCTTGGATGGCGTGCCAATGAAGTTCAAGGGACCATGGAGTTGGTTTCCGAATTTGTAATAGTTAATTAGTTGTTACTATTACTAGGAAGGTCATACTAAGATTTTATTGCTTTTATTTTGCATTTTAATATGTTTGCATGCATAGCCAAATCGCCATAAACATGCATATTAGTTTAGATCGTTAAAAAAAACGACCGTGTCAATTATAATTATCGAGTTCACCGATTTAATTTACTTAAAGGAGATAGATAATAAATTGACAAGACCTCTATATTAAACAAAACAATTGAGAATTAGCCTTACCAAATAGTAGAACCCATGAGCTTCTATTTCGTGGGGTGGTGCTAGTCCAGTGGGCAGCACGAACCCCATTACGTAGGATAAGTGGGGCAATGAGGTGGATTCAGTCCAGTGGGCGGATCGCATCTCGATGCAATTGAAATTTGGTTTGTACTCAACGGAAGTGTAGAGGACCAGTGGTCAATGTGTTCCGGGCTAAGATGAATAAATTGTGATTTGTCATCAACCAAGAGTTCTGTGGTAGAACCGGTTTATTTAACCCACCAAACCATATCATTGGGTCGGAGTTCCAGTGGTTCACGATTTCGGGGGTATGGGTTTGGGTCTTGGAATCATTTATAAAATTTGATAGAGGTCACTTTATAGATGCATCAACTTAGTAAAAATGTTTACAAGTTAAAATGAAAATTAAAACGATTAGCATTTAATTTCTTCAAATGTTTAAAATTTTGTAGTTAAGTCTCCAATTCAATATCAATCATGACCACTTCCACCACTACTACAAACACTTCATGGTTACATTCCTTCATGGATCGTTGTAAGCTAGAAGAAAAAATGGGGCAAAGTTTGCCGATTGGGATGCCCAACTGTTGTTGGCGGCACAAGGTGACGGTAAGACCAAATTCCTCATTGAAGCATCACCTCCCGAACCTGCAGAAAATGCCACCGCCGCGGCAAGACGACCTTATGATACTTATCACAAGGAGTCTTGGGCAATGAAAAATGTTTTGATCCTCTCGATGGAGCCGGAACTCCAAAGGAGTGCCATAAAGATTGGCACAGCTTATGAGATCTATTGCAGGCTTCTGACAATGTTCTCAAAAGCTTCGAGAATTGTCCAATACAAGGCGTCTTCGGCCTTCTTTGATCTCAACCTTAAGGAGGGGCAAAAGGTTAGCCCACATGTGCTCAAGTTAATTGAGCATGTAGAAACCCTAAGGAAGAATCAAATGGACATTCCTAAGGAACTTGTGATTGACAGAATCCTCCACTCCTTGTCTAAGGTAAAGACTTATGAACAATTCCGGATGAATTTCAACATAAGGAACCAAGACATCTCTCTTGATGAATTACACAATATGATCGTGCAAGTAGAGAGGGACATGGGCCTAAGTGTTAGTGTCCCTAAGGATGTGCTCAACTTAAATGTTAAGGGCAAAGAAAAGTTCAATAGGAAGGATAAGGCAAAGGGGAAGCAACCTTCCAAAGGTTCAAAGAGAGTGTCTTCAGAGGCAAGTACATCAGATCCCAACAAGAGCTCTCATCAAGGAGCCAAGTGCTTTTATTGCAATGATAAAGGACATAAGAAGAGGAATTGTTCCAAATATCTCAGCGATCTCAAAGCTGGGAAGATTCTTCCAATTGGTATGATAACTATCCCTATTTTATGTTAATCTCAACTAATGTATTATGATACAAGTTGTGATGTGAATGCTCTTCTTACTTGAATTAGGGCATGAAAGCAAACATAAAGGAAAGAAAAACCAAGCTTGATGGATCAATGGAACTAAGGGTAGCTCCAATCGGGATGATCAAGGAGCTTTGTTTTTCGTTTATTTTGCTAATATTTCAAGTGTTGTAAGAACTATTTAGAACCTATGTTTTATTTCCTTGTTGGACAAGGAAAGGATAATCCTTGAACAATTGGTTGTAATTTGGATAATATAGTGACTTGGTTTTCAACCCAAGTCACTGTCGGTTTTATATTTATGTTCTTAATTTATTTAAACACTTACAAATCTTAAACATGAAATAGAATTGATTATGACATTTCAATGTATGACCATTGAAACCGAATAGGTATAGGATACCCAATTCAAATCAAATCAAAATCAAATTAAGTTTAGAACTCAATTAAGAGGAAAAGTTATCAACCATCCAAAACCATCTAAGCTTTAAAACGAATATTTTCTGTAATAAATCATAAGGGCACACAAACTGACATCGAAGTCATTGCTTGTGGCCTTAGTGGCTATCTTTGATAATGAAATGAGATTATTATTACAAAGATAGAGTGGGAGAAATTTGAAAAGGCCACAAATAGCATATGATTTTGATTAGCACAATGGATATGATCTATTAGTGAATAGTAGGATTTATTGTGTTTTGGTTATGTGAAAGATAAGAAGGAAGATTAAGTTGTGGATGGGATCTACGATTCGAGAAAATCTACGCCTCATGATTTTAAAGGTAGATAAAGTTGTGGATAAGATCTACGATTTGCTTAAAAACTACGCCTTATGAACCCAACGGCCCCGGCCCTGGGGATACTTCAGGAATAAATTCTTGAAGTTAGTAAGGAAAAATTCTATACATGGATAAGATCCATGATAGAGTCCTCGTACAGTATAAGATAAGATAATTGTGGGGAACTGAAAGTTCCCACACACAAAAATTATATACCATAAGAAAAGACTCTTATAGAAACTACGGGAGGACACTCGAAGAAAATTATTCAAAAGATTTTGTAAAGGCTCAAGAAAGGGTTCTTGGATTTAGATGGTGATCTAAATGTGCCAATGCAAATTCTAAGAACCCTGAAATTTATAAGATATACATGCTGATAAATGAGATTTATTAAGAGAAGAATAAGTAGACATGTGGATGTCTGCAGTCTGCAAAGTTAAGGGTAACTTTGTTGAAAGTAGTAAAGTAATTCATTGAGAATGAATTCAGTAAACTCAATAACCGCTTTTGAAAAGAGTATTTGAAAGGGATGTGACCATTAGCACATATGGTTATGTCCCAACCATTTCAATTCATTAAATGTTAGGGAACATTGAATTGAGTGGGAGCTTTATGATTTACGGTTAAGTGTAAAGTTCAGTGGGAGTTCTCGCTCCAGGATTTGAAGCTATTGAGTCATGGGTATGACTTCGGGATCTTCAGAATCAGACAAGAACAAGAGTTTAGTGGGAGTAAACGTTATCTAAAACAACTCATTGCTCGTTTGGAATGAAGCATTGATACTTGTAAAAGGTACACGAGTTTTGGTTCTAGATGACATATTGATATGAATTAAATCTAATTGAACATGGGATGTTTAGTTGAGATTATAAAAGACATCTTGTTATTAGTGTTAAGGCTGTTCATGGAAATGAAGATAGTATAGCCATGATGGGATCATGGAAATTTATCGAACCTTAAGTACTATCGTTTGCACGTTTAAATTGCTAATGTTTCCGCCATTAGTGTAATCGTGTGAAGTGGATGCGCGCCGCTTGCAGGATAACCTGTTGAGCAGGTATTAAACCAATGATTAAACCTTGATCAACTGTCAAAGTATTCTCCAATGAAGATGAAAGACAAATTCAAGATTTTGGAAGATAACTTAGTCGTATGGTAAAAGGTTTGCAATGACTCAAGTTCCAAGATACCAAGCAAAGATTTGTGATAATATTTGGCTTACATTCATTGACTATGCATCTCAATGACTTGTATTTTAACTACATGGTCATCACAAGATTCTACAAAATGTATATGTTCACAAATTATGTAAAGGCATTGCAGTGGCTGGGAGTTACACAATGCACATAATCATATTCGCTAGTCATGAGAATGACTTGTCTCCTTCAGAATGAAGAGCATATATGGATATGATCCACAAAGCGAACGCTCGCACGAACCGTGGTAAACCTGGTTTACTCAAAATGAAGATAATTACAATTTTAAGGGATATAAACGAGAGACCCTCAAGCTCATTGTAAAATAAATGGTGTTCAAGGGTTGACCACTTGGATGGTGTAATCCACTAATTGTTTGAGTTATTTATTAACTCACGAAAGGTCAAGTAAAATTCAAATGGGATGGTAAGACCATATTGAACCCCATTAAAGTGAATTGAATTATCATGACCTCGCCCCTAGTTGCTTAAGTGAGGTGACATCTCAATGCAACCAGTTGTGTGATGCGATTGATGGCGAGTTCGATTGCCATAGAGTCATACGGGATGACTAATCGATCACCTAGGCATAGACATGTTAAGATACATTTGCCGGGCTAATGACCGCTGATAGAGCTCTGGCGTACTCTTATTAAAAGACTGCCTGGTCGTGGCAGGAGCATCTATCGTGTTTCACATGAGTCAGTTCTTGGACTAATGACTGTTCTCTGAGGTGGCATAGTTTTCAGATTAACTTTGATCTATGTCCTAACACCTTCGTAACTGGGGTTTATAAGGACATATTTTGGGTTATGATGGGTTGTGGCCAACCGGAAGGAATAAGTCGATTGGGAATTGTCCACCCCTTGTCAGGGTTGAGAAATATCTCTAGGCCACTCGAGGAGAATAATAACTAGAAATGCGTGGCCACGCTCGGAAGGTATCTATGGTAGATAATTCCGGTCAGTATTTATAACTCCAGATCGAGATAAACCACTCTAGATTTTAATCAATTGCCGGCACGACCTGAGAGGACGCCATGCATTGAGTGGGAGATAGTAATAGGGCAAGAGAATTGGCGACACACACTTGTCTCGGACAAGTGGGAGATTGTTGGAGGAAGTGTCCTCGACAATAGTGTGTTGACATAATTAAAACTCGTCTGAATGAAACACAACTGGGAGTGTTACTCTTTTAAAGCCAACTGATCAACATTTACCGATAATGATTGGCTATCTAGAGTTTGACATTATCGTCATATGATGATGGTGATCAGTTGATCCCTTAAGGTCATATCTTTAGAGAATTCCGTCTCAATGGAATAATTAATTAATATTGTATTGGATACGAATTAATTAATAACTAGAAATTTGGAAATAATTTTATATGACGAATATTTTTATAATGGGATTATAATAATAATAAAAGTCAAAGTAATAAAATCGTTTTATTACTCGGTTATATTTATTCGTTTGGGAAACGATTAAATTGAGAATGAACACGGTTGATCATAAAATTACAAAGAGTTGTAATTAAAATTATGATATTACATTTTATACAGTAAATAATTTCGAATTGTTAGTATAATTATTTAAATGTAATAAATTTGTAGATTATGAATTTTAATAATTAAAATTGCATAATTAACAAATAGGGTCATGTGTTATGCAAACATATGTGACATGTTACAAATTAACACAATTGACAAAGATAAAATGAGTCCATAATAAGACCAATTGAACCGTGAAATTGTAGGATGCACATGAGATTGTGTGTGTACAAAATGATTGAGTGTGTAAGTAGGTGTGTAAGAGTGTAAGGCATATTTGATGCTTTATGTAAGTGTAAGTGAGCCATGCATTGGCTTCTCTTGGTTGATGTCTTGGCCGGCCAAAGCAAGAGCTTTGTGCTCTTGTTGCTTCTATAAATCAACAAGTGATAGTGTGTGTCATACACAAAGTATGTGTAAGGAATAATCCTTACTTTTGTGTAAGAGAAAAGAGAGCATGCATAGGGTATGCATGGCCTGATTTGGCCGGCCATACCATATGGCTAACAAGACCATTTTTGCTCTATAAATACACTACTCCACACACTACAATACTACTTGATGTTAGATGGTGTGCTTAGTCTTTTTCTACTAACACATTCATACTACAACTCCATTCTCCCATTTTCTTAAGTAAAATAGTTTTATAAGAAAATAATTATTTCCATATTAAAAATATTAAGAGTAATATTATTATTATTTCTAATATACTAATACTAATTTTCTAGTAACAAAATTTGTATTAGTTTGAGATCGGGTCCTTGATACGCATCTTTTGGAGACGATTTTTCTTAGATCGTTTAAGGGTATTGCAAAGGGCTGTCAAGAATAGTACTATTAATGCGGTTATTTATCATATATGGATGCAAAGGAACAGAAGCAGACATGAGCAAAGTTTACTTAGGCCTTCAGTTGTAATCAAAAATATTAAGAATGAGTTGAGTAGTTTTTTTCGTAGCAGGATGCATACTAGCTTACCAGTCAAAGATAGGGCTTATTTAAGCTCTCTCCTTGGCTAACCTCTTTGTAATTGCCTCTTTTGAGTGATATATACATACTTACCTTTTACCAAAAAAAAAAAAACCTTCTAAAACCAATGTAAGGACTATCACATCTTATGATATCATCATGCATGCAGAAGATCCATTTAAGTTTTTATGACTAAACTTAAAGAAACAAACTCACATTAGAAGTGAGTATAAAATAAGGAACCTTAGTTCCCAACAATTCAGTCTATATTAAGCACTCTTTCTAGCATGACTACAACCCACCTTTGGATGCTACATGGGTGTGGAAAAATGTATGCAAGGTTAAGGAGAAGCTTAAGCATGGCTATGGGCAAGATACTTGGCTAGGGAGCCCTAAGGGGTATCTAATCTCTGAAGGCTACAAGCTTTTAAACCCTTTGCAGATGACACATGAATGGGCTAAGGTGGTATGGAATCCTTGGAATGTCCCCAAACATGCAATTATTACTTGGCTTATGATACAAGGAGGCATGAATGTTAAGGCAAAACTGTTCAGACTGGGCTGTAGCTTAGATGACTTATGTTAGCTGTGTCACAACCATTCAGAGACCATTGAACATGTGTTCATTCATTGTGAGTATTCCTGCAGAATAAACATTTTGCTCCTTCACTGGTTTGGAGGTAGCTGGCCAACAGCCTTCTCTTTGGCAGATGGTTACAGAAAGATCTTCAGTGGCAGACTCGAGCTTTACTACTCAATGCTTTCTACTATTATGTGTGGATCCAAAGGAACAATGCAAGACATAATTTTTGTTTGCAAAAACCTGACTTGGTGGCACGGAAAATTGAAGAGGACACAAGAAGAAGAATTAAGTTCTTTCGAGATTTTGATAATCCAGATTATGTAAACTGGTTTTCCAGTATGGGCATTACTTAACTTTATGGCTGTATGGGGATTCGATCCCTGAACCTCTTTGTAATTATTTTTTGTTCTTGATATATTTAATACACACTCATATTTTACCAAAAAAAAAAAGAATAGAATGAACGCCGTCAGGTAGCATAACCGCTACAACTGACAGTCAGGGAGTATAACCGCTCCACTAACAGGCTAGGGCGTATAACCGCGTCCTAGCTACCGGAGCGCATAACCACGTTATCCGGATACTATGTATAGCGCATAACCGACAACTATATCCCTAAGACCTGGCCAGACCTCTCGAAGTAATAACCTACACCGAAGGACACACGGGGACCGGGCCGCATAACCACGGACACCGACCAATCCCGAACATAGTTAGATAAAATCCCATAACAAGAGTGGCGTTTGTTCATTACAGTGATACATAAATTGTTTCACCGCTATCTATTCACAACCAAGGCAACATACCATTACCAACACAATTTAGGGTGACATAACCGTCACCTAAACACAAGCAAGGCAACATAACCGTCACCTTACTCATCTTAATATAACATAACCGTCATCAAAACACAATTTAAGCTAACATAACCGTTAAACAACTCATTTACATACAAGTGCCAATAATCGATAAATAAGACAACACTTAAGTCCATTCCATACGGGAGGAGAATAAACAGAACTGATTAATAAAACATAAGTCTTAAAAGCGTTTTACATTTCAGCTGTCCTCTGCCGTAAAATTCATAATTAATTCAAATAAAATCGAAATGATACAAGGCCAACTGGGTCAGATTAATAAGACTTTTATCTACAATATTTGTCAAATAAACATTTTCAAAATACGAACTTAACAGGGGTTTATTGTCTGATATTTACAGTGTGTCAGAAACTGTCACACAAATTGTATTGCTTCATAAAACGGGTTTAACAAATCATTTTGGGGCAAAGCAAACTCCTAACATCATCTAAACTTTCAAAGTTTTATTATTGAAAAGGACCAGAATAGTTTTAAAGTATAAAAATGGTTTTCGAAATAATCTTTGAGCTACTGTCCATTCTGCGAGTATTTCAGCGCAATGTTCGTAAATAATTTATTGCGAACAAACGACATGCAAGAAAATTACGAAATTTTAGAATTAGATTCCACACTTAAAATAAACAGGGGTCTCTTTTCAGCATTTTCAAAGACGGATACTTTAAGATGTCGAAATAAATTGTACAAGACAATGGAATGATTTGTCAAGGTGCTGAAACTTTATCAAATAACCAAAGTAAACCAAGAATTATGAACTTGTAAGACTATCAATCTAACCTTCCTCAAAGATCACAACCTCATTTTACAATACAATTCTTAATGAATTTCCAACTAGAATATCATCCAACACAACCATGCAAAATGAAATTTATCGAAACATATGATTTATGAACTTAATCATGTCACTATTTAACCAAACACAATTCTAGTATACTAAACATTACTAGCATATAGAACACATGCAAACATAGATGATAAGTCGAGTAACCCATCACCGTTACCTTATAGCTCTTCAATAAGCATGATTTTGAACTTAAAACCACTCCGGTTTGGACAACCGAACTAGCTACACATAAATAAACGAGGTTAGCTATGAGAACCGTGCCTTAAAGGCCACGACCATAGTATATTAAGGAAGAATTTTGATACTTTTATTACCCAGAAAGCTGGAGGGCGAGGAGAGGAAGAGATAGGCGCGAAAATCGTCGAAAACCGATAAGAAACGGAGATTTTACGATCGTCTTAAGGTTGAAAGTAAAGAGTGTAACAATGGTGTTTGTGTTTTGGTGTTCTAGCTGAAAAAAAAAGAATAAAGGAATGAAGAAGAAGGAAGGAAGTAGAAGGAATGACCTTGGGCAGTAAGGCAAAGTTCTATACTTAGCCAAGTGTCCCTAAGGACATGTGGAAAAGAGTAAAGAGTATGCAACGAGCGAGTGTCTCGTTTGCGGATGGTCCGTGACAGACTTTCGTATTTTCAGCATAATTTCCTCTATAGAACTCTTATTGACGTGTTTTTGGTGGCGTTGGAAAGCTAAGAAAAAGATCTACAACTTTTATTTGATAAGCAAAAGCTAGTAATGCATTTAAAATATCTTAAAATTAACAACAAGGACAGAGTAGCGTTTCACAAGTTTAAGGAGTATAAGTTTAAAACGGGCATAATAATATCATTGTCAAAAACGATAAATTTTAAATGGAATTTTATTTATTGTGGAACATTATTATTACTAAAATAAGATTTGAACAATATATAATGACTTGGAAATTACGGGGTGTTACATTAAAATTAGCATGTGCATACATATTTTAATATTGCATTTTATTTAATATGAATGTCATATTTGGATTGTTTTATATAATTTAGAATTATGTAATTTTCTTAGTATGGCCTTAGTTTTTAATCAATATTACGCGTAAAGAAAGGGAATATTGATTCGCTTGTAATTTATGTGATCTCGAATCACGGGTTTGTAATTTAATAGATTTACATTTCAGTGTTACAATAGAATAGTTGTATTATTTTATTGTAATTACGGAGATCCAAAAGACGGTGCCATTCGGAAAGGAGTTCCGATAAGACGGTGTTTTCTTAGAAGACATGCTTTAGAAGTTCAAGGGACCAAGGAGTTGGTTTCCGAATATGTAATAGTTAATAGGATTTTCTATTATTAGGAGGGCCATACTAGGACTTTATTGCTTTATTGCTTTTACTAGTTTTATGTCCGTGCAAAAAATGCACGTGTTTAATTTTATTAAATTGAAAAAATTAATCAGAGTGTGAATATATTTTATAAACATATGATTTTAGTATCGCAGTTATATCAATGTAAAAAGTAAGAAAAATTTATACACTTAACTTAGACGTAAGTAAAACAACGCATTTGCTTGACATTATAAAAATATACAAATTCTTATTTAGAACAACAATATCGGTTTGAGTTTACGACGGTTCAAATATACATATGTAGGATAAATAAGACAACACAAAAACATTATGTACAGCGAAAATAAAGATACTGACGCATTTTAAATTTAAGACGGATAGTAACCGATAAAAAGATATAAATTTGAAAATTATACTTACGGTTTAAATCATAAGTTCCTAACCATCGTATGGAACCCAAGTTATTATTAGGTCGGCCCTCTAACTACCAAAAAACTCCGACCATATAATATAATTGCTTTTTTATATAATTTTTTGTATATTTAAGACAGAGATACATATTTTCGTTGATTTAGAACTCGCAACTATTTTAATTTGTTAATTTACAGTATTGAAATGTTTCTACTCTCAACTATTATATTTGGTATTTAATTTTTATTTGTATTTTATACTTATTACCACTAATTTAATTTTTCATTGCTCCATGCTAAAGTAATATTGAAAAGTTTTTTAATATTAGAATACTCCATCTGTAAAGTTTCGGTGTTGCAATCATATTATTAATTTATTATACTTAATTTATGCCGTTAATTTATTAATTTATGCCGTTAATTTATGTAAAATTAGTTAACTTATTATCAACGATCATCAAAGATCTGATTTTTGCGGTTGAAATTGAGTTAGTACTCTAGGGGACTTTATATTTCATTGTGTGATTATAGATTGTAACTTATTTAATTAACAATAGTAAGGATGAAATTAAATCGATGAAAGCTTCAGAAACGCGGAAAGAGATTAAATCGACGAAAACTTGAGAAAAGTTAATTAATTAAGTATAAAGAATTGTTGGAGCTTGTGTCCTCCACATGTAGTGACAATTAAGTACAATGACTTATTAAATCTCTTTAAGGATCACAAGGGCATACTTTTGTATTATTACCAGTTGATCCACGTTTATCAATAACGGTTGGCTTGCTAGATAAGTTTGACGTTATTGTCATACGGATGGCGGTGATCAACTGGTCCCTATACGTCACACCTATAGGACACGTTTGAGAGATGTGAAGGTATGAAAATACAGTCACATTTTGCCGGATAAGACTAAACAGTTAGTCAGAGGTATTGACTATTAAATTAGTCAATAAGATGTTGAGATTATTATTTAATACGGATTAAATAATTTTAGCTAATACGGATTGCATGATTAATTCGTAAAATTAAATATAAACGGTTATATTTAATTAAATATTGTATTCGCGTATTAATATAAACAGTTATATTAATTTGGGTAATTATACAATATCGTAATTTTATCAGACCATTATTAATACATCGACTGCATTAATATCTGATAACATGCATACGATTTATAAACAAAACCCGCGAATAAAGTTTAGCTAAATGGGTTGAATCACGAATTAGAATAAGGTAAGAGTGGAAAGCCCACTCTTACCCTATTAGAATTTTCGGCCAAAACAACTACATAAGGAGGAGGACTCTCCTTATGTCAGTAACTCTTGTTTCACTGTTTAAACAAATCTCAAGGAAAAATTAGGGTTTTGAGAGTTTTCTTCTCCCAAAACCTCAGATCTCACGTCTAAAACCTAAATAGCTCTCCCAATATTGCAAGGCAGTTGGAGAGGATTTCTAGCACACGCGGCCACGTCTCATTCTAAGTCTTGGGTGCAAGTTATAGGAGGGAATTTGTGTTAATTCCTGTTCTTAGGCCTTTCGCACAAGGACTAAAGGTTGTACTTCTTTTCTTATCCTTTTTAATCTTATGACTATAAACACAACTGTATTTTTCATTATAATCCTGCAAGTTTAGGGTGAATACATGCTTTATTCCCCACAAGTGGTATCAGAGCCAGGCCATGAAAATTTTACCTTTGTGTTTTTTCGTAAGTTTTAAAACCTGAAAAATCGTCTTCTGCCGCTAAGTCGGTCGATCGACCCCCCGTTGCGGTCGGTCGACCGCCTCCTGCGTGTTTTTCTGTTTCGACAGTTTATCTTTTGTGAGAAATCGTGTTCAGAAACTCGGTTTCGTGTTTTGTGGTCGGTCGACCTGTTTTTCGGGTCGGTCGACCATTCTGCTTTAAAAAAAAAAAAAAAAAAAAAAATTTCGTCAGGTGGTCGGTAGACCTGTTTTTTGGGTCGGTAGACCACCCCTGTAACAGACTCGTTTTTTTTTTTTTTTTTTCCGAAAATAACATGTTTTATTTTCACATGGCCTTTAGTAATATACTATATACGGAAATAGTATATTATTAATTTTGTGAAACGGTTCACCCTCGTTTGATACATATTATTTTAAAACGGTTTAAGATAATAGGATTATAAATTTATTAAAATTGGGTGATTAAAACGGTATAATCACATAATTTTAATCCCGTAAGGTGGTTTGGTAAAAATTTATTAATCATAATAACAGTATTATGTCATGTATGAATTTTATTTAGTTGATGCATTTTATTTATCGTCTTGTGAATGCCTTGAATGCATTCAATAACGTATTTAATTTTTGCAAACGGTTGTAACTTAGTGTGGCCTTAGTAGATTGTGTTACCGTAATGATGGAACACAGTCTTGCTTGTAATTTTGAGATCTTGTATCTCCGTTTTGGGTTTTTGCCATGTAATTACTTTTGTATTTAAATTAGAATGTAAATAGGATTATATTTGTAATTTAAATTAGTAATTTTGTGAAGACCAAAGACGGAGACCGGATGCTCACTCCCGCTGCAAGGACCAAGATGGAACATCAAGACAAGCTTCTAGGGTCCAACGGTGGATTCCAAGTTGTTTTATGTTTATTTTGGTAGGATAGGCCACACTAGGACTTTTTATTTACGTTTATTGCTTTCATTTTATGCTTTCATCGATAATAGCTTGCATCATATTCCGCCTAAAACCAAACCACCTATATCATGCCTGAAAACTGACTCATGCAGAGGTTACGCGTTAGTTTTCTGTGACAATACAGATGTCACATGTCAATTGCAAAGCCATCACTTTATTTAATTCATTCACGCATTTGCTAGATATTAGTTCACTTAATATGAATAAATAAAAGTTGATGGGGTCTTCCTCGTATAACCAAAAATTGAGACTAGTCTTTATAAATCAGCCTCCCATGAATCCCTTCTTCGTCGGTAGGCATAATATGACCCCTTCTACGTCGGGTAAGTGGGAACAGATGATTTATTTTATCTCAACATCATGGTCACTCGATACTATCTAGTGACTGAGATGGACTAATAGATAGGATTTACGGAAATCTATCGACCAAGAGTTCCTACGATTGGAATTAGCCAAACTGTGGGCTTATCAATATACGGAAATTGAGTCTTGGGATCGTTTATATAATTCTTGAGGGAGATCAATTATATAAATGCATGAGTCTACGAGTTTAAATTCGATTTTATATAGACTTAAATCACAACAATAAGTTGCTTATATGGTTTTGTTTTATCTTCTTTTCAGTCTAGAACACATTCAATTAAACTGCTGTATAACTAAATGGCTGGTGAAGACCCAATGCCAAGTGCCAAGCTAGCACGTGAATCCTGGCTAAAAGCCTTCATGGACTCCATGAATCAGTCCACAAGACTGAGGAATGATGGGTCAAACTTCTCTGACTGGGAGGCAGCACTACGGAATGCTGCCATTGCTGACGGAAAGCTCAAATACTTAACTGAGCCCATTCCGCCACACCCAGGAACTGGAGCTAGAGCTAACGAAGTTCGCGCTCATAGCGACTTCGTCATGGAAGCGGGTGCGATAAAGAACGTACTCATCTATGCAATGGAATCCAATTTGCAAAGACGCTTCATAACCCATGGTGCAAACAAGATTTTCACCACGCTCACTAACGAATTCTCAAAGGCTCCGAGAATCGTTTCTTATGAGCATACTTGCCGCTTCTTTGAGGCGAAACTCCAGAAGGGCCAAGCTGTTAGCCCACATATTCTTCACATGATTGAGAATATCGAGAAACTGGAGGCCCTAAACTGCAAGATCAGTGAGAACATAATTGTTGATCGAATTCTTCATTCACTTCATGATGGGTTCGCCCTCTTTAGGGCCAACTATTACATGAATGACATGAAGAAGACTCCTCATGAGCTCCACTCCCTTCTCGTACAGACCGAGAAGGATCTGAAATTAAGTGGGAGCATGAAGCAGGATGTTCTCATGATCTCCAGTAAGGGAAAGGCTAAAGGGAAGGCTAAAGCTCAGGGCGACCTAGCAGTAGGTAAGCCCAGGTTCAAGAAACCAGGATTTACTAAGAGTGGGCCAGGTGAGTCGAGCAACTCACAGGGCAAGACTAAGAGCAAGGATACTAGCATGGAATGTCACCATTGCCACAAGACTGGGCATTGGAGGCGCTCATGCCCCGTGTATCGCGAGGACATTAAGGCAAGCCGCGTTACTCCTGTTGGTATGTCTTCTTCTTCTTTTATTCACATGATTGAGATTAACCATGCAAGTTATGGAACTTGGGTACTAGATACTGGTTGTGGTTCTCATCTATGTAATCATGTGCAGGGCCTCCGAAACCAAGAACCCCTAATCAAGGGTGAGGTTGACCTGCGTGTCGGGAATGGAGCACGTGTTGTTGCAATCTCGAGGGGAACATACGTGATCCAGCTTCCAAGTGGATTCGAGTTATTTTTATATAACTGTTATTATGTTCCTAGTTTGTCCAAAAACATTATTTCAGTTTCTGCGCTTGACAAACTCGGCTTTTCATTTGTAATAGAGAATAATAGCTGTATTTTCTCCTTACACAATATGATTTATGGCAAGGCAGTTTCCATGAATGGAATTTATGTTTTAGATCAAACCACCGAGATATTACATGTGAATAATAAAAGATTAAAGGTAGGTGACAAAGATCAAACTTACCTATGGCATTGTCGTATGGGACACATAAATGAGAAACGCGTAAAACAGCTCATACAGAATGGAGCTATATCGCCCTTTGATTTCGAATCATATGGCACGTGTGAATCATGTCTCATTGGCAAAATGACTCGTATTTCCTTCAAAGGTGTTGGAATGCGCGCTGCCGACCTATTAGGACTCATACATACAGACGTATGTGGCCCTATGTCGATCAACGCACGAGAAGGCTATAGGTATTTCATCACTTTCACGGATGATTTGAGTAGATATGGCTATGTCTACTTGATGAAACATAAAAGTGAATCCTTTGACAAGTTCAAAGAATACCAGAATCGGGTACAAAACCAGCTGGGTAGAAAGATTAAAGCACTACGTTCGGATCGTGGTGGTGAGTATCTTTCACACGAGTTTGATCAACACCTTAAAGACTGTGGCATCGTGCTACAGTTGACTCCACCTGGAACACCACAATTAAATGGTGTGTCCGAACGGAGAAATCGAACTCTACTCGATATGGTTCGATCCATGATGAGTCACACCGTTGTGCCTGATTCATTGTGGGGCTATGCTCTTTTGTCGGCCGCTCTAATACTTAATCGAAGTCCGTCTAAAGCTGTTGACAAGACTCCATACGAATTATCGAAGGGAGCTGTCCCTAACTTGTCCTTTATACGGGTTTGGGGCTGCGAGGCTTATGTCAAGTGGAAACACGAGGATAAGCTCGGCCCGCGATCGGTGAAGACATACTTTATAGGTTATCCAAAGGGAACTTTTGGTCATTACTTCTACTCGCCAACCGAACAACGTGTTTTTGTTGCGGCTAGTGCGACGTTCTTAGAGAAAGAATTTCTCGAGAACAAGTCGAGTAATAGAACCTTCGAGTTATCGGAGGTTCAAGAACCAACTGCCGAGCAACCATTGGAGGAAACAGTTCCTTCAACCGAGGCTGCGGTAGATATCCCTGAGGAACCTAGGAGGTCGGGAAGAGTCTCTATTCCACCGGACAGATACATTGGTATGGTCGAGGAACACGATACAGATGACGTCTTACTCCTAGAGGGTAATGAACCCACAACCTATAAAGGTGCCATGACTAGTTCTGACTCAAAGATATGGCTAGAAGCCATGCAATCCGAGATGGACTCCATGTATGAGAACAACCTGTGGGATCTTGTGGACCTACCTGCAAAGGTACGTCCCCTTCAATGCAAATGGCTTTACAAGATAAAGCATGCCGTGGAAGGACAACAAGATATCCACAAGGCTAGACTAGTTGCTAAAGGTTTCACTCAAGTGCCAGGCTTGCACTATGATGAGATCTTTGCACCCGTAGTCATGCTATGTTCCATTCGGATTATCTTAGCGATCGCCGCATTTCACGATTATGAAATATGGCAAATGGACGATAAACCGCCTTCTTAAACGGTTATTTGGAGGAAGAGTTGTACATGGTACAACCCGAGGGTTTTATTGATCCAGAACATCCTAAGAAGGTTTGCAAGCTTAAGCGTTCCATCTATGGACTTAAGCAAGCATCACGGAGTTGGAATCATCGCTTCGACCAAGTGATAAAAGAGAATGGGTTCATTCGATCAGTCGAGGAACCAAGTCTCTATATCAAGTCGAGTGGGAGCAAGATTGTATTCCTAGTACTGTATGTCGATGACATACTCTTGATTGGGAATAACATACCTCTCTTATCTTCGGTTAAAGCATGGTTGAAAAACCATTTCCAGATGAAAGATCTGGGAGAGGCACAAAGAATTTTGGGCATCCGTATCTACAAGGATAAATCACGACGGATGTTGTCTCTCAGTCAGGAGTCTTATATAGATAAGATTCTAGAGAGATTCAGTATCACGAACTCCAAGAAAGGGTTCCTTCCTATGACTCCTGGGCTTCACTTGAGCAAGACTCAAGAAGCTAAGTCACTGGAAGAGAAAGAGCGCATGAATCGGATTCCTTATGCTTCGGCAATAGGATCGATCATGTATGCCATGATATGCACACGTCCTGACGTTGCATATGCATTGAGTATGACAAGTCGATTCCAAGCTCATCCAGGTGAACAACACTGGATGGCCGTGAAAAACATTCTTAAGTACCTACGGAGGACTAAAGATTGGGGATTGACTTACGGAGGCGACTCGACGCTCTGCGCCACGGGTTACGCAGATGCTAGCTTCCAAACGGATCGAGATGACTCGAAATCTCAGTCTGGATTCGTTTTTACTCTTAATGGCGCTGCTGTCAGCTGGAAAAGTTCTAAACAGAGTGTTACAGCAGATTCTACGACTGAGTCCGCGTAAAAGAAGATTTTTATTGATAAGATCGCTACGGATGACAACATAGCGGATCCTCTCACAAAAGCATTACCACGTGATAAGCATGAAGGGCACATTCATTCCATGGGAATTGGATGTATTCCTAAGTTGTAGTACTCTTTTATGAATTCATGTAATAATTCATTTTCTCGTGTACTCTATTCAACCTTATTGTTATGATATAAAATGTTTTGTTTCTTATGTGGAATTGTACGCCAATTTTGAACACCACAAAGTGAACTGATTAACATTACATCGTTTTGGTCCTTGATTACCCACTTGAGCTGATAACTCAGGTAATCATTTTGTGACGTTGGTTGATGGTGGGTTCAACGAGCCATAAGTCACGCGGCTGACTGACCAATCACAAAGGCGAGTTATACGGATATCTCGTAGGACACCCCGTGACAACGTTATGGAGTCCTAAATTTTTTATAACATTGGGTGCCGGGTCGTGGATAGGACCTCCATAGTGTTCCTTAGAGTCGAGTCTTTTGACTTTCAACTGTCTCTTGAGATTAAGACAGATTTTGGGTAACTTTGGTTTCTTTCCCACGGTCACCGTAACAGGGGCCAAGAGGATTTTTTCTGGGTTATTTCATGCTGGGCGATATCGGCAGGATTCGAGTTGAGGGAAATATCCAAACCCTTATCAGGATTTTATCATTTCTCAGGGCCACTCGAGGAGTAGTAACTGAAATGCATGGCCATGCTCGAATACAGATTCGTTTTATCAGTTAAGTTACTCTCTAGTCGGGGAAACCACTCTTGATACAGATCGCTTGTGAGATACGACCTTTGCGAATGCGGATTTGCAAATTGTCTTACATTGAGTGGGAGAAATTTTAAAAGGATATGAGATTCGGTTATCGCACCTACACTTGTACGGACAAGTGGGAGTTTGTTGGAGCTTGTGTCCTCCACATGTAGTGTGATAACGTCATTGCACATACCCTTGTACGGACAAGTGGGAGATTGTTGGGGCTGGTGTCCTTGACAATTAAGTACAATGACTTATTAAATCTCTTTAAGGATCACAAGGGCATACTTTTGTATTATTACCAGTTGATCCACGTTTATCAATAACGGTTGGCTTGCTAGATAAGTTTGACGTTATTGTCATACAGATGGCGGTGATCAACTGGTCCCTATACGTCACACCTATAGGACACGTTTGAGAGATGTGAAGGTATGAAAATACAGTCACATTTTGCCGGATAAGACTATACAGTTAGTCAGAGATATTGACTATTAAATTAGTCAATAAGATGTTGAGATTATTATTTAATACGGATTAAATAATTTTAGCTAATACGGATTGCATGATTAATTCGTAAAATTAAATATAAACGGTTATATTTAATTAAATATTGTATTCGCGTATTAATATAAACAGTTATATTAATTTGGGTAATTATACAATATCGTAATTTTATCAGACCATTATTAATACATCGACTGCATTAATATCTGATAACATGCATATGATTTATAAACAAAACCCGCGAATAAAGTTTAGCTAAATGGGTCGAATCACGAATTAGAATAAGGTAAGAGTGGAAAGCCCACTCCTACCCTATTAGAATTTTCGGCCAAAACAACTACATAAGGAGGAGGACTCTCCTTATGTCAGTAACTCTTGTTTCACTGTTTAAACAAATCTCAAGGAAAAATTAGGGTTTTGAGAGTTTTCTTCTCCCAAAACCTCAGATCTCACATCTAAAACCTAAATAGCTCTCCCAATATTGCAAGGCAGTTGGAGAGGATTTCTAGCACACGCGGCCACGTCTCATTCTAAGTCTTGGGTGCAAGTTATAGGAGGGAATTTGTGTTAATTCCTGTTCTTAGGCCTTTCGCACAAGGACTAAAGGTTGTACTTCTTTTCTTATCCTTTTTAATCTTATGACTATAAACACAACTGTATTTTTCATTATAATCCTGCAAATTTAGGGTGAATACATGCTTTATTCCCCACAAGAATATGATGGACCCTACTCTTATTATAAAAAACTTCCTACTTTTAATCAACCAATAAGAATCCTTTAAATTCTATTCCTTTTATAGTAAAGGGATTTTGCTTTATTTATATGTTTGCATGCATAGCAAAATCGCCATAAACATGCATATTAGTATAATCGTTAAAACGACCGTGTCAATTATAATTATCGAGTTCACCAATTTAATTCAGTTAAAGGCGATAGATAATAAATTGACAAGACCTCCATAAAAACAAAACAATTGAGATTAGCCTTACCAAATAGTAGAACCCATGAGCTTATATTTCCTGGGGTGGTGCTAGCTAGTCCAGTGGGCAGTACGAACCCCATTACGTAGGATAAGTAGGGTGATGAAGTGGATTAAGTCCAGTGGGCGGATCGCATCTCGATGCAATCAAAATTTGGCTTGTACTCAACGGAAGTGTAGAGGACCAGTGGTCAATGTGTTCAGGGCTAAGATGAATAAATAATGATTTTCATCGACCGAGATTTTTAGGGTAGAACCGGTTAAAAGTTAACCCACCAAACCATATCATTGAGTCAGAGTTCCAGTGGTTAAATTAAAAATGATAAGTGTTTAATATCTTCAAATGTTTAATTTTGTAGTTAAGTCTTTAAATCAATATAAATCATGACAACTTCCACTACTGCAAACACCACATCACATACTTCATGGTTACGATCGTTCATGGATCGTTGTAAGCTAGAAAAGAATGGGGCAAACTTTACCGATTGGGATGCCCAACTTAAGTTGGCCGCAGAAGGTGATGGTAAAACCCAATACCTCATCGAAGACTCATCGAAGAATCACCTGCCGTACCTGAAGCTAATGCAAATGTCGCAACTAGGCGGCCTATGAGACCTACCATAAGGAGTCTGCGGCGATAAAAAAATGTTTTGGTCTTCTCTATGGAGCCAGAGCTTCAAAGGAGTGTCATTAAAATTGGCACTGCCTATGAAATCTACTCCAAGCTTGTGACTATGTTCTCTAAGGCTGGAGAATTGTACAATATGAGGCGACATCAGCGTTCTTTGATCTCAATCTTAAGGAGGGCCAAAAGGTTAGCCTTCATGTGCTCAATCTAATAGAGCACGTTGAGACTCTAAGATTGGATCAAGTGGACATTCTTAAGGAACTAGTGATTGACAAAATCCTCCACTCCTTGTCTAGGGTCAAAACTTATGTTCAATTCCGGGTGAATTTTAACATGAGAAACCAAGAGACATCCCTTGATGAATTACACAATATGATTGTGCAAGCTGAAATGGATATGGGCCTAAATGTTGGTGCCCCTAAGGATGTGCTCAACATTAATGCAAAGAGTAAGGGGAAGTTCAAAAGAAAATGTAAGGCGGAAAGGAAGCAAGTTTCCAACAGTTCTAAGAAGGTGTCTTCTAAAGCAAGCACCTCAAATCCCAAGAAGAGCTCCCATCAAGGAGCTAAATGCTTTTATTGCAACGGTAAAGGGCATTGGAAGAGGAATTGTTCCAAGTATCTCAGCGATAAAAAAGCTGGGAGGATTCTTCTGTTGGAGCTGGTGTCCTTGACAATTAAGTACAATGACTTACTAAATCTCTTTAAGGATCACAAGGGCATACTTCAGTATTATTATCAGTAGATCCACGTTTATCCATAACGGTTGGCTTGCTAGATAAGTTTGACGTTATTGTCATACGGATGGCGGTTGTAACACCCCCATTTATTTAAGAGCCTTTAGCAAGACATTCTCAAATAAATAGAGTTATTACCATCTCGGAATGTCCGAGGTAGTGAATAACAAAGTAAAACAACCAAAGTACTTTATATAAAACTGATAAAATTTAAAACTTGGTTATTACAATTACTACATAACGGAAAAGATAATACAACTGATGACTTCTCTAAATGTGATATAATTCTAAGTCGGTTCAAAGTATGCATCTCACATTCCTCCCCCAGCTCCTAGCTCATCTGTCTTTGACCTGTAGAATCTACTCCCCATTCCGGATCATCGTAGGTGTACACGAATACACTGTCAACCTCGCGGTTGAGTAGGGTAACACAATAATTATAATGCAACAATTATGATATGCAAATGCAATGATATGCTCGAGCTCAATCTCAATCTCAATCACAAATCTCAATCTCAAACCCGTAACTCCCAGCCATACCGAACCTCCCGGCAGACTATAATCGGCCGTCGCCGAACACCAGCATAACAGCTGAGGTCACCAGGTCTAGTCCTGCAGAACTAGCCTGGGCCCAATAATATCTCATCATCTCAAATCCGTATCCAATGCACATGTCATGCTCGTAAATGCAACAATACTCTAAATCAATCATGCTATTAAATAATGCAATGCACATACCAACAATAATAATAATAATCAATACTCCGTCAAACCAATATCATTCTCATATCAATCATACTCAGCATCCATAACACACAATACCACAACCATTCATAACACAACATAGAGTATAAGGTCAGTGTATCCTACCTGATCAAGCAAAACTCCGAGCAATCACGTAATCAACGGGAATCAGAAATACTCCACTTCAAACTCGTTCCCTATGAATATTACTTAATATTAATTCTCTATTAAATATAACACGTTCACAACTAATTACTTAATAAACTTCGTAGCTTAACCCTTATATAAATCAATTAACTCATTCGACTCATTTACTTATATAACCAACTTCAACTAAATAAACGAACATAACAATTGTACTCGAACTATTGATGACCGTCACATACTTGTATACAAAGTACTTAACAACTTTAGAAATTAAAGTATGAACAACATTACCAATAATAATAAACATATTATTCTAATAACAATAATACAAAATTAATAATAATAATAATAGTAACATATAATGACAATATAATAATAATAATATTACTAAGAATAAGTACAAACAACAATATGTACTACTACTAATATAATAATAATAATAATAATAATAATAATAATAATAATAATAATAATAATAATAATAATAATGATTGCCACTAACAAAACATGAATCTAAAACCACAAACAAACAGCCACTCACTTCCCGCGTAGTACAACAGCCAAACACGGACAACAGGTCTGTTGCGGCCCTTTTCCCGACACCGCCACCACTAGCCCGGTCCTCGACAACTACCACCATTGGACCCGACCTCAACTACGTACTACCCACTACAACTTCCACCCATTAGCCACCACCAGAGGCCACCATAACCGCTCTAAACAGGCTGTCGAAGTAGCCTGCACACAACCCGTATACTCCGTTCCGCAACTACTCCCGTGTACACCCCCTCCTTCTCCCATTGATTTCTCTCACCACCGTGCCCCAAACCACCTCTGGCCACCACCTTTGCCACCACTGGCTCACGGTGGTTCCAGGGGTAGTCCACTCGAGCCTCGTCCCCCTCTTACATCTGATAAAACCGCCCCAAAACCGACACCAAACAACCCGTTCTTCCTCTGTTTTAACCCTCCTGCCCCGCGCTACTGTTTTCCACCGCCACAACCTCTAACCACCACCCACGGCTACCACCTATGCACCAAAGAGGTCGTCTAACCCCTGTTTACCACCACCCTCTTGCCCCGAGCCCCACGAGTCCTCGCATAGGGTCAAAACCCATCAGATTTCCCCCGTAAACACTCGCTGTTTCCCTGTTTCGCACTCTCATAACCCGATGTTTGTCTTTTGTATTCGCGCCCTCACGTCTTACTACTACTACTACCCAGACTCGTATATAGAAAAAAAACTAAACAAAATAACAGTCCAAAGCAATTAAAACCAGAGAAACGATGGTGCTAATAATCTATAAACGTATACAACATAAACTTACTACTATAATGAATCGATGATGGTGGTTGCTTCTTTGTTTTTCTTCCTCTTTTGCTCTCCTTCATTAACACGACATACAAGTAAGGTTTGGGTGTAGATGGTGTAGGGAGGCAGACAAGATGAAGGAGACTGAGTAACGATGTCCAAGGGGGTAGGGTTAGGGTTTCTTTCTTTTTGTTTGGTTGGTCTTAAACGTGTGATTCCTTTATTCACAACCCGAGTCCATATCCTATCACACATCCCCATAGTCCATCACGCATCTCGAGACACTTTACCTCTATATTCCGATCCCGACTCATAACTTAAATTTTACGAGTACGTATAAATTATTTACACTAATTAAACTATGTAATTAGTGCTAGTAAAAAAAAATTAATTAAATTAACTATAAGAATGTTATGACTTAAATAAAAATAGAAATTAAATATAGATGAGAAATACATATAAAATATAAAATATTTTAAATTATCAATGTAGTAATAAAATTAAAGAAATACGAATGAAACGTCATTTTATGAAATAATCATCGATTATAAAATAATTATGAAATACGAAATAAACGTAGAAATACGATTTATTAAATAATATCAGTTTACGTAAAATACTTTATAAACATTCCATTTGAAATACTTGTATAAATCACGGTTTGACTGACGTTGACCGAAGCTAAAATACGGGATATTACAGTCTTCCATCCTTAAAATGAACTTCGTCCCGAAGTTCGCTACCTCGTAACGATAACAAAACACTCCCCACCGTAAGACAAACACAAATGGTACATATATATAAGCTCTAAAACGCGAAGTGTTACATTCTATCCCCCTTAAGAAACTTTGTCCCCAAAGTTTAACATACGACAGGAGTACCACGCTTAAAGAACCGCAACATTGATCGAAACATAACAAATTAAATCTCAGTTAGTCAATCACAACCTATCACTTGGCCAGATCGTAAACTATCAAGATTTCACAATCCTATCCTCCTTAAAACATGGTTACGTCCCCGTAACCCCATTATAAAATTCCCCATTCAAAGCTCAAGAAGATCACCGAAACAACAGTCACAATTCATTTGATAAGGTAATTACAACTAGCATCGACATTTGAAGCAACAAAACATATTTGTCAATTTCATGCTACGTAGTGAAACAAAATCAAGGTAACTAGTACCTATAGACCCTTAAATTTTTAACACAAACTTAACATATTACACCAATGTAGACAATCAGCTAACTCATAGTTCATAATTGTCAAATTAAAACATTCGTGCTCATGATCATATTATAAAAGCAAAATCATATTCTAGAAAAGACATAAAGCAAAATTTAACCAATGTAATTAAGCATGGAACATTGACTTATTTCACGAGGTATACTCCAATCTTAGACTAGCAAGACAACTTAGCATTTCTAGATATAAACGGGTTAAAATCGCTTAGGTACACTTTTCATCCACTCACATTACATCATTTATCACAAAACTAGTAAACATGACTTGCGAAATAAGAGGTTTATATCTTGCGGAACAATTTCATATTCAAGCATAATTTCATAAACATGTAGCTACAGATTTTCTCATGTTGCAAAACAATTACCATAATTATCAAACATCAGTCTTATCAGGGATTATCATTTTGAAACTTTCAGACAATGCAGTTGTAATTAATGACGATTTATAAACACGAATCAACTAACGATTTTACAAACCACAGATCGAAAGTAAGGCTTGCACTCCCATAATTCACATGTCAACCAGATTACTAATTCAATACATTGTGATCAAATATAAACATAACAATATGTAGTTCACCTTGTGGCATAACAATAGTGTCGGTATAAATAAAACTAACTTTATATAAAACTCACCAATAATAATTAAGGTTATATTATTATATAACAAAGTTCTTATCCATATAATATGTCTACTATTCATGCTACTAATGTCATATAAAAAATATTACATGGTTACATAATATAATTTATATTTGATGAAACTCTTATATTGAAAAACTCGCATAACTTACAATTTTTAACAATCAAACATCATGTAGGAACTTTCAAAAATCATAATTAAATAACGGCTCTGACATCTTGTGACATATTATAGTTTTTAGGAAATTTAATGAACTAACTAATCATAGGAAAAAAGATCAAATGCAAAGCTTAAGGGAATTATTTATAACAAATGTTACAACTTAGTTGGTCTGAACAAAACTTTACAACACTTAGACCGAAATTTGAACAACTTGCAAAAATCACTATTAAATAACGACTCATTAAGCTTCTACGTGGCTTATCATTTTGAAAACATGAATGAATACTCTAAATAGTGTAGTTGGAAAAATGCATAAACAATAAACACGTTTTAAATGATTTCCTTTACAAAAACATAGGTCAAAACAAAATTGTGCAGTAACAATCTGACCACTGTTAACCAAAATATTTATTTCCTTCAAAATATAAGTCGTTTTAACATGAAATCAAAATCATAAGAAAGTTAACTCATAAGGTCATCATACATAAAACTTACACATTCATATAGAGAACACATTTTAAACGGCAACCCGTACAAATGGATAACATTCTGGAAATTTATTACAACGTCGGTTACTTTAATATTTCACATTATTACTTTAAATCGTCATATTAAAATACAACTATTCTCAAAACATGTTGACGCATATATTGAAGCATAGAAATGACATCGCACCACATTAATATTTATTCCTTATTTCAATTTGTACTTGCCATCATGAAAGCGGTAAAGATTGCGAAACTGAAAGGTAGGATCAACTAAATAAATCAATATTTATACATGTATATACGAATGTAACACATAGCTATATGACATTCATGGCTTGGGGCAACACATTCTGCATATCACTAGACATAGATTACTATAACATTTAAATCCGATCATTCATATTCAAATTCAAGACAATATATTACATAGTTACGATAGTCATTTAATAACCAGATATCATATAAAATTTCTAAACACCAAAATCACATGATAATATCACTCAAAATTTGTTCAATAAATATACATCCATTCTCTAAAATTTCAATGCAATCATTCAGATCAATCAACATCTCAAAATCTGTCGTATTCTTCTAATGCACATCATCATGCAAGTCAAGCATATATTTCAAACTCATTTCCAAAACTCATGTTCTCAATACTTGAAATCATATATCTCACCCAACATTCAATATCATTATCATGCTTCATAATACAGATCACCAACCATATTTCACATCATAACTTAACTCATTCCGCTCCTGCAAAACTGTTATTACGATATAAGCAAGGTCTGATCTTTTATTTTGTAACTACCCACTCTCTGCATCACTCACGGGTTACCAGGTTAGACTGAAAGGGCCAGTGGCTTGGTTTGAGGGGGCCCCTAACTCATCCCAATCCTGGGGGCTCCTAACAGTTACTAACCTGGGGTTCATTTTATTTGACTCTTCCTATGTTCATTAATTTTATTCATTTGTTATTAGGCCCGAGGATCGTTCGCTCTGATACCACTTTGTAACACCCCCATTTATTTAAGAGCCTTTAGCAAGACATTCTCAAATAAATAGAGTTATTACCATCTCGGAATGTCCGAGGTAGTGAATAACAAAGTAAAACAACCAAAGTACTTTATATAAAACTGATAAAATTTAAAACTTGGTTATTACAATTACTACATAACGGAAAAGATAATACAACTGATGACTTCTCTAAATGTGATATAATTCTAAGTCGGTTCAAAGTATGCATCTCACATTCCTCCCCCAGCTCCTAGCTCATCTGTCTTTGACCTGTAGAATCTACTCCCCATTCCGGATCATCGTAGGTGTACACGAATACACTGTCAACCTCGCGGTTGAGTAGGGTAACACAATAATTATAATGCAACAATTATGATATGCAAATGCAATGATATGCTCGAGCTCAATCTCAATCTCAATCACAAATCTCAATCTCAAACCCGTAACTCCCAGCCATACCGAACCTCCCGGCAGACTATAATCGGCCGTCGCCGAACACCAGCATAACAGCTGAGGTCACCAGGTCTAGTCCTGCAGAACTAGCCTGGGCCCAATAATATCTCATCATCTCAAATCCGTATCCAATGCACATGTCATGCTCGTAAATGCAACAATACTCTAAATCAATCATGCTATTAAATAATGCAATGCACATACCAACAATAATAATAATAATCAATACTCCGTCAAACCAATATCATTCTCATATCAATCATACTCAGCATCCATAACACACAATACCACAACCATTCATAACACAACATAGAGTATAAGGTCAGTGTATCCTACCTGATCAAGCAAAACTCCGAGCAATCACGTAATCAACGGGAATCAGAAATACTCCACTTCAAACTCGTTCCCTATGAATATTACTTAATATTAATTCTCTATTAAATATAACACGTTCACAACTAATTACTTAATAAACTTCGTAGCTTAACCCTTATATAAATCAATTAACTCATTCGACTCATTTACTTATATAACCAACTTCAACTAAATAAACGAACATAACAATTGTACTCGAACTATTGATGACCGTCACATACTTGTATACAAAGTACTTAACAACTTTAGAAATTAAAGTATGAACAACATTACCAATAATAATAAACATATTATTCTAATAACAATAATACAAAATTAATAATAATAATAATAGTAACATATAATGACAATATAATAATAATAATATTACTAAGAATAAGTACAAACAACAATATGTACTACTACTAATATAATAATAATAATAATAATAATAATAATAATAATAATAATAATAATAATAATAATAATAATAATAATAATAATGATTGCCACTAACAAAACATGAATCTAAAACCACAAACAAACAGCCACTCACTTCCCGCGTAGTACAACAGCCAAACACGGACAACAGGTCTGTTGCGGCCCTTTTCCCGACACCGCCACCACTAGCCCGGTCCTCGACAACTACCACCATTGGACCCGACCTCAACTACGTACTACCCACTACAACTTCCACCCATTAGCCACCACCAGAGGCCACCATAACCGCTCTAAACAGGCTGTCGAAGTAGCCTGCACACAACCCGTATACTCCGTTCCGCAACTACTCCCGTGTACACCCCCTCCTTCTCCCATTGATTTCTCTCACCACCGTGCCCCAAACCACCTCTGGCCACCACCTTTGCCACCACTGGCTCACGGTGGTTCCAGGGGTAGTCCACTCGAGCCTCGTCCCCCTCTTACATCTGATAAAACCGCCCCAAAACCGACACCAAACAACCCGTTCTTCCTCTGTTTTAACCCTCCTGCCCCGCGCTACTGTTTTCCACCGCCACAACCTCTAACCACCACCCACGGCTACCACCTATGCACCAAAGAGGTCGTCTAACCCCTGTTTACCACCACCCTCTTGCCCCGAGCCCCACGAGTCCTCGCATAGGGTCAAAACCCATCAGATTTCCCCCGTAAACACTCGCTGTTTCCCTGTTTCGCACTCTCATAACCCGATGTTTGTCTTTTGTATTCGCGCCCTCACGTCTTACTACTACTACTACCCAGACTCGTATATAGAAAAAAAACTAAACAAAATAACAGTCCAAAGCAATTAAAACCAGAGAAACGATGGTGCTAATAATCTATAAACGAATACAACATAAACTTACTACTATAATGAATCGATGATGGTGGTTGCTTCTTTGTTTTTCTTCCTCTTTTGCTCTCCTTCATTAACACGACATACAAGTAAGGTTTGGGTGTAGATGGTGTAGGGAGGCAGACAAGATGAAGGAGACTGAGTAACGATGTCCAAGGGGGTAGGGTTAGGGTTTCTTTCTTTTTGTTTGGTTGGTCTTAAACGTGTGATTCCTTTATTCACAACCCGAGTCCATATCCTATCACACATCCCCATAGTCCATCACGCATCTCGAGACACTTTACCTCTATATTCCGATCCCGACTCATAACTTAAATTTTACGAGTACGTATAAATTATTTACACTAATTAAATTATGTAATTAGTGCTAGTAAAAAAAAATTAATTAAATTAACTATAAGAATGTTATGACTTAAATAAAAATAGAAATTAAATATAGATGAGAAATACATATAAAATATAAAATATTTTAAATTATCATTGTAGTAATAAAATTAAAGAAATACGAATGAAACGTCATTTTATGAAATAATCATCGATTATAAAATAATTATGAAATACGAAATAAACGTAGAAATACGATTTATTAAATAATATCAGTTTACGTAAAATACTTTATAAACATTCCATTTGAAATACTTGTATAAATCACGGTTTGACTGACGTTGACCGAAGCTAAAATACGGGATATTACAGCGGTGATCAACTGGTCCCTATACGTCACACCTATAGGACACGTTTGAGAGATGTGAAGGTATGAAAATACAGTCACATTTATGCCGGATACGACTAAACAGTTAGTCAGAGGTATTGACCATTAATTATAGTCAATAAGATGTTGAGATTATTATTTATACGGATTAAATAATTTTTTAGCTAATACGGATTACATGATTAATTCGTAAAATTAAATATAAGCAGTTATATTTAATTAAATATTGATTTCGCGTATTAATATAAACAGTTATATTAATTCGGGTAATTATACAATATCACAATTTTATCTGACCATTATTAATACATCGACTGAATTAATATCTGATAACATGTATGCGATTTATAATTAATACCCGCGAATAATATTTAGCAAAACGGGTCGAATCACACATTAGAATAAGGTAAGAGTGGAAAGCCCACTCTTACCCTAATGGGTCGGCCGGCCGTGTATTACATAAGGAGAAGAATTCTCCTTATGTGAGACCACTGCTTTTTGATTGTTTTCACTGACAAAACACATCTCAAAGAAAAATTAGGGTTTTGAGAACATTCTTCTCCCAAAACTCAGATCTCACATCTAAAACCTCAAAAAGCTCTCCCCATATTGCAAGGCAATTAGAGAGCATTTTCTAGCACACGCGGCATCATCTCAATCAAGTCTTGGGTGCAAGTTATAGGAGGGAATTTACTTTAATTCCTGTTCTTAGGCCTATTCAAGCAAAGACCCAAGGTTGTATTCCTTTTCATGTTTTTATTTATCTTATGACCATATTCACAACTGTAAATTTCATTATAATCCTTCAAGTTTAGGGTGAATACATGCTATATTCCCCACAAGTGGTATCAGAGCCAAGGCCATGAAATTTTTACTTTTGTGTTTTTCATAAGTTTTATTTAAAAATTTTGAAAAACCGTTTTCTGCCGGCGTGTGGGTCGGTCGACCCATTTATGTGGTCGGTCGACCAACACCAGCGTAGGGTTTCTGTTTTTGACAGTTTCTCTTTTGTATAAACGATCTTGTTTTCGATTCCTGTTTACATATTGTTAATTAATCGATATTCTTGACAATATGTGAACCCTAAATGCTGTTTATTTTGATTTACGCGTTTTAAATCAAAGGTAAAAACTTGTTTTGATTTCTAAAAGTGCAGCGTTTTGCGTTTTCTGAAACTCGTTTTTACTGTTTGGTGGTCGGTCGACCTGATTGATGGGTCGGTCGACCGATTATACTGTTGCAGATATATTTTTTTTTCGTCAGGAGGTCGGTCGACCCCGTGTTGAGGTCGGTCGACCTCGCCCCTGTAACATACGTCGTTTTATTTTCTTTTCGAAAATAACCTGTTTTATTTTCCCATGGCCTTTAAGTAATATACTATATACGGAAATAGTATATTATTAATTTTGTGAAACGGTTCACCCTCGTTTGATACATATTATTTTAAAACGGTTTAAGATAATGAATTATAAATTTATTAAAATTGGGTGATTAAAACAGTATAATCACATAATTTTAATCCCGTAAGGTGGTTTGGTAAAATTTGTTAATCATAATAACAGTATTATGTCATGTATAAATTTTAATTTTAGTTGATGCATTTTATTTATCGTCTTGTTGAATGCCTTGTGAATGCTTTCAATAACGTATTTATTTTTGCAAACGGTTGTAACTTAGGGTGGCCTTAGTAGATTGTGTTACCGTAATGATGGGACACAGTCTTGTTTGTAATTTTGAGATCTTGTATCTCCGTTTTGGGTTTTTGCCATGTAATTACTTTTGTATTTAAATTAGAATGTAAATAGGGTTATATTTGTAATTTAAATTAGTAATTTTGTGAAGACCAAAGACGGAGACCGGATGCTCACTCCCGCTGCAAGGAGCAAGATGGAACATCAAGACAAGCTTCTAGGGTCCAACGGTGGATTCCAAGTTGTTTTATGTTTATTTTGGTAGGATAGGCCACACTAGGACTTTTATTTACGTTTATCGCATTTATTTTATGCTTTCATCGATAATAGCTTGCATCATATTCCGCCTAAAACCAAACCACCTATAACATGCCTGAAAACTGACTCATGTAGAGATTACGCGTTAGTTTTCTGTGACAATACAGATGTCACATGTCAATTGCAAAGCCATCACTTTATTTCATTCATTCACGCATATGCTAGATATTAGTTCACTTAAAATGGATAAATATAAGTTGATGGGGTCTTCCTCGTATAACCTAAAATTGAGAATAGTCTTTATAAATCAGACTCCCATGAATCCCTTCTTCGTCGGTAGGCATAATATGACCCCTTCTACGTCGGGTAAGTGGGAACAGATGATTTATTTTATCTCAACATCATGGTCACTCGATACTATCTAGCGACTGAGATGGACTAATAGATAGTATTTACGGAAATCTATCGACCAAGAGTTCCAACGGTGGAATTAGCCAAACTGTGGGCTTATCAATATACGAAAATTGAGTCTTGGGATCGTTTATATAATTCTTGAGGGAGATCAATTATATAAATGCATGAGTCTACGAGTTTAAATACAATTTAAAATAGACTTAAATCACAACAATGAGTTGCTTATATGGTTTTGTTTTATCTTCTTTTTCAGTGTAGAACACGTTCATTTAAACTGCTGTATAACTAATGGCTGGTGAAGACCCAATGCCAATTGCCAAGCTAGCACGTGAATCCTGGCTTAAAGCCTTCATGGACTCCATGAATCAGTCTATTAGACTGAGAAATGATGGGTCAAACTTCTCTGACTGGGAGGCAGCACTACGGAATGCTGTCATTGCTGACGGAAAGCTTAAGTACTTAACTGAGCTAATTCCGGCTCACCCAGGAACTGGAGCTAGAGCTAACGAAGTTCGCGCTCATAGCGACTTCGTCATGGAAGCGGGTGCGATAAAGAACGTACTCATCTATGCAATGGAATCCAATTTGCAAAGACGCTTCATAGCCCATGGTGCAAACAAGATTTTCACCACGCTCACTAACGAATTCTCAAAGGCTCCGAGGATCGTTTCTTATGAGCATACCTGTCGCTTCTTTGAGGCGAAACTCCAGAAGGGCCAAGCTGTTAGCCCACATATTCTTCACATGATTGAGAATATCGAGAAACTGGAGGCCCTAAACTGCAAGATTAGTGAGAACATAATCGTTGATCGAATGCTTCATTCGCTTCATGATGGGTTCGCCCTCTTCAGGGCCAACTATTACATGAACGACATGAAGAAGACTCCTCATGAGCTCCACTCCCTTCTCGTACAGACCGAGAAGGATCTGAAATTAAGTGGGAGCATGAAGCAAGATGTTCTCATGATTTCCAGTAAGGGTAAGGGTAAGGGTAAAGCTAAAGCTCAGGGCGACCTAACAGTAGGCAAGCCCAAGTTTAAGAAGTCAGGATTCACTAAGAGTGGGCCAGGTGAGTCGAGCAACTCACAGGGCAAGACAAAGAGCAAGGATACAAGCATGGAATGTCACCATTGCCACAAGTCTGGGCATTGGAGGCGCTCATGCCCCGTGTATCGTGAGGACATTAAGGCAGGCCGTGTTACTCCTGTTGGTATGTCTTCTTCTTCTTTTATTCACATGATTGAGATTAACCATGCAAGTTACGGAACTTGGGTACTAGATACTGGTTGTGGTTCTCATCTATGTAATCATGTGCAGGGCCTCCGAAACCAAGAACCCCTAAGCAAGGGTGAGGTTGACCTGCGTGTCGGGAATGGAGCACGTGTTGCTGCAATCTCGAGGGGAACATACGTGATCCAGCTTCCAAGTGGATTCGAGTTATCTTTATATGACTGTTATTATGTTCCTTGTTTGTCCAAAAACATTATTTCAGTTTCTGCGCTTGACAAACTCGGTTATTCATTTGTAATAGAGAATAATAGCTGTATTTTCTCCTTACACAATATGATTTATGGCAAGGCAGTTTCCATGAATGGAATTTATGTTTTAGATCAAACCACCGAGATATTACATGTGAATAACAAGAGATTAAAGGTAGGTGACAAAGATCAAACTTACCTATGGCATTGTCGTATGGGACACATAAATGAGAAACGCGTGAAACAGCTCATACAGAATGGAGCTATCTCGCCCTTTGATTTCGAATCATGTGGCATGTGTGAATCATGTCTCATCGGTAAGATGACTCGTATTTCCTTCAAAGGTGTTGGAATGCGCGCTGCCGACCTATTAGGACTCATACATACGGAGGTATGTGGCCCTATGTCGATCAACGCACGAGAAGGCTATAGGTATTTCATCACTTTCACGGATGATTTGAGTAGATATGGCTATGTCTACTTAATGAAGCATAAAAGTGATTCCTTTGACAAGTTCAAAGAATACCAGAATCGGGTACAGAACCAACCTGGAAGAAAGATTAAAGCACTACGTTCTGATCGTGGTGGTGAGTATCTTTCACACGAGTTTCATCAACACCTTAAAGACTGTGGCATCGTGCTACAGTTGACTCCACCTGGAACACCACAATTAAATGGTGTGTCCGAACGGAGAAATCGAACTCTACTCGATATGGTTCGATCCATGATGAGTCACACCGTTGGGCCTGATTCATTGTGGGGCTATGCTCTTTTGTCAGCCGCTCTAATACTTAACCGAAGTCCGTCTAAAGCTGTTGACAAGACTCCATACGAATTATGGAAGGGAACGGTCCCCAACTTGTCCTTTATTCGGGTTTGGGGCTGCGAGGCTTATGTCAAGTGGAGACACGAGGATAAGCTCGGCCCGCGATCGGTCAAGACATACTTTATAGGTTATCCAAAGGGAACTTTTGGTCATTACTTCTACTCGCCAACCGAACAACGTGTTTTTGTTGCGGCTAGTGCGACGTTCTTAGAGAAAGAATTTCTTGAAAACAAGTCGAGTAATAGAACCTTCGATTTATCGGAGGTTCAAGAACCAACTACCGAGCAACCATTGGAGGAAACAGTTCCTTCAACCGAGGCTGCGGTAGATATTCCTGAGGAACCTAGGAGGTCGGGAAGAGTCTCCATTCCTCCGGACAGATACATTGGTATGGTCAAGGAACATGATATGGATGACGTCTTACTCCTAGAGGGTAATGAACCCTCAACCTATAAAGGTGCCATGACCATTTCTGACTCAAAGCTGTGGCTGGAAGCCATGCAATCCGAGATGGACTCCATGTATGAGAACAACGTGTGGGATCTTGTGAACCTACCTGCAAAGGTGCGTCCCATTCAATGCAAATGGCTTTACAAAATAAAGCATGTCGTGGAAGGTAAACAAGATATCCACAAGGCAAGAATAGTTGCTAAAGGTTTCACCCAAGTGCCAGGCTTGCACTACGATGAGATCTTTGCACCCGTAGTCATGCTACATTCCATTCGGATTATCTTAGAGATAGCCGCACTTCATGACTATGAAATATGGCAAATGGACGTTAAAACCGCCTTCTTAAACGGTTATTTGGAGGAAGAGTTGTACATGGTACAACCCGAGGGTTTTATTGATCCAGAACATCCTAAGAAAGTTTGCAAGCTTAAGCGTTCCATCTATGGACTTAAGCAAGCATCGCGGAGTTGGAATCATCGCTTCGACCAAGTGATAAAAGCGAATGGATTCGTTCGATCAGTCGAGGAACCATGTCTCTATATCAAGTCGAGTGGGAGCAAGATTGTCTTCCTAGTACTGTATGTCGATGACATACTCTTGATTGGGAATGACATACCTCTCCTTTCTTCGGTTAAAGCATGGTTGAAAAACCATTTCCACATGAAAGATCTGGGAGAGGCACAAAGAATTTTGGGCATCCGTATCTATAGGGATAGATCACGACGGCTGTTGTCTCTCAGTCAGGAGTCTTACATAGATAAGATTCTAGAGAGATTCAGCATGACGAACTCCAAGAAAGGGTTCCTTCATATGACTACTAGGCTTCACTTGAGCAAGTCTCAAGAAGCTAAGACACTGGAAGAGAAAGAGCGCATGAGTCGGATTCCTTATGCTTCGGCAATAGGATCGATCATGTATGACATGATATGCACACGTCCAGACGCTGCATATGCATTGAGTATGACCAGTCGATTCCAAGCTCATCCAGGTGAACAACACTGGATGGCCGTGAAAAACATTCTTAAGTACCTACGGAGGACTAAAGATTGGGGATTGACTTATGGAGGCGACTCAACGCTCTGCGCCACGGGTTACGCAGATGCTAGCTTCCAAACGGATCGAGATAACTCGAAATCCCAGTCTGGAATGCGCGCTGCCGACCTATTAGGACTCATACATACAGACGTATGTGGCCCTATGTCGATCAACGCACGAGAAGGCTATAGGTATTTCATCACTTTCACGGATGATTTAAGTAGATATGGCTATGTCTACTTAATGAAGCATAAAAGTGAATCCTTTGACAAATTCAAAGAATACCAGAATCGGTTACAGAACTAGCTGGGAAGAAAGATTAAAGCACTACGTTCTGATCGTGGTGGTGAGTATCTTTCACACGAGTTTGATCAACACCTTAAAGACTGTGGCATCGTGCTACAGTTGACTCCACCTGGAACACCACAATTAAATGGTGTGTCCGAACGGAGAAATCGAACTCTACTCGATATGGTTCGATCCATGATGAGTCACACCGTTGTGCCTGATTCATTATGGGGCTATGCTCCTTTGTCAGCCGCTCTAATTCTTAACCGAAGTCCATCTAAAGCTGTTGACAAGACTCCATACGAATTATGGAAGGGAACGGTCCCTAACTTGTCCTTTATTCGGGTTTGGGGCTGCGAGGCTTATGTCAAGTGGAGACACGAGGATAAGCTCGGCCCGCGATCGGTCAAGACATACTTTATAGGCTATCCAAAGGGAAGTTTTGGTCATTACTTCTACTCGCCAACCGAACAACGTGTTTTTGTTGCGGCTAGTGCGACGTTCTTAGAGAAAGAATTTCTCGAGAACAAGTCGAGTAATAGAACCTTCGATTTATCAGAGGTTCAAGAACCAACTACCGAGCAACCATTGGAGGAAACAGTTCTTTCAACCGAGGCTGCGGTAGATATTCCCGAGGAACCTAGGAGGTCGGGAAGAGTGTCCATTCCTCCGGACAGATACATTGGTATGGTCGAGGAACATGATATGGACGACGTCTTACTCCTAGAGGGTAATGAACCCTCAACCTATAAAGGTGCCATGACTATTTCTGACTCAAAGCTATGGCTAGAAGCCATGCAATCCGAGATGGACTCCATGTATGAGAACAACGTGTGGGATCTTGTGGACCTACCTGCAAAGGTGCGTCCCCTTCAATGCAAATGGCTTTACAAAATAAAGCATGCCGTGGAAGGTAAACAAGATATCCATAAGGCAAGACTAGTTGCTAAAGGTTTCACCCAAGTGCCAGGCTTGCACTACGATGAGATCTTTGCACCCGTAGTCATGCTATGTTCCATTCGGATTATCTTAGCGATCGCCGCATTTCATGACTATGAAATATGGCAGATGGACGTTAAACCGCCTTCTTAAACGGTTATTTGGAGGAAGAGTTGTACATGGTACAACCCGAGGGTTTTATTGATCCAGCACATCCTAAGAAGGTTTGCAAGCTTAAGCGTTCCATCTATGGACTTAAGCAAGCATCACGGAGTTAGAATCATCGCTTCGACCAAGTGATAAAAGAGAATGGGTTTATTCGATCAGTCGAGGAACCATGTCTCTATATCAATTCGAGTGGGACCAAGATTGTATTGCTAGTACTGTATGTCGACGACATACTCTTGATTGGGAATGACATACCTCTCTTATCTTCGGTTAAAGCATGGTTGAAAAACCATTTCCAGATGAAAGATATGGGAGAGGCACAAAGAATTTTGGGCATCCGTATCGACAGGGATAGACCACGACGGATGTTGTCTCTCAGTCAGGAGTCTTACAAAGATAAGATCCTAGAGAGATTCAGCATGACGAACTCCAAGAAAGGGTTCCTTCCTATGACTACTGGGCTTCACTTGAGCAAGACTCAAGAAGCTAAGACATTGGAAGAGAAGGAGCGCATGAGTCGGATTCCTTATGCTTCGACTATAGGATCGATCATGTATGCCATGATATGCACACGTCCAGATGTTGCATATGCATTGAGTATGACAAGTCGATTTCAAGCTCATCCAGGTGAACAACACCGGATGGCCGAGAAAAACATTCTTAAGTACCTACGGAGGACTAAAGATTGGGATTGACTTACGGAGGCGACTCGACGCTCTGCGCCACGGGTTACGCAGATGCTAGCTTCCAAACGGATCGAGATGACTCGAAATCTCAGTCTGGATTCGTTTTTACTCTTAATGGCGCTGTTGTTAGCTGGAAAAGTTCTAAACAGAGTGTTACAGCAGATTCTACAACTGAGTCCACGTAAAAGGAGATATTTATTGATAAGATCGCTATGGATAACAACATAGCTGATCCTCTCACAAAAGCATTACCACGTGATAAGCATGAAGGGCACATTCATTCCATGGGAATTATTAGATGTGTTCCTAAGTTGTAGTACTCTTTTATGAATTCATGTAATAATTCATTTTCTCGTGTACTCTATTCAACCTCATTGTTATGATATATAATGTTTTGTTTTTCATGTGGAATTGTACGCCAATTTTGAACACCATAAAGTGAACTGAATTACATTACATCATTTTAGTCCTTGATTACCCACTTGAGCTGATAACTCAGGTAGTCATTTTGTGACGTTGGTTGATGGTGGGTTCAACGAGCCATAAGTCACGTGGATGACTGACCAATCACAAAGGCGAGTTATACGGATATCTCGTAGGACACCCCGTGACAACGTTACGGAGTCCTAAATGTTTTATAACATTGGGTGCCAGGTCGTGGATAGGACCTCCATAGTGTTCCTTAGAGTCGAGTCTTTTGACTTTCAACTGTCTCTTGAGATTAAGGCAGACTTTGGGTAACTTTGGTTTCTTTCCCACGGTCATCGTAACAGGGGCCAAGAGGATTTTTTCTGGGTTATTTCATGCTGCGCGAACATCGGCAGGATTCAAGTTGAGGGAAATATCCAAACCCTTATCAGGATTTTATCATTTCTCAGGGCCACTCGAGGAGTAGTAACTGAAATGCATGGCCATGCTCGAATACAGATTCGTTTTATCAGTTAAGTTACTCTCTAGTCGGGGAAACCACTCTTGATACAGATCGCTTGTGAGATACGACCTTTGCGAATGCGGATTTGCAAATTGTCTTACATTGAGTGGGAGAAATTTTAAAAGGATATGAGAATCGGTTATCGCACGTACACTTGTACGGACAAGTGGGAGTTTGTTGGAGCTTGTGTCCTCCACATGTAGTGTGATAACGTCATTGCACATACCCTTGTACGGACAAGTGGGAGATTGTTGGGGGCTGGTGTCCTTGACAATTAAGTACAATGACTTACTAAATCTCTTTAAGGATCACAAGGGCATACTTCAGTATTATTATCAGTTGATCCACGTTTATCAATAACGGTTGGCTTGCTAGATAAGTTTGACGTTATTGTCATACGGATGGCGGTGATCAACTGGTCCCTATACGTCACACCTATAGGACACGTTTGAGAGATGTGAAGGTATGAAAATACAGTCACATTTATGCCGGATACGACTAAACAGTTAGTCAGAGGTATTGACCATTAATTATAGTCAATAAGATGTTGAGATTATTATTTATACTGATTAAATAATTTTTTAGCTAATACGGATTACATGATTAATTCGTAAAATTAAATATAAGCAGTTATATTTAAATAAATATTGATTTCGCGTATTAATATAAAAAGTTATATTAATTCGGGTAATTATACAATATCGTAATTTTATCAGACCATTATTAATACATCGACTGAATTAATATCTGATAACATGTATGCGATTTATAATTAATACCCGCGAATAATATTTAGCAAAATGGGTCGAATCACACATTAGAATAATGTAAGAGTGGAAAGCCCACTCTTACCCTAATGGGTCGGCCGGCCGTGTATTACATAAGGAGAAGAATTCTCCTTATGTGAGACCACTACTTTTTGATTGTTTTCACTGACAAAACACATCTCAAAGAAAACTTAGGGTTTTGAGAACATTCTTCTCCCAAAACTCAGATCTCACATCTAAAACCTCAAAAAGCTATCCCCATATTGCAAGGCAATTGGAGAGCATTTTCTAGCACACGCGGCATCATCTCAATCAAGTCTTGGGTGCAAGTTATAGGAGGGAATTTACTTTAATTCCTGTTCTTAGGCCTATTCAAGCAAAGACCCAATGTTGTATTCCTTTTCATGTTTTTATTTATCTTATGACCATATTCACAACTGTAAATTTCATTATAATCCTTCAAGTTTAGGGTGAATACATGCTATATTCCCCACATCTTCCAGTTGGTATAACAACTATCCCTATTTTATGTTTATCTCAACTTTAGTATTATGATACAAGTTGTGATATGAATGCTCTTTCTATTTGAATTAGGGCATGATAAAAAGGATAAGGGAAAAGAAAAACAAGCTTGAAGGATCAAAAGGGAACTAAGGGTAGCTCCCTAGGAGATGATCAAGAAGCTTAATTTCTCGCTTATTTTGCTCATGATTCAAAGTGTTGTTAATTTAGAACTTTTAAAACCATGTTGGATTCCTTGTTAGACAAGGAAAGTTAGTGATGGAACAATTATTGTGTTGGATATTATGGTGGCTTGGTTTTCAACCCAAGTCTTTCAACCCAAGTCACTATCGGTTTTTATCTTATGTTCTTAATTAATCATTTAAACATTTGCAAATCACAAACATAAAATAGAATTGATTATCATATTTCAATGTATGACCATTGAAAACGAATAAGTATGGGATTGATGCGGGAGCATTAGCTAAGAGAAGGGATCTTCGTCCACGACCTAGGCTTGATCACAACAAGTTCGAGTTAGGTTCAATTCGTATCTTTAAGTTAGCTTGGCAAGGAGTATTTAAGGAACAATTAAAGCTACATGGTGGCTCGAAGATAGCCGCCCAAAGAAACCCATAGTGGTAATAGTATTAGGGTTTGTTTTATTTTATGTTTAATAAAGGACTAATATATTATAGTCCAATTAGGAGTCTTGTAAGAGTCCTAGTATAAATAGGAAATCCTAAATTAAATAGGAAATCCTAGTTGTGATAGCATTTATAGTCCTAATAGAATTAGAAGTCCTAGTTGTTGTAGGATTCGTAATCCTAATAGGATTAGGTTTTCTAGTGTGTGTAGGATTCACAATACTAATAGAATAAGGAGTCCTACTAGTTATAGGATTCATAGTTATAGTAGAAGTAGGAGTCTTAATCCTGGTCAAACTAGTTGTTTGAACTTAAGTAGGATTAAGGTTTTCTAGTGAGTTTCAAATAAGGTATTCTTATCTTATTTCGAGTAGGGTAGCCGGCCATATAGTCCTATTTAAGGACAACCGTGCACTTTGTGTTAGATATCGAATTTTGAGTTATAAACATAAACCTTAATAATCCGTGTGAGCTTTATAATATTTATTGAGTATCTGTGTGAGCTTAATCTTTAGGATTAATCTTGCGGGGTTTGTTTGCGGGGTGATCGAGTTCTTCTGGATAGGGGAGTGAGTTCATCAAATTATCCATCTACAATCCATACATAAATCATACATAAAATCGTTCCATCAATCTTACACAAATCATAACCGTTCATAACTACATTATCATAGCCGTGCAACATCAACGACCATCATCACCTACACGTTTGATGTGTGCATTTTGTATAGCCTTTGTAGTCTTATTTTGGCACACATTTTCATGTAATTTGGTGATTTATTATCACTTTATGCCCCGTATATGCTACTTTGTGTTTGTATTGCTGTTTTGCAGATATAGACCAAAGTGTAGCAGAAACCGAGCTTTTTCTACCTCAAAGTATTGCATTTTAGTAGACGATGGAAGAAACGTGGCTAGTTGCGCATTCATCGAGAAGCGTGAGTTGTATAATAAACCATTCGAGGAGAATTCTAGGCGATCGACCAACTTTGGGCCTGTCGAGGACCTAGTCGAGGAAGAGATCAAGAAGTCCTCGATCGAGCTGTCCTGTGCTCGATCGAGAGGTTTCCAAGTTATAGAGTGCTCGGTCGATAGTTCTGTTGTTCGATCGAGAGCTTTTGAAGAGGATAAAGTCGATCGAGAACCACTTTCATTCGATCGACTAGTTTCGAAGGATTTTTCCTCGATCGAGAGGCAATTTCTCTCGATCGAGAGCTTTCTGCTGGCTCTTCGTGTTCACAGAACTTATTACAGCAGTTTTGTTTTTCTTTATTTAAGAACTCTCCTTGAGTTCATTAGGTCAAGTTTTATCTTATCATTAGCCTCTCATCAGACATTGTTCTTAGTTTTTACTCTCTTTTCCAGAAATTTGTAGCCGTCACAATATTTTCATAATAATTTTAGTTTATCGCCATTTTTGTGCCTTAAAGGCCACGGCCAGAGGATTATAAGGAAGAAATATTAGAATTCTCTTACCTAGAAAGATGGAGGGGGAGGAGAGGAAGACATAGGCGCGAAAATTGTCGAAAACCGATAAGAAACGAAGATTTTACGATCATTTTACGGTGGAGGTGTACAAGCAACAATGGTGTTTCTTATTTTTTTTGTGTTTAGTGTGCATGGCTGAAAAATAAAGGAATTAAGAAGAAGGAAAGAGAAGCGGCAACACTAGGAATGACAACGGGCCGGATCTGGACCGGGTCCAGTAGGATCCAGATCCAGATCCGTTTTTTGGTAACAGGATCCAGATCCGACCCGGATCCGACGGGTCCAGAAATGTCAGATCCAGATCCGGACCCTGCGGATCCGGGTTTTACACGGGTGCCATGGAAAAAAAAAACAAAAGAAGAAAAAAACTTAAAATGGCAGCCACATAAGATAACTTAACAACCAAAAAGAGCATTAAGGACAAAGAAATTAATACAAGATAACTTAACAACCAAAAAGAGCTTCTTCAGGGATGCTTGGGAGATAATTGGAAGGGATGTCTATGAGGCCATTGATGATTTTTTTCAGACTGGTCAATTCTTCATCAAATCAATGCTACTTACATTACTCTCATTCCAAAATGTGACAGACCCTCTACTGTGAAACATTTCAGGCCTATTGCATGTTGTAATATGCTCTATAAAGTGATATCCAAACTTCTTTGTAATAGACTAGCCTTGATTCTTCCTGACATTATTCATGATAATCAAGGGGCCTTTATCAAAGGAAGATCCATAATTGAAAATGTACTCATCTGCCAAGACATAGTACACATGTACATCAGGAAAAATGCCTCTCCTAGATGCCTGTTCAAAATTGATTTGCAGAAAGCATATGATACCGTAGAATGGGATTTTGTTGAACAATTGTTTCATGCCTTCAACTTTACAAGCCATTTCATTACTCTTGTCATGGCTTGTATCAAAACTCCTTCCTACAGTCTGGTTCTTAATGGAGATAATTTTGGCTACTTTAAGGGTGTGAGAGGCCTACAACAAGGGGACCCTATATCACCTTTGATTTTCACCATGTGTATGGATTACCTCTCTAGACTCATTGAATTTGCTACTTCAAGATGGCCTTTCCACTATCATCCACTATGCAAAAGTCTAAAGCTCACACACCTTATCTTTGCAGATGATCTACTGATGTTTAGCAAAGGAGATGCAGCTTCTATCCTACTCCTTATGAGGGCGTTCTCCTCTTTCACTAAGGTGTCTGGCCTATGTATGAACAATACAAAATCAGAAATTTTCTTCAATGGCATGAATGAGGAATTGAGGCTTGATATACTCAATGTCACAGGTTTCCAGGAAGGCCTTTTTCCTTTCAAGTATCTAGGGGTCCCTATACAACCTGGTAAGCTGAGTAAACAGGAATGTAATAGCTTGACAGAAAAGATGGTGGCCACAATTAGAGGGCTTGGGGCTAAAAAGCTTTCATATGCAGGCCAGTTAGTGCTCATTAACTCAGTACTTAATACCCTATACAACTATTGGGGATCCATGTTTGTGATTCCTACTGGGGTGATAAGAAGAATAAAGGGGATATGCAGGAATTTCCTTTGGGGAGGTTCAGCAGAATACTACAGAGTTCCTTTGGTAGGCTGGGATAGAGTTACTCTCCCAAAAGCTGAAGGGGGCTTGGGGATTAAAAAGGCAGAACAATGGAACCTGGCTATGGTTGGCAAACTGGTAGACTGGATTTACACAAAATCAGACAGATTATGGATTAAATTGATAAGCAACATTTACTTGAAGGATAAGGACTGGCATACCTATACTCCTCGTACAGATGCTCCCTGGACTTGGAAGAACATCTACAAAGTAAAAGAAAAACTGAAACATGGCTATTCCAATAACAGCTGGGACATGGGGCAGACAAACTATACTATTAAACAAGTATATCAAAGGCTTACTACCTCCTGTCCACAACCAGAGTGGGTTTCTCTGATATGGAACAAGTTGAATTGGCCAAAACATTCCATCATTTCCTGGCTAATTATGCAAGAGGGGCTTAATACCAAGACCAAATTACACAGCTATGGCTACTGTCTTGATAATCTGTGCTGCATCTGTGGCATCCTTCCTGAAACTACTCATATATTTTCACTGAGTATGCATTTAGCTGCAAAGTACTGGACTGCATTGAAGGATGGCTAGGCAAACCCTTACCTAGCATTTTTGAGCTACTGAGAACGAAGGCTGCGAACATCCAATGGCAGGCCTTAACTATGATTATGGCTGATTATAGATATACCATTTGGTATCATAGAAATAAGGCTCGTACTGAATTGATTCTGCTAAGGCCAGAGAAAGTTGCTGCAACAATCAAAGTTTCTGCTAGGAAACGAGTGAGTATGAAAATTGATTTAGTAAGGGATCCAGGTTCCACATCATGGCAGGAAATGCTTTGACTGAATTGAAGAAGCTGATAGTTTAACTGTTTTTGGTGCTTTTTTGTTTTGTTTTTATATGGGCTGTTTTTTTTTGCACTTAAAGGGATTCGAACCCCTGACTATCTTGTATATTTACAACGTTCCATGATATATAATACATACTCACATTTTACCAAAAAAAAAGAGCTACTACTAAGGAAAGTAGAAATTAATATAAGATAACTTATATAAGATAAATTAATATAAGATAACTTAACAACCAAACAATGAAACAACGAGCAACGGCAGCCCCGGTAGGCGGCGAGCAGCGGCAGCCCCGGCAAGCGGCGACCAACAGCAGCGGCGGGCCGGCGGCAAGGGTTTTGCTTTTAGGGTTTGGGAATTGGGAGGATTGGAGGAATAAGAGAGAAAATGAGAGGCAGTAGAAAATTAGAAATTTCAAAATGAGAGGAAATGAGTTTGAGGCCCAGTCTGTTGGATCTAGCGGAAATTTCAATTTTTTTTTTTAATATTAAAAACGGGTCTTAGGGTCGGATCCGGGTCTTGTCAACAAGATCCAGATCCAGATCAATTTTTAAACTCGTGGATCCAGATCCGACGGGTCCAAATTTTAAGGATCCAGATCCGGACCAGCAGGATCAGGTCCAACACACTAGGCAAGACCTTGGGCTGCAAGGTAAAATTGGTATGTTTAGACAAGTGTCCCAAAGGACAAGTGGAATGAGTAAAGAGTAAGCAACAAGCGGGATTTTGTTAGCGGATAGTCTGCGACAACCTTTCGTATTTTCGGCATAATTTCCTCTACAGAACTCGGAATGAGGTGTTTTTGGTGGCGTTGGAAAGCTAAGAAAAAGAGCTACAACTTTTATTCTATAAGAAAGATCTAAATACGCCTTTAAAATATCTTAAAATTATTAACAAGGACAGAGTAGCGTTTCACAAGTTTAAGGAGTATAAATTTAAGACGGACATATTGATATCATTGTCAAAAACAATAGATTTTAAATGGAATTTTATTTATTGTGTAGAATTATTATTACTAAAATAAGATTTTAATAATATATAATGACGGAAATTACAGGGTGTTACAAGATTGTTTGAGTAAATGTACTCCACAGTGTGTAATTATTTGAAAAAATCTTTTACAGGATCACACAGGGATACTTAGTATATTAATCGGTTGGTTAACGTTTATCGGTAACGATTGGCTCACTTGTAGTTTGACGTTACTGTCATATGATGGCGATAATCAGCTGATCCCTAACGGTCACACCTATAGGATAACAATGAGAAATGTGATTATATATTAATATAATTACGTTAATGCCAAACTTAGCTAAATATAGTTCAATAGATGATGAACATTTAATATGATTAAATAATAATTACGAGTAATGAATTACATGTTAATTCTAGCAAATATATATAAATGTTACATTTATTAATTATATATTTTAATATATGATATTTTGGAATAATATAATTAGATTAATTAATTTTATGATAATTAATTAACATTCTCCTTAAAATTGTGTTTATGTTACATTTCCGAAAATGTTCTCCGGAAATTAATATGAGATATTTAGTTCCAAGTACATGCATTAAAATATACAAAGATATTTTAATAAAAGTTCGGATATATGTAAAACAATACAAAACAAAGCCCAACCCACACCTGTGAGTGTAGGTAGTGGGCCGTGTGGTTCTACTACAAATAGGAGAATAGGGTATCTCTTATGGGAGTGGATCTCTCATTAGTTTTATCATCTAAAAACCTTAAAAACAAAAGCCTCCAAAGTTAAGAGTAATCAAGGTGGTAATTGAAGGTCATATTTTTCAGGTCATCTTGGGTGCAATCTAAGGAGAACTTCTACCTTGAAGTTTGGGTTTATACTAGGTTGTTCTTAGGCCGATCTCATATAAGACAAAAGGTTAATTCTATATTCTTGACTGTTTAATTCTTGCAATGGAAGTTTTATATATTCGTTTTTGATATAATCCTTGGCAGTATTAATTAGATTAATACTTTTATAAGTAATTTAAGAAATTATTTCCTACAGATATGTTGGTCGTAGTTATGAGAGTGTCTTCATTTTCTTATCCTTCTCTTACACATATATGTTTAGCCTTTTGATTGAGAGAAGAGCGATCCGGGAGAGTCCAAAGTACACAAGTCATTCAAGGTCAGTTGTCCAAGTTATTTTCATTGGATGTACGAATTTGTTGCTTTTTGTTTTGAACTTTATGGTGGTTAATTTCTGCATTTACATGGTCAACAAAGTGATCCGTAGTCGGTTCTGAGGCGATTCCATTCCATTAGGTAGTTAGTTAGTTGTTTTCTTTCTTGTAGTTGCACTAATTTACTTGAGGACAAACAAAAGTTTGGTTTGGGGATATTTGATGCGTGCCTATTTTATACACCTTTTGGCATCATTTAGCACGCTTTTCTATGCATTTTCACACACTTTAGGTGCTATTTTGCCCTTTTTTATTCTCTTGGTGTATGCTAAGTTGAAGAAACCGAGCCTTTCTCGTCCAAAGTAGACCTTTTTTAGAGGATGGAACAAGTCAAGGAGTCCCATAACCTCAAATATGCAGTCCCGAGTTTAAGGGTTTGGTAACCGAGGCAAAGACAAAGGACAAAGGCAAAAGAATCGATGAAGAAGCAACTTGATCTGTCATTTACTCGATCGAGTAAACACCAGAGCTCAATCGAGTGGATGCAGTAGGAGAAAGCCTCGATCGAGTGAACTGTTACTCGATCGAGGAGTCAGCAGGAAGAACTAAGTCCCCGAAGATCTGGAAATTACTCGATCGAGCAAATGCTGGTTCAATGTTGGTCGATCGAGTACAATCTGAAGAACAGTTACTCGATCGAGAAGCTTAGTCACTCGATCGAGCAACTCACTTACTGTACAGGATCAACCTTTTCACATTTTTAGGTTTTATGATTAAGATGTTCACCTAATCACTATTTAAGGATTAGGTTAACACTAATCAGTATCATTCACATTTGACATAATTCACTTTGTACATCAAACTTTTTTATCAGTTTTCGGATCTAACCACATTTTGATTTTAGTTTTTGCATTTTCTCCAGATTAGTTTGTAGTTCAAGCATTTGGATTCCTTTCAACCTTACTGCGATTATTGTAATTTCCTTCTCCACTATATTTGTTATTTTATTATTTATTTTGTATGCTTCCTAGTATTTTATCATCGTCAATCATGCTTAATCTCATTGTTATCGTTGTTGTTAGCGTAGATCCCTTAGCCATGTGTAGCTAATTTTTATAATATGTTAGGATGATGGGACTCGCGGTAGTAATTTCGTAAGAATTGCATGTTAGTCTTTGCGACGAAGTTCGTCTATAAACAATTTATTTATGAAACTAGCCAAATGAGTGTGCGTAGGAGACTAGTTTATCTAGTAAAACCATACCTAGATCGAAAGATTGGTAAGGTAGGCTTGTTTAGGATGATTTGTGTAACTTATCTGGATCGAAAGATTGATAGGGGAGCCTAAGGTGATTTCAGACCGAAAAGACATTAATCGTTCCCACTTCGTTTATAATTCGACTGACCTAGTTTTGCTATGTGACATATATTATCGCGACAACCTGAATCCTGACATATTACCCTTTTATTGATTGAATTTATCCTTGTTTTACTTTGTTTTATTTCTAAATCTGTCTGTTTTTAGTCTATAACATCAACAACAAAACGCCCCCAATTGTGACTTGTAAGCTGACATTCTTCTTATGACAGTGCCTCCCTGTGGAATTTGACCCTACTTCTTCTAGCTTCAGTTTTTTTTTTGGTGAAATGTGAGTATATTATATCATATAAAAATCAAAGAGGAAACTATACAAGGAGTTGCGAGATCAAATCCCCTTACAAGCAATCATTTAATGCGTTTCAAAAACCATTCTAAATTGTCATTATCTTGTCTTGCTTTAATCTTCATATGCACCCTTCCTTTTATATCTGTCACAATATTACTCACTACTTTCTCTGGTCTGATCATACATGCATTCAATCGTGCTTGATTCCGTTCCCTCGAAATGTGATAGTGAAAGGCGTTTAGAATTGCAGCCCTTATCTTCCATCGATTTGTTTTCGAATTTCCATAACACAATCCTGGTATTGTAATTCTGCCCCTTCCAAACCAGTGCTGGAGAAGCTGTAGCACCTTTTAAGAGTAGCAGCAGCTTTCAAAAAGATGCTCTGTAGTCTCAGAATATTGATTGCAATGGATACACAAATCATCGAGACAACACCCAAACCTTGCCAGCTTTGCCTTTACATTCATGCCTTCCTGCACCCTAAGCCAAGTGATGACAGAGTGCTTTGGTATGTTCCAGGAATTCCAGACCACAGTATGCCAGTCCATTGTTGTATGAGGTGCTGTGATCCATTCGTAGCCACTCCTTATTGTATATCCCTGAGGCCTGCTGTTCTACTTCCCATTCACAAAGCCTGCCTTAATTTTATCTTTGGTTTTGCAGATGGTCTTCCAAATCCAGTGAGTATCATTTGGAGGAGAATAGTCATGCCAATTTTGATGCTTGAGGTAAATGTCATTGATCCATTTTATCCATAGTTTATCAGCTTTCTCATATACCCAATTGACTAGTTTGCCTACTGAAGCCACATTCCATTGCTCTGCATTTTTTATACCCAGTCCCCCTTCAGATCTTGGTAAGGTGACCTTATCCCAACCCACCAGTGGGACTCTGTGGTACTCTGCTGATCCATCCCATAGGTAATTACGACACACAGCCTCAACCCTCTTAATTACAGCCTTGGGTATAATGAACATTTGGCCCCAATAGTTATGTAATGTATTTAATACATAGTTAATCAGAGTAATTCTGCCTGCATATGAGAGTTTTTTGGCCCCCATGCTTCTAATTTTTGATACCAGCTTCTCTGTAAGGGATGAACACTCATGCTTAGACAATTTCCCTGGTTTGATAGGGACCCCCAAATAGGTGAATGGAAATTTCCCTTCTCTGAACCCTGTGACCTGTTTGAGACCCTCCCTGGTTTCCTCATCTACACCACTGAAATAAATTTCAGACTTATTATTGTTCATACAGAGGCCTGTAGCTTTTGAAAAGGAGGAGAAGGCCCTCATGAGTAACCATATAGATGCTGGCATCCCTTTGCAAAACATAAGCAAATCATCTGCAAACATGAGATGGGTTAGCTTCAAGTTTTTGCAGAGGGGGTGGTATTGAACGATGGTATCAACGACACACCCCACCTACACTCCCATCAAATATGAAATGTTCATATTCTAATTTATTCATTCCAACCCTTAACATTTTCTAGTGTGAGAAAATTCAACAAATTATAACATAATACATATAATTTGATACTATAATTGTTATTTTATTGAATTTAATTATTCTAACAAGCTTAGAATATTGTTTTAAGGAAACTGATTCTTACACCTAGCTTGTGTTTTTTCGGTATTAAGGGTAGTCTTGGGTGCATCGTGGAGGAGGTAAATTACTTTGGTTACTCGGGGATCATCCTTGCCTTGTTTTCGTCGATTTGTAAGAACTCGAGTCATTTATTCCGCATTATTTTACATTGTATGCAAAAGATCTTTTGTCTAATTAAAATGTTAATTAGTTATTAAAATTAGTAAGACTAATTTTGGTTAGGGCTTGTACGACAATCCTACAATTTGTTAGAAATATAATTTCAGATTTTATACTCATATCTCATATGAGTTTTGTTTCTTTAAGTTTAGTCATAAAAACTTAATAAGATCTTATGCATGCATGATGATGACACAAGATGAATGAATGTCCTTACATTAGTTTTAGAAGGTTTATACTCAATAATCAGCTATTATGCGAGTCTTCAAAAACCGAAATACCCTTATAACGATCTAGCTAACACAAAATCGTCTCCAAAAGATGCGTATCAAGGACCCGATCTCAAACCAAAACAATTTTTGTTACTAGAAAAATTGAATTAGTAAACTAGAAATAATAATAATATTACTCTTCATATTATTAGTATTGGAAATAATTTACTATACTTAGAAAACTATTTTCTAAGGCAAGATGAGAATAAGATGTTGGATGATTGTTTTTGCCTAAGATGAACAACTTTCATACTACCAAAAAACTAGTGTGAAGTATGGAATGTGTAGTGTGTATTTAAGGAGCAAACATGAGCTTGCTTGCTCACTCTTGGCCGGCTATCACAAGCCATCTATGGCCTATGCATGCCTCTCTTTTACTTACACAAAAGCAAGAATATGCCTTACACAAATATTTCTTTGGCATAACACTCAACCTCCTTATACACTTACACACAGAACCATCATACATACAACTCATTTACGCGGTCCAAATGGGTCTTATTATAGACCCATTTTATCTTTGTCAATTGTGTTAATTTGTAACATGTCACACAAGTCCCATAACACGCGAACCAATTTGCTAATTATGCAATTTTAACTCTTTAAAATTCATAATTCACAATTTTATAACATTTAAATAATACTACTAGTAATTCGAAATTACTATCTTATAAAATGTAATATCATAATTTTAATTACAACTATTTGTAATTTTATGATCAACCGTGTTCATTCTCAATTTAATCGTTTCCTAATAAACGAGTAAATGAAAACCATGAAATAAAACAATTTTATTTCCTTGACTATTATTATTATAATCCCATTATAATAATATTTGTCACGTAAAATCATTTACTAATTTCCAGTTATTAATTAATTCGTATCTAATAAATATTAATTAATTTATTCCATTGAGACGGAATTCCCTAAAGATATGACCTTAAGGGATCAACTGATCACCACCATCATATGACGATAATGTCAAACTCTAGACTGCCAATCATTATCGGTAAATGTTGATCAGTCGACTTTAAAAGAGTAACATTCCCAGCTGTGTTTCATTCAAATGAGTTTTAATTATGTCAACACACTATTGTCGAAGACACTTCCTCTAACAGTCTCCCACTTGTCCGAGACAAGTGTGTGTTGTTGGAGTAAGTGTCCTCCACAATAATGTGATCACGTCAATTATATTATTAATTGACAAATCTCTATAAAAGAATATTTGTGGGATGATTCTTTATCATAAGTCAACTGGTCAACATTAATCGGTAATGTAACACCCCCATTTATTTAAGGGCCTGAACTAGGACTCCTCAGATAATTAAGGGTGTTACCATCTCGGTTTCCCGAGGCAGTAGACACAAAGGAAGATAAACAGTACTTTAATTAGATAATTTAACTCAAAGAACGAGTTCATACAACTCAATTATAAAACAGTGTCTTGGTGAAACAAAAGTACAACTCGTAAGGAACTACTATGGTGATCTAGACTCTAGGCAGGTCCGGATCCAAGCTCCTCTCTTCCCTTAGCTCCCATTGTCTCAACACATGTAAATCTGCTCCCCAATAAATTGGTTCATCACAGGTGATCACGAAAACACAGGGTCAACCACGAGGTTGAGTAGAGGAAACTATAAACAAACCACATTACTATAAATAGAAAGTTGATCGCCTCCACTCCGAATCAAAAGACCCATTATTCTCCACACCAATCACAAGACCCATTAACTCCGCACCGATCACAAGACCCATTAACTCCGCACCGATCACAAGACCCATTATCTCCGCACCAGTGACAAGACCCATTATCTCATCACCTCTTATCATATCTCAGAATTATAGAGACAAATACACAATATATCAATCATATGAGGGAATAAGATAAAGAAATATGATCATATAACAAACATATTAATCACCATGAAATACACAGTATTTCCCCTACCTGAAATAGCAGGAAATGTGCCCTCTATCATGGTTCTGCTTCGTGCCTTTTCATCCTTTTCAGCTGCCTCTGGGCTGAAGATGAATGCACAGAAGTCTTGTGCCTATTTTAATGGTGTTGGTGCTGGCCTCAGACAAGAGATATTGACTGTGTCTGGGTTTTGTGAAGGCAAATTACCTTTCCATTATCTAGGTGTTCCCATAACTGCTGGGAGATTGAAAAAGAAAGATTGTGCTGTCCTTATTGATAATGTTACAGGTAGAATTAGGCAGTTGGGAGCAAAGAAGTTGTCTTATGCAGGGAGATTGGTGCTCGTTAATTCTGTGCTAACTACTCTTTATAACTATTGGGCTACAATCTTTGTGCTGCCTAAGAGTGTCATGGAGAGAGTGGACGCTATTTGCAGAAATTTCTTGTGGGAAGGTTCCTCTGAGTACAATAAGGCTCCTAAGGTTGCTTGGGCTAAAGTTTGTGTTCCCAAGAATGAAGGTGGATTGGGAATTAGGCAAAGTCAAGTGTGGAATCAGGCTTTGATTGGGAAGCTTGTTTGGTGGTTGGCAGTGAAACAAGATAGGCTCTGGGTACAGTGGGTACACCATGTCTATATGAAAGATAAGGTATGGTTTGATTATGAAGCTCCTGCTGATACCAGTTGGTATTGGAAAAAAATTTGTCAGGTTAAAGACATCTTCAGAGAAGGTTTATGGTTGGATCAGCATTTTGTGACTAGTGTTTATAAGGTACAGAACGGTTATCAATGGTTGAGGTGTAAGCAGACCAAGGTGAGGTGGTTTAAGTCAGTCTGGAATAGAGTGTGTGCTCCTAAACATAATTTCATTGCTTGGTTAATCATGAAGGAGGGGCTGTTACTGAAGGAGCATTTGTTTAGAATTCATATTGCTGAGGATGATGCTTGCTGTGTTTGTCAGTTAGCTTGTGAAACGTACAAGCACTTGTTCATGGAGTGTCCATATGCCAGTAGAGTTCTTGCTGGGGTTGGGCATTGGCTGAAGAGTAATATGAGTCAGATTAATTCTGTGGAGTGTATTATGAAGCGCAGGTGGTCCAGATTTAGAAAGCAAGTTTGTGTTGCTGCTGTTCTTATCGTATGGTATCAACTATGGATGCAGAGAAACAAAGCTCGAATTGAAGGAGTCTTATTGTGTCCTCGGAAAGTTGTTGATGAAGTTAGGAGAGTTTTGTTGGAACGTGTTGTAAATTGTAGTTTTCAGGTCTCTAGCAAGGATCGAACCTGGTGGCTTAGAGTCACAGGAGTTTAGTGGTGCAAAGTTCATATACTTTGCTTAAAATTGTTTGTAAATTTGCGATTTCAAATGGAAAGCTCACATTTTAGCAAAAAAAAAAGAAATAGCAGGAAATGCAGAAAAATCCGAGGCTTGTCTAGAAATGTTCCACGCGAAACTCGTTACCTAAACATGTATATGTAACGAATTAATGTACTTTCCGAACCCCATAACAATCTATACTTACTATAATTAGAAACCTTCCATAAATGGAAAGTTTCCAAAAATAGAAACCCTTTATAAAAGGAAAGTTTCCATAAATAGAAACTTCCCAACTAATAGATTTCCCGACTCATAAACTTCAACTACGCGATAACGAATTAATAAAAAGATCGAAAGACGGCTTTTATTACATAGTAGCAATATCACTACTAAAGTATTATTAATAAAATAATTTAATCATAATAATAATAATACTAATTAATAAGAATAATAAGAATAAGAATAAAGATAATAAAAATAAACTCATAAAACGAAATAAACAGCCCAATACCATCTCCTTCACCCCCGCGATTTAACCCACCGTACTGCCGCGTACCACTACCTCGACCACCAACGACCACCGCCCTCAAACACTGCCTACCACCAACTAACAACACGACACCACCAATCCCCACGACATCCACCGGCGAGTCAGACCAGATTCTCTAAACTCAGGTCTGATCCACGCCTGTGTCTCTGACTGCCTACAAACAGACCCACTTCGATCCCCAACAACGCCCCTAACACCATGACTGACTCCACCAAAAACACCTCCGACAACCCATCTGTAAGCCACGGTGGTATTACTGTATTGACCTCCCCCGAGTCGACAGTAATACCACCCCCAAACCAACTCCCTGCCCGAAAACAACCAGAACCCCCTGACTCTCATTTTTTTTGTGATGAACAGACCCCAAGACCACCTCCTCCGACGACACTACAACCACCCTAACCTACTGACACTACCCCCTTGACACGACCTTGACTACCACCCACACGACTGTACCAACTAGACACGATAACACTGACACCAAACCAGTCGAAATACAACACAAAAGATGCAAATACAAGCATAACCCAGAAATCAGTGGTGTGACTCACCTGGTTCACGGCTAAAACGACGGTCCTTAGGGTGGTCAGACCTACTGATACGAACTTCCTTTCTTATCTCCGATGTGGTGGCTGAGGATTTGAGGTGATGGTTGTGTAAAAAATGATAGGGTAAGGCTGGTGGTAGAGCCTCTTATATGACGGCTGAAAGGAGAGGGTGAAGGGTTTAGTTATTGTGTAAACTTCTTAGGGTTGTTAGGGTTTGGACGTGGACATGGGCTCTAATGGCTGTGCACGCAAAACGAGGCCTAAGTCCTCACAGCCCTTGGTTACACGATGGTCATAGGATCAAGCCCCACCATCGACACGCAACAACATCATTAAACAAGGCACTTATCGAAGCTAGAACACGAATAAAACGATTGTAGTCAGAACTAATTTTCTATGTAATCGTTGTTGAGTCGCAAAAATAAATCTAAATATAAAATAATAATACGGGTTATTACAGTCTTCCCCCCTTGAAATGAACTTCGTCCCGAAGTTCGTCCTCACTTAGGTAACAAAACAACCAACTCAAACGAACTTGGAACACAAAACATCACCAAAAATTTACTTAAATCACATAATGTTATATTCCACCCCCCCTTAAAGAAAAGTTACGTCCCCGTAACTTAACTCAACCAAACAAATGTGGGTAACGCTCCCTCATGGATGCCTCGGGCTCCCATGTAGCCTCTTCCTGATTATGATTGGTCCACAGGACTTTCACCAAGGACGTCTCCCCATTGCGAGTCTTTCGTACCTTCCTGTCCAGAATCTCTTTCGGAGTCTCAACGTATGCCAACTGCTCATCTACCTCAATCACCTCGTGCTGAAGCACATGTGATGGGTCACTCACATATTTCCTCAACTGAGACACATGGAACACATTATGGACCTTGGATAGAGTTGGAGGTAAAGCTAATCGGTATGCCACCTCCCCAACTCTGTCCAAAATCTCAAACGGTCCAATAAACTTCTGACTCAATTTGCCACGCTTCCCAAACCTCATCACACCCTTCATTGGAGATACCTTCAGCAGTACCTTCTCTCCTGCCTCGAAAGAAATATCACTCCTCTTCAGATCTGCATAGCTCTTTTGTCTATCCTGAGCGGCCCTCATCTTCTGTCGAATAATCTGAACCTGCTCCACCATCTCCTGGATCATATCTGGCCCTAAAGTCACAACATCGGCCCGATCATCCTAACACACAGGACTCCTACACTTCCTTCCATACAAAGCCTCGAAAGGGGCCATCCCTATGCTGGCATGGTAGCTGTTATTATAAGAAAACTCGATCAACCCCAGTCGATCCTCCCAAGATCATCCGAACTCAAGAACGTATGCTCTCAACATATCCTCAAGGGTCTGAATTGTTCTCTCAGTCTGACCGTCAGTAGCTGGATGGAAAGCAGTACTCATCTTCAATTGAGTACCCAAAGCGGCCTGCAACTCCTGCCAAAATCTAGATATGAACCTCGAGTCTCGATCTGAAACAATATCCTTGGGTACACCATGCAATTTGAGCACATTTTGCACATATGACTTAGCCAACTCAGCTTTACTCCAAGTATCTTTCATCGGAATAAAGTGAGCAGACTTAGTCAAACGATCCACAATCACCCAAATCATGTTGTTGCCCCTCTGAGTCCGAGGCAACCCTACAATAAAGTCCATCGAGATGTTCTCCCACTTCCATTCCGGTACGTCTAAAGGTTGAACCTTTTCTTGTGGTCTCTTATGCTCCCCTTTCACTCTCTGACATATCAAGCAACTGGAAACAAACTCTGCGACTTCCTTCTTCATATTAGGCCACCATAACGTCTTCTTAAGGTCTTTATACAATTTATCACCCCCCGGGTGAACGGAATATGGAGTAGCATGAGCTTCAGTCAGGATGTTCTTCTTTACCTCCTCAATATCCGGAACACACCATCGCCCACTGAACCTCAAACTACCATCGGTATGAATACTGAACTTGGTTGTAGCTTCTACAACCTCACTCTCAACCATCCCACGCCACTTCTGGATCCTCACATCACTCCTTTGCAACTCCCGAATCTCTCCATACAACTCAGGTTCCATTGTCAAGTCACTAAGTGTAACCCCTTTCCGGATCATGAAAATTCCCATCTCCCTTAGTTCGCCATGCAGCCTCACTCTCGATCTAGCACAACTCAAAGCATGAACTGACTTTCTACTTAGGGCATCAGCTACCACATTCGCCTTGCCTTTGTGGTAGACAATCTGCATGTCATAGTCTCCAATCAACTCTATCCACCTCCTATGTCTCATGTTCAACTCTTTCTGGGTGAAGATATACTTCAGACTCTTATGATCGGAAAACACCTTAAAAGTGGCTCCATAAAGATAATGGCGCCACAATTCAGTGCAAATACAACTGCTCCCAATTCCAAATCATGAGTCGGGTAATTTTCTTCATATGTCTTCAACCGGCGAGAAGCATACGCTATCTCTCTCCCATTCTGCATTAGCACACAACCCAACCCATGCTTCGAAGCGCCAGTATAAACTTCGAAATTATCACTCCCAAATGGCAAGGCAAGGATAGGAGCTGTTGTCAGACGTTCCTTAAGGGTCAGGAATGCCTTCTCACAACTCTCATCCCAGACAAAACGGTTCTCCTTCCTCATTAATGATGTTAACGGCTTCGCTATCTTCGAAAAGTCCTTAACAAACCTTCGATAATAACCAGCCAATCCCAGGAAGCTCCGAATCTCACTCACATTCTTCGGACTCTGCCACCTAGTCACAGCCTCGATCTTACTAGGATCAACAGACACCCCCTCCTTTGAAATGACATGTCTCAGAAATGCGACTTTCTCCAACCAGAACTCACACTTACTCAACTTAGCATTGAGTTTATGCTCCTCCAAGGTCTGAAGTACTTTCCTCAAATGATCCTCGTGCTCTTCTGCATTCTTGGAATATACTAGGATATTGACACGGGAAAACTAGTTGTCGTTATTACACTAATTAACTCGCCAAACAAATTATAAATCCTAAACTAGACTCGACTATACTCGAAATAAAAGTAGTAAAGTGCAAGTAAAGGGTCGAACCCAAGAGAAAGGAAATAACTAAAGACTTGCTTTAAACAAAACTAAACAAAGATTTAAAGACAACTTAATGATCCTTAAGGACTAAAAATAAATGACTTATTCACAAACTATGGATATTGACATAAATGAACAACAAGGAGATAACATAAATGCAAATATTCAATGATTGGGAGAGCATTCACAATGACAATAAAAAGAGCAATAAATGAGAAATGATTTGGGCTTGGCAAAAACACAAACACGTAGTGCGCGATAATCAATATGAGAGAAAAAAAACTTGGTGTAACCGTCACAAAGTCACTCGACAAAGACTTGCTCGACTCTAACAACCCCTTAAACTATCTAACCCTAACCAACATCTAATGAAAGCGAACCACACAACTAAACCGTGTATGTAATTCCGTTAATTCCAAAAGATGTGATGCAAAAACTAAACTCACTAATCATTAAACCATGAAAGCAAGGAAAGTTATGTAATTCCTACTCATACATATGTCTCATCTAAGCAAACTCAACATACATACAAATTTGCTTCAATTAACATCAAGTAACTAAGCCGATTACTTAACATATGCGAAAACTAAGCAACTAAAATGCAAGGGTGATCAATCCACACAATTAATTACTTAGAATGTAAAAGATAAACTAAGGAAATAACATTAGATAAAAAGAAAGGGTTATTTGAGTCTTACAAAGTCAAAGTCGGAGACTTTGATCGGAATCACACCAAGAGTGAAGGAGATTAGCTCCTCATTAGCATAATTACAAGCTTGAAAATAAGGAAAGATTACAATTAAATTAGAGAGTAAATGTTGTTGTTCTAGAGAGAAGATATGATGTCTTAAAACCTTCTGAAGTTTAATATTTATACCCCTGCACAAAACCCTAGGATAAACTCATTTTAAAAGCCCAAACACGGATTAGAAAATCCGTGTAAAACAGAGATGCGCAGGGGGCGCAGGCTGCGCAGGACCCCCCCTTGCCTGCGCTGGAGGGCGCAGCTGCGCACGCCATTTGCGCAGGCTGCGCAGTGGCTCGCAGTCTTGCCTCCATTTCTTTCCTTTGCTTCTTCACTTCAATTGGCATCAATACTTCAAATCTTCAAAGGTTCACCTCACAAGTCACTTCCCAAGCAAGAATCGGATGATGATGAGGTTCGTGTGCTACCCTTTTACCGATGAGTGAAATCCCTTGATCTCGAACATAAAGATTTACAAGAAAGTAGGGTAAAAATGCTACAAAACCACAATATGACCAAAAATCAAATACTTGACAACACGATACTAACGACCCGAAGTAAAAGACTAGATTGTGATAAAATCACAATCTAAGACCGACATAAATACCTACTATCAAATACCCCCACACTTAACTTTTGCTAGTCCCGAGCAAAACCCGAGACAAGCTTTTCCGAAAATCAAAGAGAGAGTGTGGTGCATTGACCTCTCTTCCCTTACTACACCCTTCTTATATCTCCCTCGACATAAAACACCTATTAAAAAGGAAAGGAACAAAAAGAACTAGACTCAAATGGTATAACAAACACTCTTCCCTCGCACGCCCTCCTTATACCTCCCTCTAAACAAGACTCAACAAGACTCCAACTCCGAAACCGACACTTCCACCCTTCTTATAACTCCCTATCAAGAAATGACCACCTTCACCTCATCCCGAGGTGATAGTGAGGTGGCCTCAACATCCATCAAGATCAACAAAATTCCCACTTATAACACCCCCTTATCACTCCACTAGATGTAAACCATGATACTTGGTTGCCCCCCAAACACCTAAACATTGACAAGCCAAGTATCACAAGTGAAAACCACCGATTTAAAAACAAAATTTGTGACACAAAAAGAAATTAAACCTATTTCTAACCTCCTTCCAAAACCCTCCTTATCGCTCCCTTCTTATCCCTCCATTTTTGTTTTGACATTTTCCATTTTTTTTTTTTTTTTTTTTTTTTTTTCTTTCTTCTCTCATTTTGCCTAAGGTGCCCTTTCGGGTTTTCACCTTAGCTTTTCCTTTCCTCTCATGGTGGCTCGCAACTCGATTTTTCTTTTTGCCCGGAACGCCCTTTCGGGTTTTCATTCCGTCCTCGGCCACCCTCCCAATTTTGCCTAGGCGCCCACCCTTGTGGGTTTTCACCTAGCCGAGATTTTTTTCTTTTCTTTCTTTTTCTTTTTTCGTTTTTTTTTTTTTCTTTTTTTTGTTTTTTTTTTTTTTTTTTTTTTGAAACAAGAATGAAAATTACAAGGAAATTTGGCTTGAAATTACAAAAATACATCAATTTGAAACAACAAGGCTATCTACCTCCCCCACACTTACATTTCACATTGTCCTCAATGTGAAGGAAGTAGTCACTAGCCTTGCTCACTCATGAGAACCCGAGGAGCCTCCTTTTTCATAGGTGCCTCGGTTCTTCCTTCTTTCTTCTCTTCTTCTTCTTTCTTGTTGAGCCCGGTTGTAAGTTTCATCAACAAACGTTTGATCCACAAGAGGAGGGGCACTTGGGTTAAGTTGCATCCCAAAGAGGCCCCGAATGATGCCAAGGGAGTCCTCTTGAAGCCGGGAGTCTTCATAAGAGTCATGGAGATACTCTTGATGCCATTGGTTTTGCTCCTCAAAGTGATGGCTCATAGAGTTCCTCCAAGTTTCTTGGTCATGCCATCTCTTTAACTCCTCCTCCCGGTATTTGCTTTGTTGCTCTCTCCAAAGACGGTCTTCCTCTTGGCGCCTTTGCATATCTTCCATCAATTTTAGTTGGGCCCTCTCGGCCTCCTCATGCAACCGGGCTCTCTCATCTACCGTGGAGCGCCATGTATTAACCTCCCCTTGCCAATTATGGGCGCTCTCTACCCTCCCACCAATGGACTCCAAAGTACTCTTGGTGGAGTCAAAGTAGTCGAAAAGGCGTTGCTCCCAAGGAGCAAGTGGGTTGTGAGAGCTCCCACCTACATCGGGCATAGGAGTATCATGAATACCTTGCTCAAAAGACTCACGCTCCCTCTCTTCCACAACTTGAGGGTTGGAGCTTGACTCCACGGCTCTTCTCTTCCTTATCCTTTGGAGCGGGGCTTCGATAACATCCCCCTCACCGGGGCAAAAGAACTCCCGCGCCAAAAAGCCACTAGGAAGGGGATCATTACTAGGGAGCCTCATGTAAGAAACACCTCCCTCTCCCAACCAAACACAACTCCATGGGACCGTGTCTAAAGCTTGGATCATGTGGGTTTCCACAAGACCCGCTTCATTGTAAAGATTTGTCCCGAACAATTGAGGTTGGTCCTCGGGAATTATGTCCACAAAATGGCGGACAAAAAGGGTGATAAGTCCCCCACAATTGATGCTTCCTTTTTTTCCCTTGTGCTTGATCCCATTTTTCACGAACAATTTCGCCCAATCCGGCACTCCTTCTCCCTCGGGAAGCATAGCCCACAAGCACTCTCTCACGCTATCATTGACCTTGGTTGGTTCCCCCATTGAGAAAAAGAATGATGCTATCATCCTAGCAAGAATCCCTAGGGGTGGGTTGGTGATAGCGGAGATTTTATCATTGTTAGTTTGGCGGGGTTTGCCCGTGATCCCACACCACATCTCATTGAGCTTTCCGGCGGGTGGGTTGATGGGGGAAGGAGGTTGGGTAATTCTAAGGATCTCCCTCACTGTCTCAAAGGTAATTGAATGCCAAACGGTGTTTAAACGAAAACTCACCATCTCATTTCCCCTTACTTCCTCGATACTTAGGGTGGCTAGGAACTCCAAGGTGTAAGCGGGGTAGGTGTTACATTGGAGGTTCATGTATCTCTCAAGCCCCACCTTGGTAAGAAATGCCAAGGTTTGATCAAAAATCCCCATATCGTTCAAAGTACTTGGGTGAAGGAATTTTGAGATGTGAAGTGGTTTGTCGTCTAGATTTTTGAAGTGCTTTTTGTAAGAGGCATTCATTCCCTCATTTCCCTTAAAAGGCTCGGGTGGGGGAGGTGGAGCATTTGATGACTCTCCTTGCTTACCCTTTCCCTTAGATTTCCCAATACCGAAAACCATCTTGAAAATAGTCCTTGTAATACAAATCAACCAACTTGAAACAATACAAATTTTTGAAAGAATTTTCGAAGGGGCAAATCAACAAACACCTTGAAGGCACTAGTGAGAAAACAAGTTTTAAGATGGTGTTTGTTAATTTTGTTCCTTCCCTAATAGAAAATTTCCACAACAATCCTCAACCACAATCAACAATAAGTAATCTAACCCAAACTACAAAATAGTTACTAGATTAAATCACAAAAAAAAAAAATGAGAAGGTTTATACCGTCCCGAATTCCTCAATGCTTGTTGAAATGGAAAGAGAATAAGCGAAACCTCCTATGCACCCTTCAAAACTGTAGCAAATCTTGAGAATAACCCGGAAAAATCTAGGATTTTTGGTTAAAATAGGGGTTTTGCAGAAATTTGGATGTTAAAAAGTGGTTGTTTGATGGTGGGAAAGGGTCTTATGAAGGTTTTGAGTGAAAAGGTTTTGAGTTTGTTGATGGTGGGAAGGATTATTGAAGAGGATGGAGTGTTTGAGAGGGGTTTTTGAGAAGGGTTTAGAGGTTGAAGGTGTGTCGATGGAAATAAGAATGAGGGATTGTGTTGGATAAGAATGAGGATAAAAAGAAAGAAAACCGGGATTTCTTGGCTTGCGCAGGCTGCGCAGGCTGCGCAAATTTTTACGAAGACCTGCGCTGGGATTGCGCAGGCTGCGCTTTGGGGTGCGCAGGCTGCGCCGCAGCTCGACAATTCCTATGCTTTTCTTCTATTTTGAAATTCCTGCGCAGCTGCGCTGAAGGGGTGCGCAGGCTGCGCCTTGCCTCGCAAATTTTTTTCTTCTCAATTCTTTTCACTCCTCTTCTTAGCCAACCTTTCTCCTAAACTCGTTTCCCTATTTCCGACTCGGCCTTCACCTCCTCTCGAGCACGCTTTCTCCAAAGTCTTATGCAAATCACTACACCATTCAACAAACCTCAAGAGTACTTTGGATTTCAAAGCAAAAAGATTATTTAGACTAAAAGGAACAATTAAAGAACTATGACATGAAATTAAAACTAGTCTAAGAAAGCAAGTAAATAAGGATAGAATATTTACAAACTTTGCCGTTATTTAATGTCGATGGCTCGACCACCTCTTTGCTTCCTCATTCTTGATAAACGGGGTCCTCGAGTTGGATCTCCCCTTCTCCATGCAATTCCATGTTCTTAAGGTAATGTTTCAACCGTTGCCCATTCACCTTAATCACTTTCTCGGTCTTTTGGTCTTCCACCTCAATGGCTCCATGAGGTAGTACCTTCCAAATTGTGAAAGGCCCAAACCACCTAGACCTTAGCTTTCCGGGAAAATTCTTGAAACGGCTTTGGAAAACTAGCACCTCCTCTCCTTCTTTGAAAACTCGACGAGTGATCATTTGATCATGCAACCTCTTTGTCTTCTCTTTGTAGATTGCGGCATTGTCAAAAGCATCACTTCGTAGTTCCTCCAATTCTTGAATTTGAAGTTTTCGGTGGAGCCCCGACTCATCATAACTTTGGTTGAATGCTTTAATTGCCCAATAAGCTTTGTGTTCAATCTCCACCGGGAGATGACAACTTTTTCCATAGATGAGCCTATAGGGGGACATGCCGATGGGAGTCTTGTAAGCCGTCCTATAGGCCCATAAAGCATCATTGAGTCTCTTGCTCCAATCTTTCCGGTCGGGGTTGACCGTCTTCTCCAAAATTCCCTTAATTTCTCGGTTTGACACTTCCGCTTGGCCATTGGTTTGCGGGTGATAAGCCGTTGAAATCTTATGGATCACTCCATACTTCTTCAAGAGGGAGCCCACTAATTTGTTGCAAAAGTGGGTTCCCCTATCACTTATGATGCACCTAGGAAAGCCAAACCGAGAGAAGATATTGTCTTGCACGAAGGAACTCACGGTTTTTCCATCATCATTCCGTGTGGGGATTGCCTCAACCCATTTGGAAACATAATCTACGGCAAGTAGAATGTAGAGGTTGCCGCTTGAATTGGTGAACGGCCCCATGAAGTCGATTCCCCATACATCAAATATCTCAAGAAAAAGCATGGGTTGTTGAGGCATCTCTTGTCTTCTTGATATGTTGCCACAACGTTGACAACGATCACAGCTCTTCACAAAAGCGTTAGTGTTCCGGAATAAGCTTGGCCAATAGAATCCGCACTCCAACACCTTCCTAGCGGTTCTCTGACGCCCAAAATGTCCGCCACACGCATATTCGTGGCAATGCTTAAGTATTGAAGGTACTTCAACATCCGGCACACACCTCCTAATCATTTGGTCTTGACAAATTTTCCAAAGATACGGGTCATCCCAAATATAGTAACGAGCATTCTTCTTGATCTTGTCCCGTTGACTCGAAGATAGGGTGGTAGGGAACCTCTTGGTCACAATGTAATTCACAAGTTTGCGTACCAAGGCTCAATCACTCGCAACCCATAGAGCGATTCGTGTGGTAAACTCCCATCGACTACTCCCATCTTTCTTGCCACATCTTCATTTATGTGGAGCCGACTCAAGTGGTCGGCCACCACATTTGCACTTCCCTCCTTGTCTTTGATCTCGATGTCAAATTCACTCAATAAAAGAACCCATCTCATCAACCTCGCCTTGGTATCCTTCTTATCCACAAGTTGTCTAATGGCCTTATGATCGGTGAAAACGACTACCTTTGCCCCCAAAAGATATGATCGGAATTTCTCTATCGCATACACCACCGCCAAGAACTCCTTCTCCGTGGTGGTGTAGTTCTTTTGAGCATCATTCAAAAGTGATGAGGCATATTGGATCACATGGGCCACCTTTCCGTCTCGTTGGCCTAGGATCGCGCCAAGAGCGTAATCACTAGCGTCCGTCATAATCTCAAAGGGAAGGTCCCACCGTGGAGATTGAATGATAGGTGCCGTCACCAACCTCTCCTTCAAGGTGTCAAAGGCCGACCTACAAACATCATTAAACACAAACTCCACATCCTTGTGCAAGAGCTTGCACAAGGGGTAAGCGATTTTCGAAAAATCTTTTATAAACCTCCGATAAAAACCCGCATGTCCCAAAAACGACCTCACGTCTCGAGTATTAGATGGATATGGTAAGGTTTTTATTACTTCAACCTTTGCCACATCCACCTCAATCCCTCTTTTAGACACTATGTGTCCTAACACGATGCCGCTTTTTACCATAAAGTGACATTTCTCGGAGTTCAACACTAAGTGTGACTCCGTGCATCGTGTTAGGACCATAGCGAGGTGGTCCAAACATGCGTCGAAGTGGTCTCCATGGACGTTGAAATCGTTCATGAAGACCTCTAAGACTCTCTCCACAAGGTCTGAGAATAGACTCATCATGCAACGTTGGAAAGTACCCGGAGCATTGCATAATCCGAAGGGCATTCTTCGGTATGCATATGTTCCAAAAGGGCATGTGAACGTTGTTTTGGATTGGTCCTCCGGCTTAATTGGGATTTGAAAATATCCGGAATACCCGTTTGAATCCGAGTGGGGATTAAGGCTCCTTCTTTGCCTTCGATTACCGTCACCCCACCCTTTTTAGGTACACATTGAGTAGGGCTTACCCATTGGGAGTCGCTAATCGGATAGATGATTCCCATTTGGAGTAGTTTGATGATCTCTTCTTTCACAACTTCCATCATTGGAGGATTCAATCTCCTTTGCGGTTGTCGAACCGGCTTTGCTTCTCCTTCCAAACGAATTTTGTGCATGCAAATGCTTGGGCTTATCCCTTTAAGATCCGCAATACTCCACCCAAAAGCACCTTTGTACTTTTGCAAAACCTCCACCAATCTTTTCTCTTGGTCACCCTCAAATGTGTTTGAAATTATAAGGGGTAGAGTATTTTTTTCACCAAGAAAAACGTATTTCAAGTGATCGGGAAGTTGTTTGAGATTGGGGGTGGGTGGTTTTATAGTAGAGGGTAATGGTCTTTCAAGGGAAGCCTCCAAGGGAAGAAATTTGTTTTGGAATGTGCAAGGAATAGTCGAAAAACAAGGCAAAACAGGGCTGGGAACTGCGCAGGCTGCGCTTGGGGTATGCGCAGGCTGCGCCTGGCTTGCGCAGCTGCGCCCGATATCTGCGCAGGCTGCGCCTATGGTCGCAGTTTGCTCCTTCTTTTCTTTTAATTTGTATTTCGCCCTTGAAATTCCTGCGCAGCTGCGCACCTCCTGTGCGCAGCCTACGCCCTGGTTCGCATTCTCACTTCCAATTTCTTTCATTTCCTCTCCTTCTTTGATTTCTTCCAAAGGTTCTTCCTTCTCCAATGCTTTGATAGTTTCCTGCACATCATTAGACAACAAGAAACGCAACCCTTCCTTCTCCACATCGTTAGTGAGAGCCACTTCAAGAGGGCTCCTATGACAAAGTTTATAAACTTGATTTGCTAATGGCTCAATGACATCCAAAAAATAACAAAAGCTCAACTCATCGGCTCTTTTCATGGACTCATATACATTGTATTTCATGATGTTTCCCTCAAATTCCATGGTTAAGTTGCCATCATACATATCAAGTTTGGTCTTAGAAGTTCTCATGAAAGGTCTTCCTAACAAAAGGGGTGTAGCCTTGGAATCCGGCTCCATGTCTAAAACATAGAAATCAGCCGGGAACATGAATTTGTCAACTTCAACTATGACATCCTCAATAAAACCTTTGGGGTGAATTATGGATCGGTCCGCCAATTGAATGACGACATTGGACTTAGACAAAGGGGGTAACTCTAAGGTCTCATACACGGAGTAAGGCATGACATTTATGGAGGACCCCGAGCCTAACATGGCTCTAGCAAAAGATTCACCCTTAATGGAGCACGGTATAGTTAGCATGCCCGAATCATCACATTTTTCGGGAAGGTTTCTTTTAAAAATTGCCGAGACATGCCCACTAACCGTGACTCTCTCAATTCCTTTTCTTGGCTTCCGCTTAGGGGTACAAAGTTCTTTTAGGAACTTTGCATACCTAGGAACGGATTTGATAATAGTAAAGAGAGGGATGTTGACCTCACATTTCCTAAAAGTCTCATAAAGATCGGAGTCTTTATCAATCCTTTTAGGATTTGTGAGGGCACTTGGGAATGGTACCTCCGGTTCAAGTTCCTTTGAGAGAATCTCCAAAGTGTCATTGGCCTTCTTCCGGGGCTCTTTGCTTACTTCCTTGGTTGGTGGGGTGTTGTTGTCCACCTCCTTCTCTTTTCCTTTTGAGGATGCTTCAACTCTTGGAGTGACCTCTAGTTCCTCCTCCTCCACTTCAATCTCTTCAATCACCCAATCCTTGGACTTAGCTCTTGTCTTTTTGGGAGGGGTGTCTAGAGTTCTTCCCTTTCTCAAGGTCATGGCACTAGCATTTTGCCGAGGAGGAGGGAGAGTGGTGGAAGGAATGGAAGTTGAACTCCTTTGTTTGTTCTTTGCCATCTCTTCGGAAATTTGCCCCATTTGATTCTCAAGATTTGTAAACCTTGCATCATTCATGGTTTTCTCATTTGCCGACCTCTTGTCGGAATCCGCTTGTCCTTTCAAAAGAGCCTTGAGCATCTCTTTCATTGACATGTCTTCTTCATTAGGCTTTTGTGATGTATTGCCTTGATTTCCACCATTGGGTGGTCTTTGAAAATTTGTGTTTCTTTGAAAGTTTGTTCCTTGTTGATTTTGGCCTTGTTGATTTTGTCCTTGATCCCTCAAGTGGTTGAATTGTCCATTCACAAAACTCTTTGATTTATCTCCTCCCCAACTAAAGTTTGAGTGATCTCGTGAGCCTATGTTGTAAGTGGCTCCACTTGGGTCATACTTGTAGTACCCACCACCGGAAGGGTTCCTTGAGTTGTAGTGTCCTTGCCCCATTGCACTTACTTTTTCAACCCCAACATCCTCCACTTGCATGATAGGACAAACCTCTACCGGGTGAGGACCTTGGCAAAAAGAACATTCAACTTGGCCACCTTGGTTTCCACCATCCCCTTGTGAGCCTACCAACATGTTGGATACAAGAAGCTTGAGTTCTTCCACACTTTTCTCAAGTTTTGAATTCGATGAAGAAGAGGCTCCCATGGCGGAAGTATTCTTTGTAGCTTGACGGGATCTTCCATGCATTCTTGTGCTAGCGGCGAGCCTCTCAATGAGCTCATTAGCCTCCATCACCGAGTAATTTTCCAAGCCTCCACCGGTGGTGGAATTGACCATCCGTTGGTCTTGCTCGTTTAGACAATCATAAAAATGAACAAGCAAATCATCTCCACTCAAACCATGGTATGGGCATTGAGCTACAAGCTTCTTGAATCTCTCCCGGTACTCATACATGGTCTCCCCACTCCCTTGCTCAATAGATGTTATTGCCTTCTTGGCATGGTTGTGGCGGGAGTCCGGATAGTATTTCTCTAAGAAGGCCGCCTTCATATCCGTCCATGTGTTTATGATGCCCGGAGGTAGATAGTAAAGCCAATCTTTCGCACCATCGTGAAGAGAGAAAGGAAAAGCCCGCAACTTGAATTGATCCTCGGATACTCCGGTGGGAATGGTGCCTTGGCACATCATGTAAAATTCCGCTAGATGTCGGTTTGGATCATTTCCCGCTAAGCCATAGAACTTAGGAAGGTTGTGGATGAAATAACCCTTCAACTCAAAGTTTCCATTGGCTCCCATTGGTGGATAGGTAATGCATGAGGGTTGTTCCTCATAATTCCGGGCACGAAGCTCCCGAATAGTTCTAGTGTCATCCGCCATTCTTGGGTATTCAACTTCAATTGGGTCAATCTCTATGGTTGAGGGTGAGTTCTCAATGGATGTGTAGCTACTAGGTGGGCTTGCTTCTTCCTCTTGACGGTTACGGTGGTAAAAGGGGTTCGAGAAGAGCCACGAATATGCCGCACTTTCCTCCGATTCAATGTTGGTATCCCCTTCTTGTGACCTAGGCATAAGCAAAACACTACACACTAAACAAAACTAATTAGACCTACCACTTACTTACAAAGATAAACCACATTGACTAATAATGATTGACAACAAGATAAGGAAAAACACAACTAAGGAAAATAGAAATAAAAACAACACAAAAACAAAACACAAACAAGCTTTAGCTATGTTGCCCTTCCCCGGCAACGGCGCCAAAATTTGACACGGGAAAACTAGTTGTCGTTATTACACTAATTAACTCGCCAAACAAATTATAAATCCTAAACTAGACTCGACTATACTCGAAATAAAAGTAGTAAAGTGCAAGTAAAGGGTCGAACCCAAGAGAAAGGAAATAACTAAAGACTTGCTTTAAACAAAACTAAACAGAGATTTAAAGACAACTTAATGATCCTTAAGGACTAAAAATAAATGACTTATTTACAAACTATGGATATTGACATAAATGAACAACAAGGAGATAACATAAATGCAAATATTCAATGATTGGGAGAGCATTCACAATGACAATAAAAAGAGCAATAAATGAGAAATGATTTGGGCTTGGCAAAAACACAAACACGTAGTGCGCGATAATCAATATGAGAGAAAAAAAACTTGGTGTAACCGTCACAAAGTCACTCGACAAAGACTTGCTCGACTCTAACAACCCCTTAAACTATCTAACCCTAACCAACATCTAATGAAAGCGAACCACACAACTAAACCGTGTATGTAATTCCGTTAATTCCAAAAGATGTGATGCAGAAACTAAACTCACTAATCATTAAACCATGAAAGCAAGGAAAGTTATGTAATTCCTACTCATACATATGTCTCATCTAAGCCAACTCAACATACATACAAATTTGCTTCAATTAACATCAAGTAACTAAGCCGATTACTTAACATATGCGAAAACTAAGCAACTAAAATGCAAGGGTGATCAATCCACACAATTAATTACTTAGAATGTAAAAGATAAACTAAGGAAATAACATTAGATAAAAAGAAAGGGTTATTTGAGTCTTACAAAGTCAAAGTCGGAGACTTTGATCGGAATCACACCAAGAGTGAAGGAGATTAGCTCCTCATTAGCATAATTACAAGCTTGAAAATAAGGAAAGATTACAATTAAATTAGAGAGTAAATGTTGTTGTTCTAGAGATAAGATATGATGTCTTAAAACCTTCTGAAGTTTAATATTTATACCCCTGCACAAAACCCTAGGATAAACTCATTTTAAAAGCCCAAACACGGATTAGAAAATCCGTGTAAAACAGAGATGCGCAGGGGGCGCAGGCTGCGCAGGACCCCCCCTTGCCTGCGCTGGAGGGCGCAGCTGCGCACGCCATTTGCGCAGGCTGCGCAGTGGCTCGCAGTCTTGCCTCCATTTCTTTCCTTTGCTTCTTCACTTCAATTGGCATCAATACTTCAAATCTTCAAAGGTTCACCTCACAAGTCACTTCCCAAGCAAGAATCGGATGATGATGAGGTTCGTGTGCTACCCTTGGACCGATGAGTGAAATCCCTTGATCTCGAACATAAAGATTTACAAGAAAGTAGGGTAAAAATGCTACAAAACCACAATATGACCAAAAATCAAATACTTGACAACACGATACTAACGACCCGAAGTAAAAGACTAGATTGTGATAAAATCACAATCTAAGACCGACATAAATACCTACTATCAGATATCATCGATAAATACCACCACAAATTTATCCAGATACGGGCTAAAGACTCGGTTCATCAAATCGATAAACACGGCTGGAGCGTTAGTCAACCCAAATGGCATAACTACAAATTCGTAGTGGCCATACCTCGTTCTGAAAGCGGTCTTGGGAATATCTTCATCTTTTATTCTCAACTGGTGGTACCCGGATCTCAGATCAATCTTGGAGAAAACCCCAACTCCACTTAACTGATCGAACAAGTCGTCAATTCTTGGCAAAGGATAACGGTTCTTGATGGTCACATTGTTCAGCTCTCGGTAGTCAACAGAAAGTCTCAAACTCCCATCCTTCTTCTTCACAAACAAAACGGGTGCTCCCCAGGGCGACACACTGGGTAGAACGAACCCTTTCTCAGCTAGTTCATCCAACTGCTTCTTCAACTCCTCTATCTCCTTCGGTCCCATACGGTACGGTGATTTAGATATTGGTCCCGCCCGTGGTTTGAGGTCAATGGAGAATTCCACTTCCCTCCTCGGCGGTAACCCTGGAACGTCGTCTCGGAATACTCCCTCAAACTCCCATACCACAGGTATCTCACTAGTCTTGGGGGTCTCAGCCTCATAGTCCCACATTTGACATAAGATCAGACTCTCTCCCTTCCTTAAGCCAGACTTATGAGTATTAACGGAAATGAACTTGATTTTAGGTTTGACTCGGTATCCCTTGTAAGACACCCTCACTCCTTTAGGTCCTTTCAAGGAAATTTTCTTTTGATGACAGTCGATAAAAGCTCTATACTTCCCCAGCCAGTCCATCCCTAGGATCACCTCAAAACCCCCCAAAGGAAATTCTATGAGGTCACAATAGAAAATTGCTTCCCCGATTTTGATGGGTACACTCCCATAAACCCTATTACAAGTTATCGACTCTCCTGAAGGTATGGTCACTGAGTCCGCGACCCAGTCGAATCTCTCAAGTCCCAAGGCCTTAACATGATCTCTAGACACAAAAGAATGGGTGGCACCGGAATCGAAAAGTACGAAGGTAAGTTTAGAGTTCACAAGAAAAGTACCGGTTACCACATGAGCATCATCCTTGGCTGCCTGCTTTCCCATGGCAAAAAGCTTGCCACTGGAATTGACTCCACTCTGACTGGCACCAGATGTCCCAGCCTGCTGGTTCCCTTTTGATCCCGTCTTTTGATTGCTTCCTCCTCCATTGTATTGGTTCTGGTACGAGCGCGCGCGGTTCTGATAGTTGTTATAGCTCCTTTGATAATTGCTGCTCCCTCCAGACTTCGCACCCCCACCATAGTTTGTCATGGGTGTGCGATAGCCACTGCTACCATAGTACTGAGTGCGGGATCCCTGATATCCGGATGTAGGCGTACGATAACCCCCGGACTGATTTCCTCTAGAAGAGCGACAAACTGCCTGCTTGTGCCCCGTCTTTCCACAGCCGAAACAGACTATTCCAACCGAACCACTGCCAGAACCCCTACTCCTGTAGTTGCCCCCACTCTGGTTCCTCACACTTCCAGAGGCACTATTACTGAAATACCCACTGAACTTGTTAGTGCTTTGCTTTTTCGACCCTGAACTCTCAGTTACCCCTTCAGCCTTCCTCTTTTCTGACTTTGACTTCTTGTCCTCTTTTATCATTTCGGAGAGCCTTTTCGCCGCCCCAGCCCGTAAATAGATGTCCCGGACTGTGGTGGGCGGAGCTGCAGCCAGTCTCTTCTTGATGTCGATTGACAACTCTCTCTCAAATTTCATTGCCAGCATGGCATCGTCAAACCCCATGTCCCCCACAACGCTCACCAACTGGATAAATTTTCTGTAGTAAGCCTCTACTGTCATGTCTTCCGTCATCCTAAAGGTATCAAACTCCTCTCTTAGCTTGCTTTTCTGGAATTCTGGTAGAAATACCTCATATAAGATCCTTTTGAATGCGACCCAAGCGACAAACTCGGTTCCGTCCTCCCTAGCTGCTTCTCGAATGTCACCTTTGTTTCCGGTCCACCAGTCACCGGCCATACCCCTCAGATAGTGGGCTGCTTGGTCAACCCTCAGCTCTTTGGGGCAATCCACCAACTCGAACAGGTTATTGAATTCCCGACACCAAGCCCCTAGCAGATGAGGTTCCCCCTCCCCGGTGAATTGGGTAGGGTGATGCCTCGCGATAATCGTGCTCATCTTCGCGGAGTCCATACGTTTGGCCTTTAGGGCCTCATTCTCAGCTATCAAAAGATCCAATTCTTCTTGCGTGATGTTAGCGACATTGTTTCTTCGCGGAGGCATACTATAACACAAGAAAAGAAATGAGTCCCGACGCATGTGGGCACCCATTTGGGTTAGGGCTAAAATCCCTAAACAAGAAGGTCAATCATTAACTATCAGATTGAATAACATATAACTGTAACATGGCTCGGGATTCACATAACCGCATATCGCTAGACATGACGAGAGAAGAACTACTGACATGTTTCAAATTACTTCGTATATCCATATTAATATACACCTCTTTATTCAAACAATTCTTTCATGCTCATGCCCCTCCCGGCTTTTCCAAACAGTCACATATACTAAGAGTTCTCATAACATACTTATCACAGTATGCTATCACTTCCACCACCTCCTAATCTACCCTTTTTCTCTCCTATATTCACTCTGGGTTCCCATGTAAAACTGAGAGGGCCAATGGTTCGGTGTGGGGGGGCCCCAGACTCATACTTTTCCTTTATTGTGCTCCTAACACTCCTATCCCGGGGTTCATTTTATTTAGACTCTCCTACATTCATTGGGTTCATTAGGTTAGGTGATGCGTGTCTATTTTATGATGTTTTACATCTATTTTCACACGCATTTTAGAGCTCATTTACGATGTTTTAACATTTATTTCCCAACAATTGTCTACTTTCGTATTTTTATGCTCTTTTGCAGATTTATGCGGAAAAGGGGCGATTTTATACCAAATTTATGCCCTCGGGATTTTTTATGACTAAGGACAAGAAGGAACGAAGCCTAGCGCATATTTCAAGGCCTAAAGATAGCTTTAACAAGCAAAGAATCGATCCACGACATTGCAGCCTGTTTCAAATGGCTATATCTCGAGTTCTAGAGCTGATAATGGAGTGATTCCCAGTTGGAGGTGAAAGCTTATCCTCTTAGCTTTCCAACTCCGCAAGAATCGCTTGAATACGATAAGTAACGAAGAAATGGCAGCTGTTTTAAGATCGACGCGCGCTGCAGTCCCGACAATCAGGTCGACCGACCTACTAATTGGGTCGACCGACCACAGCACAGACCCAGAAGTTTCCGCGAAGCCCATTAAAGTGTTTAGGTCATTGGGAAACTCTTTATTTTCATCTATTTAAGCCGAATTTCGTGATTAGGGTGAGGAATTCAGCTTTACCTATCAAATCTCACATCTAGTTTGAGTTTTAATCTTTCCATAATCATCAAACACTTTTCTTTAGTTTTATATATTGTTCATCATCAATCATTCAAGCATTCAATAAAGTTTGTTCCTTTCCTTTCTTAATCCATTGTTTCCGGTAATTCCTTTCTTAATTTCAGTTTTAATATTGTTCTTATTTTAGAATCATTAGTATCCGGTTTAATTTGGAATCCCAAGCCTTTATTATTATTGCATGTTTAGATTGATGTTCTTTATAACTTTCATGTTTATTCTTATTTTTATTATTGTTCCAGTAACTATGAGTAGCTAAATTTCATAAGTTAGGATGTAGGGAGTAAATATGCATAGGTAGTATAATTCCCGAATCAACATGTCGCAGGCAAGAGGTCGACCGACCACCATTATAGGTCGGCCGACCGACTCGTGTTCGAATTCCGTTTCGCTTTTATTTGTAGACTATAATAACCTACAATGAGACCAAAAGGAGACTTGTAGGATGTTAGTATTGACCTACCCAAGATTGAGAGATTTGGGAAGGGCATTGGTTTACATCTTAAGACGGATAGGTTACTTATTAAGACCGAAAGGTGTGTGACCTAGAATTTAGGAATCACCCTTATTGTTGACACCTAATAATTGTGAGACCTAGGAACTAATAGCATAGACCGAAAGGAGCTATTAGGTAGCATAGACCTAAAGGATATGTTACACCCCTTACGCGACTGCAATACATGTTGACTTAGGATTTATATTATCTTAGCTGTTTATTACCCAAACATCCTAGCATCTCTTTTATTATATTTTTATTCTCATCTTTATTTACTTGTTTTACCTTATTCTTAGATTTAGTAACAACCAATCAAAACACCCCTCTTTTTATTATTACTTAATAGATTAAAAATTAGCAAACATAATTAACCTTGTCTCTCTGTGGTTCGACCCTTACTATCACTATCAATAGTTTTAGTTTGGTTTATAAATTTTATCTTTGACACCCACAACGACGGGTATCAAATTTTGGCGCCGTTGCCGGGGAGACGGTATAATTTTGTTTATTAGTTTCTAATTTATTTTCCTTGTCTTAAGGAACTTCGGTTCCTTAAGAACGTTCTTACCTTTTCTTCTAGTTTTGTTTTAGAAGACAGGTTTTTGAGAGGAAGACTTGAGTACTCTCAGTGCTTTTTGCAATCATGTCCACTATTTCTGATAATCTTCAACCAGCAGCACACCACCTTCCCCAGAGATTTACTCTCCCCTATATAATTGATATCCCCCATATCGAATTGGTGGAGCAAAGTCAGTTTGCAGGCCTACCAGATGAGGACCCTTTAAAGCATTTGGAGCTATTTACAGATTATTGTTGTTCCATATCCGTACCGGCTGGAGTGGCGCTAGATGAGGTTAAGGAGACGTTGTTTATTTTCTCCTTGAAAGATTCTGCGCGTTCATGGATTCGCTACCTTAATAAGGTAGCGGCTGGGGTTACAGATTGGACATCTCTGGCATTGGCTATCTGCAAACGGTACTTTTCGCCAGCGAAAACCCATGCTATGATAGGTCAAATTTTTTCTTTCCAGCAAGGACCTGATGAGGAACCTCATGAAGCATGGATCCGTTTTAAGGAGTTGGTTCGATCTGTTCCTCACCATGGCTATGAGGACTGGTACCTTTGCAACTGATTCTATGACTCTTTGTATGATAACTACAGATCCATCCTTAATTCGGCTATAAATGGTGGATTTCATAATGTAGCTTATGATAAGGGTTGGGACACTATTGAGAAGACATTAAATGCTATAAATCTTAGGAGTGGTCGTGCTTTTGAGGGATCAACCCCAAAGGATGATTCTGCCACAACTCTTGTAGAAGAAACTGATCCCGTGCACAGGTCAGAAGGTCGACCGACCATAACATCAGGTCGACCGACCTCGACACCTGACGTGAGATTAGTTTCTGCAGAACAGAAAATTTTCGATAATACGGAGCCTGGTCGACCGACCGCTATACCAGGTCGACCGACCACTGTTCCTGAGCAGAATGCAGTTTCTATTCCCGAATCGCTGGATCCTTCCCTCATTCAAGACCTCACCATGATACCTGAACAGACTATGGAGTCGCCTCCTGAGCTACCCGACTCATCTCTCATCAATGACTCGACGGAGACTCCAAAGTTAAAAGAGCCAAAGATTGTTGATTCTGCGGCAAGCATTGCAGTCCCGTATCCGGATCATATGGAGAAAGTAGAGTTGGAACATCAGCTCGGAAAAATCTTGGAGATCGTCAAGGGCCTTGAGCTTAAGAGAAAATTAGAGGACCATCCTATTATTTCTGTTGCTGCAGGTCATGGTAAAGAGGGCATAAGAGATCCTGGTGGTACTGGGGAGACAAAATTGGAGCAAATTGCTGAAGAAGACCGGCCGGGCAAAGTAAAGAAGCGTGTCATAGATTACGCGACACCAGATACCATTCCTCCATCTAGGCCTGTTGTCTGGAAGCCCAGAGTAGCGGTCCATACTGCTGAAAGGACCTCTTTTAGCCAAGTGCCCTATCTTGGGGTATCTTGCTGCTGAGTCATAGTGCTAGTCCAGTGTTTTATTTCAGTTTTAGTTGGACTGTTTTTTTTGTTCTTGTTTTTAGACTTAGACTCTCTTGTTTTTGTTGCTTTGTTTTGAGACTTTTTAGACTTGGTTCTGGGATCTTGCGCATTTGTTGGGCGCATATATGATGTTTTTTTTTCAGGTTTAAAGAAGAATGATTTGGTTAATACAAGTTATTTCCGAAGAAAAGAAGGGTACAATCCGCAGCAAGGTCGGCCGACCCGAAACATAGGTCGGTCGACCTACCCATCCGTCATAGCCTTCTCGTTTCTTCCTCGGGAATCGTGCAACCGTCTTGGGTACTTGAGTGGCACTGCTTGCCACCAAAACCTCCCAGCTTACGCTGGTTTGGGGAGGTTTTTCTCATGCGCTTTATAACCCAGTGAGTTCTTTCCAGTTTTTCCTTAATTTTTATTCTCTTTGCATCTTTACTTTAATTTTCTGAAACCTTTACTTAGGCTAATGCACAATGGGGACATTGTGCGGGTTGGTTTGGGGAATGGTTTCATGTCACATGCATTGCATTTTGTCACACGTTTATTGCATTTCTGTCTTGCATCGTTCTTTTCTTTATTTTCCTTACCTATACAAAAGAAAAATACAAAAAAAAAAAAATGAAAAAATTTCAAAAATTCCTAAAAAATGCACGTTTATTTTAGCATATAGGTCGAGTCGGAACGAGAGTATTTCAAGGATGATTTAGCTATCTTACATGTTTATGCCTTTACCTTGCCTTGTCAACTTGTTTTAGTATGAGAGTCTTTTGCATATCTACGAGTTTTTGTCAACTTGTTTTTCTTAAGACTTGACTTATACCTTGGCAACCTACTATACATTCTAAGTTTTAGAGCTTTATTTCCTGGTTTCATTCTTAAACCAGTTGTCTAGGATGTGAGTAGTACTCCCCTTGGAACATGTTTCATCAATATGCATAAACATGAACTTGAATTGCTATATACTTGTTTTACTTTCTCGTTTTGTGAGTCTTGATACGTGCATTTGGGATCCCCTTTCTCTTATTTACCCATAAGCCTTACATAGCCAAAATTGCCTTTTTATTCCCCCAAAACTACATCCTATATTTAGCCTACCCTTCCAAGCTAGTATTTGTGGTCCTTGGTTTATTTTTTGAGGCATCTTGGTTTGTATGCTATCATGAGCAAAAAGAGAAAAGAAAGAAAGAAAGCAAGAAAAGAAAAAGAACAGAAAAATTCAGAAAAAGAAAGAAAGAAAAGAAAAACGAAAAAATAAAAATATACAGTGGAGTCAGTCGACCGACCACCATCATAGGTCGGCCGACCAACTGACAGAATCAGTGTCAAAATTTCGTTCAAAAAAAACCCCTTTCTTTTATATGTTATCACTCCCGTACTTCATTCAAAATATTTGGGAGTCCTTTTCTATATAATGTGAGAGTTGTGCTACAAAAAAAACACTTTCTTACTATCAAAAAGTTGTGAAATATGTTGTTGGGAATCGGTTTTACTAGCTTGGCTACTAACCCCACATATCCAAAAACATCTTAACCACTTTTACCTTTTACCTCACATATCTTTCATAACCCCAATTGCATGTATCCAAGTCACTTATTGGGTTTGTTTTACATAGCTGTAGAATTCTTGTTCATGTTAGATTGCAGGCATGTTTTCATGGGTCGCAGTTAGGTGAGTGTCATGACAAAATACTTCTTTCTATCTTTTACATATACTCACCCTTTGCTTCATGAGTGTCTCGAGCGTACCGCGAGAGTCCATGGTATAAAGTCTCTATAGTCTTTATTTTTGCAAGTTTGACGACCATATAACTCGTTTGCATGATTTGAATGCTTTCTCATTTTGTACTTGGCATTGGTATAGGCTTACATGTAAATTTCGCTCTGAGATTGAAATCGTTCCATTAGTTAAGATCGAGTCTATTTCTTGCTTGAGGGCAAGCAAGGTTTGGTTTGGGGAATTTGATGCGTGTCTATTTTATGATGTTTTACATCTATTTTCACACGCATTTTAGAGCTCATTTACGATGTTTTAGCATTTATTTCCCAACAATTGTCTACTTTCGTATTTTTATGCTCTTTTGCAGATTTATGCGGAAAAGGGGCGATTTTATACCAAATTTATGCCCTCGGGATTTTTTATGACTAAGGACAAGAAGGAACGAAGCCTAGCGCATATTTCAAGGCCTGAAGATAGCTTTAACAAGCAAAGAATCGATCCACGACATTGCAGCCTGTTTCAAATGGCTATATCTCGAGTTCTAGAGCTGATAATGGAGTGATTCCCGTTGGAGGTGAAAGCTTATCCTCTTAGATTTCCAACACCGCAAGAATTACTTGATTACGATAAGTAACGAAGAAACGGCAGCTGTTTTAAGATCGACGCGCGCTGCAGTCCCGACAATCAGGTCGACCGACCTACTAATTGGGTCGACCGACCACAGCACAGACCCAGAAGTTTCCGCGAAGCCCATTAAAGTGTTTAGGTCATTGGGAAACTCTTTATTTTCATCTATTTAAGCCGAATTTCGTGATTAGGGTGAGGAATTCAGCTTTACCTATCAAATCTCACATCTAGTTTGAGTTTTAATCTTTCCATAATCATCAAACACTTTTCTTTAGTTTTATATATTGTTCATCATCAATCATTCAAGCATTCAATAAAGTTTGTTCCTTTCCTTTCTTAATCCATTGTTTCCGGTAATTCCTTTCTTAATTTCAGTTTTAATATTGTTCTTATTTTAGAATCATTAGTATCCGGTTTAATTTAGAATCCCAAGCCTTTATTATTATTGCATGTTTAGATTGATGTTCTTTATAACTTTCATGTTTATTCCTATTTTTATTATTGTTCCAGTAACTATGAGTAGCTAAATTTCATAAGTTAGGATGTAGGGAGTAAATATGCATAGGTAGTATAATTCCCGAATCAACATGTCGCAGGCAGGAGGTCGACCGACCACCATTATAGGTCGGCCGACCGACTCGTGTTCGAATTCCGTTTCGCTTTTATTTGTAGACTATAATAACCTACAATGAGACCAAAAGGAGACTTGTAGGATGTTAGTATTGACCTACCCAAGATTGAGAGATTTGGGAAGGGCATTGGTTTACATCTTAAGACGGATAGGTTACTTAAGACTGAAAGGTGTGTGACCTAGAATTTAGGAATCACCCTTATTGTTGACACCCAATAATTGTGAGACCTAGGAACTAATAGCATAGACCGAAAGGAGCTATTAGGTAGCATAGACCTAAAGGATATGTTACACCCCTTACGCGACTGCAATACATGTTGACTTAGGATTTATATTATCTTAGCTGTTTATTACCCAAACATCCTAGCATCTCTATTATGATATTTTTATTCTCATCTTTATTTACTTGTTTTACCTTATTCTTAGATTTAGTAACAACCAATCAAAACACCCCTCTTTTTATTATTACTTAATAGATTAAAAATTAGCAAACATAATTAACCTTGTCTCTCTGTGGTTCGACCCTTACTATCACTATCTATAGTTTTAGTTTGGTTTATAAATTTTATCTTTGACACCCACAACGACGGGTATCAAATTTTGGCGCCGTTGCCGGGGAGACGGTATAATTTTGTTTGTTAGTTTCTAATTTATTTTCCTTGTCCTAAGGAACTTCGGTTCCTTAAGACCGTTCTTACCTTTTCTTCTAGTTTTGTTTTAGAAGACAGGTTTTTGAGAGGAAGACTTGAGTACTCTCAGTGCTTTTTGCAATCATGTCCACTATTTCTGATAATCTTCAACCAGCAGCACACCACCTTCCCCAGAGATTTACTCTCCCCTATATAATTGATATCCCCCATATCGAATTGGTGGAGCAAAGTCAGTTTGCAGGCCTACCAGATGAGGACCCTTTAAAGCATTTGGAGCTATTTACAGATTATTGTTGTTCCATATCCGTACCGGCTGGAGTGGCGCTAGATGAGGTTAAGGAGACGTTGTTTATTTTCTCCTTGAAAGATTCTGCGCGTTCATGGATTCGCTACCTTAATAAGGTAGCGGCTGGGGTTACAGATTGGACATCTCTGGCATTGGCTTTCTGCAAACAGTACTTTTCGCCAGCGAAAACCCATGCTATGATAGGTCAAATTTTTTCTTTCCAGCAAGGACCTGATGAGGAACCTCATGAAGCATGGATCCGTTTAAGGAGTTGGTTCGATCTGTTCCTCACCATGGCTATGAGGAGTGGTACCTTTGCAAATGATTCTATGAGTCTTTGTATGATAACTACAGATCCATCCTTAATTCGGCTATAAATGGTGGATTTCATAATGTAGCTTATGATAAGGGTTGGGACACTATTGAGAAGACATTAAATGCTATAAATCTTAGGAGTGGTCGTGCTTATGAGGGATCAACCCCAAAGGATGATTCTGCCACAGCTCTTGTAGAAGAAACTGATCCCGTGCACAGGTCAGAAGGTCGACCGACCATAACATCAGGTCGACCGACCTCGACACCTGACGTGAGATTAGTTTCTGCAGAATAGAAAATTTTCGATAATACGGAGCCTGGTCGACCGACCGCTATACCAGGTCGACCGACCACTGTTCCTGAGCAGAATGCAGTTTCTATTCCCGAATCGCTGGATCCTTCCCTCATTCAAGACCTCACCATGATACCTGAACAGACTATGGAGTCGCCTCCTGAGCTACCTGACTCATCTCTCATCAATGACTCGACGGAGACTCCAAAGTTAAAAGAGCCAAAGATTGTTGATTCTGCGGCAAGCATTGCAGTCCCGTATCCGGATCATATGGAGAAAGTAGAGTTGGAACATCAGCTCGGAAAAATCTTGGAGATCGTCAAGGGCCTTGAGCTTAAGAGAAAATTAGAGGACCATCCTATTATTTCTGTTGCTGCAGGTCATGGTAAAGAGGGCATAAGAGATCCTGGTGGTACTGGGGAGACAAAATTGGAGCAAATTGCTGAAGAAGACCGGCCGGGCAAAGTAAAGAAGCGTGTCATAGATTACGCGACACCAGATACCCTTCCTCCATCTAGGCCTGTTGTCTGGAAGCCCAGAGTAGCGGTCCATACTGCTGAAATGACCTCTTTTAGCCAAGTGCCCTATCTTGGGGTATCTTGCTGCTGAGTCATAGTGCTAGTCCAGTGTTTTATTTCAGTTTTAGTTGGACTGTTTTTTTTGTTCTTGTTTTTAGACTTAGACTCTCTTGTTTTTGTTGCTTTGTTTTGAGACTTTTTAGACTTGGTTCTGTGATCTTGCGCATTTGTTGGGCGCATATATGATGTTTTTTTTTTCAGGTTTAAAGAAGAATGACTTGGTTAATACAAGTTATTTCCGAAGAAAAGAAGGGTACAATCCGCAGGAAGGTCGGCCGACCCGAAACATAGGTCGGTCGACCTACCCATCCGTCACAGCCTTCTCGTTTCTTCCTCGGGAATCGTGCAACCGTCTTGGGTACTTGAGTGGCACTGCTTGCCACCAAAACCTCCCAGCTTACGCTGGTTTGGGGAGGTTTTTCTCATGCGCTTTATAACCCAGTGAGTTCTTTCCAGTTTTTCCTTAATTTTTATTCTCTTTGCATCTTTACTTTAATTTTCTGAAACCTTTACTTAGGCTAATGCACAATGGGGACATTGTGCGGGTTGGTTTGGGGAATGGTTTCATGTCACATGCATTGCATTTTGTCACACGTTTATTGCATTTCTGTCTTGCATCGTTCTTTTCTTTATTTTCCTTACCTATACAAAAGAAAAATACAAAAAAAAAAAAAATGAAAAAATTTCAAAAAATCCAAAAAAATGCACGTTTATTTTAGCATATAGGTCGAGTCGGAACGAGAGTATTTCAAGGATGATTTAGCTATCTTACATGTTTATGCCTTTACCTTGCCTTGTCAACTTGTTTTAGTATGAGAGTCTTTTGCATATCTACGAGTTTTTGTCAACTTGTTTTTCTTAAGACTTGACTTATACCTTGGCAACCTACTATACATTCTAAGTTTTAGAGCTTTATTTCCTGGTTTCATTCTTAAACCAGTTGTCTAGGATGTGAGTAGTACTCCCCTTGGAACATGTTTCATCAATATGCATAAACATGAACTTGAATTGCTATATACTTGTTTTACTTTCTCGTTTTGTGAGTCTTGATACGTGCATTTGGGATCCCCTTTCTCTTATTTACCCATAAGCCTTACATAGCCAAAATTGCCTTTTTATTCCCCCAAAACTACATCCTATATTTAGCCTACCCTTCCAAGCTAGTATTTGTGGTCCTTGGTTTATTTTTTGAGGCATCTTGGTTTGTATGCTATCATGAGCAAAAAGAGAAAAGAAAGAAAGAAAGCAAGAAAAGAAAAAGAACAGAAAAATTCAGAAAAAGAAAGAAAGAAAAGAAAAACGAAAAAATAAAAATATACAGTGGAGTCAGTCGACCGACCACCATCATAGGTCGGCCGACCAACTGACAGAATCAGTGTCAAAATTTCGTTCAAAAAAAACCCCTTTCTTTTATATGTTATCACTCCCGTACTTCATTCAAAATATTTGGGAGTCCTTTTCTATATAATGTGAGAGTTGTGCTACAAAAAGAACACTTTCTTACTATCAAAAAGTTGTGAAATATGTTGTTGGGAATCGGTTTTACTAGCTTGGCTACTAACCCCACATATCCAAAAACATCTTAACCACTTTTACCTTTTACCTCACATATCCTTCATAACCCCAATTGCATGTATCCAAGTCACTTATTGGGTTTGTTTTACATAGCTGTAGAATTCTTGTTCATGTTAGATTGCAGGCATGTTTTCATGGGTCGCAGTTAGGTGAGTGTCATGACAAAATACTTCTTTCTATCTTTTACATATACTCACCCTTTGCTTCATGAGTGTCTCGAGCGTACCGCGAGAGTCCATGGTATAAAGTCTCTATAGTCTTTATGTTTGCAAGTTTGACGACCATATAACTCGTTTGCATGATTTGAATGCTTCTCATTTTGTACTTGGCATTGGTATAGGCTTACATGTAAATTTCGCTCTGAGATTGAAATCGTTCCATTAGTTAAGATCGAGTCTATTTCTTGCTTGAGGGCAAGCAAGGTTTGGTTTGGGGAATTTGATGCGTGTCTATTTTATGATGTTTTACATCTATTTTCACACGCATTTTAGAGCTCATTTACGATGTTTTAGCATTTATTTCCAAACAATTGTCTACTTTCGTATTTTTATGCTCTTTTGCAGATTTATGCGGAAAAGGGGCGATTTTATACCAAATTTATGCCCTCGGGATTTTTTATGACAAAGGACAAGAAGGAACGAAGCCTAGCGCATATTTCAAGGCCTGAAGATAGCTTTAACAAGCAAAGAATCGATCCACGACATTGCAGCCTGTTTCAAATGGCTATATCTCGAGTTCTAGAGCTGATAATGGAGTGATTCCCGATGAAGGTGAAAGCTTATCCTCTTAGCTTTCCAACGTCGCAAGAATCGCTTGATTACGATAAGTAACGAAGAAACGGCAGCTGTTTTAAGATCGACGCGCGCTGCAGTCCCGACAATCAGGTCGACCGACCTACTAATTGGGTCGACCGACCACAGCACAGACCCAGAAGTTTCCGCGAAGCCCATTAAAGTGTTTAGGTCATTGGGAAACTCTTTATTTTCATCTATTTAAGCCGAATTTCGTGATTAGAGTGAGGAATTCAGCTTTACCTATCAAATCTCACATCTAGTTTGAGTTTTAATCTTTCCATAATCATCAAACACTTTTCTTTAGTTTTATATATTGTTCATCATCAATCATTCAAGCATTCAATAAAGTTTGTTCCTTTCCTTTCTTAATCCATTGTTTCCGGTAATTCCTTTCTTAATTTCAGTTTTAATATTGTTCTTATTTTAGAATCATTAGTATCCGGTTTAATTTAGAATCCCAAGCCTTTATTATTATTGCATGTTTAGATTGATGTTCTTTATAACTTTCATGTTTATTCCTATTTTTATTATTGTTCCAGTAACTATGAGTAGCTAAATTTCATAAGTTAGGATGTAGGGAGTAAATATGCATAGGTAGTATAATTCCCGAATCAACATGTCGCAGGCAGGAGGTCGACCGACCACCATTATAGGTCGGCCGACCGACTCGTGTTCGAATTCCGTTTCGCTTTTATTTGTAGACTATAATAACCTACAATGAGACCAAAAGGAGACTTGTAGGATGTTAGTATTGACCTACCCAAGATTGAGAGATTTGGGAAGGGCATTGGTTTACATCTTAAGACGGATAGGTTACTTAAGACTGAAAGGTGTGTGACCTAGAATTTAGGAATCACCCTTATTGTTGACACCCAATAATTGTGAGACCTAGGAACTAATAGCATAGACCGAAAGGAGCTATTAGGTAGCATAGACCTAAAGGATATGTTACACCCCTTACGCGACTGCAATACATGTTGACTTAGGATTTATATTATCTTAGCTGTTTATTACCCAAACATCCTAGCATCTCTATTATTATATTTTTATTCTCATCTTTATTTACTTGTTTTACCTTATTCTTAGATTTAGTAACAACCAATCAAAACACCCCTCTTTTTATTATTACTTAATAGATTAAAAATTAGCAAACATAATTAACCTTGTCTCTCTGTGGTTCGACCCTTACTATCACTATCTATAGTTTTAGTTTGGTTTATAAATTTTATCTTTGACACCCACAACGACGGGTATCAAATTTTGGCGCCGTTGCCGGGGAGACGGTATAATTTTGTTTGTTAGTTTCTAATTTATTTTCCTTGTCCTAAGGAACTTCGGTTCCTTAAGACCGTTCTTACCTTTTCTTCTAGTTTTGTTTTAGAAGACAGGTTTTTGAGAGGAAGACTTGAGTACTCTCAGTGCTTTTTGCAATCATGTCCACTATTTCTGATAATCTTCAACCAGCAGCACACCACCTTCCCCAGAGATTTACTCTCCCCTATATAATTGATATCCCCCATATCGAATTGGTGGAGCAAAGTCAGTTTGCAGGCCTACCAGATGAGGACCCTTTAAAGCATTTGGAGCTATTTACAGATTATTGTTGTTCCATATCCGTACCGGCTGGAGTGGCGCTAGATGAGGTTAAGGAGACGTTGTTTATTTTCTCCTTGAAAGATTCTGCGCGTTCATGGATTCGCTACCTTAATAAGGTAGCGGCTGGGGTTACAGATTGGACATCTCTGGCATTGGCTTTCTGCAAACAGTACTTTTCGCCAGCGAAAACCCATGCTATGATAGGTCAAATTTTTTCTTTCCAGCAAGGACCTGATGAGGAACCTCATGAAGCATGGATCCGTTTAAGGAGTTGGTTCGATCTGTTCCTCACCATGGCTATGAGGAGTGGTACCTTTGCAAATGATTCTATGAGTCTTTGTATGATAACTACAGATCCATCCTTAATTCGGCTATAAATGGTGGATTTCATAATGTAGCTTATGATAAGGGTTGGGACACTATTGAGAAGACATTAAATGCTATAAATCTTAGGAGTGGTCGTGCTTATGAGGGATCAACCCCAAAGGATGATTCTGCCACAGCTCTTGTAGAAGAAACTGATCCCGTGCACAGGTCAGAAGGTCGACCGACCATAACATCAGGTCGACCGACCTCGACACCTGACGTGAGATTAGTTTCTGCAGAATAGAAAATTTTCGATAATACGGAGCCTGGTCGACCGACCGCTATACCAGGTCGACCGACCACTGTTCCTGAGCAGAATGCAGTTTCTATTCCCGAATCGCTGGATCCTTCCCTCATTCAAGACCTCACCATGATACCTGAACAGACTATGGAGTCGCCTCCTGAGCTACCTGACTCATCTCTCATCAATGACTCGACGGAGACTCCAAAGTTAAAAGAGCCAAAGATTGTTGATTCTGCGGCAAGCATTGCAGTCCCGTATCCGGATCATATGGAGAAAGTAGAGTTGGAACATCAGCTCGGAAAAATCTTGGAGATCGTCAAGGGCCTTGAGCTTAAGAGAAAATTAGAGGACCATCCTATTATTTCTGTTGCTGCAGGTCATGGTAAAAAGGGCATAAGAGATCCTGGTGGTACTGGGGAGACAAAATTGGAGCAAATTGCTGAAGAAGACCGGCCGGGCAAAGTAAAGAAGCGTGTCATAGATTACGCGACACCAGATACCCTTCCTCCATCTAGGCCTGTTGTCTGGAAGCCCAGAGTAGCGGTCCATACTGCTGAAATGACCTCTTTTAGCCAAGTGCCCTATCTTGGGGTATCTTGCTGCTGAGTCATAGTGCTAGTCCAGTGTTTTATTTCAGTTTTAGTTGGACTGTTTTTTTTGTTCTTGTTTTTAGACTTAGACTCTCTTGTTTTTGTTGCTTTGTTTTGAGACTTTTTAGACTTGGTTCTGTGATCTTGCGCATTTGTTGGGCGCATATATGATGTTTTTTTTTTCAGGTTTAAAGAAGAATGACTTGGTTAATACAAGTTATTTCCGAAGAAAAGAAGGGTACAATCCGCAGGAAGGTCGGCCGACCCGAAACATAGGTCGGTCGACCTACCCATCCGTCACAGCCTTCTCGTTTCTTCCTCGGGAATCGTGCAACCGTCTTGGGTACTTGAGTGGCACTGCTTGCCACCAAAACCTCCCAGCTTACGCTGGTTTGGGGAGGTTTTTCTCATGCGCTTTATAACCCAGTGCGTTCTTTCACGTTTTTCCTTAATTTTTATTCTCTTTGCATCTTTACTTTAATTTTCTGAAACCTTTACTTAGGCTAATGCACAATGGGGACATTGTGCGGGTTGGTTTGGGGAATGGTTTCATGTCACATGCATTGCATTTTGTCACACGTTTATTGCATTTCTGTCTTGCATCGTTCTTTTCTTTATTTTCCTTACCTATACAAAAGAAAAATACAAAAAAAAAAAAATGAAAAAATTTCAAAAATTCCTAAAAAATGCACGTTTATTTTAGCATATAGGTCGAGTCGGAACGAGAGTATTTCAAGGATGATTTAGCTATCTTACATGTTTATGCCTTTACCTTGCCTTGTCAACTTGTTTTAGTATGAGAGTCTTTTGCATATCTACGAGTTTTTGTCAACTTGTTTTTCTTAAGACTTGACTTATACCTTGGCAACCTACTATACATTCTAAGTTTTAGAGCTTTATTTCCTGGTTTCATTCTTAAACCATTTGTCTAGGATGTGAGTAGTACTCCCCTTGGAACATGTTTCATCAATATGCATAAACATGAACTTGAATTGCTATATACTTGTTTTACTTTCTCGTTTTGTGAGTCTTGATACGTGCATTTGGGATCCCCTTTCTCTTATTTACCCATAAGCCTTACATAGCCAAAATTGCCTTTTTATTCCCCCAAAACTACATCCTATATTTAGCCTACCCTTCCAAGCTAGTATTTGTGGTCCTTGGTTTATTTTTTGAGGCATCTTGGTTTGTATGCTATCATGAGCAAAAAGAGAAAAGAAAGAAAGAAAGCAAGAAAAGAAAAAGAACAGAAAAATTCAGAAAAAGAAAGAAAGAAAAGAAAAACGAAAAAATAAAAATATACAGTGGAGTCAGTCGACCGACCACCATCATAGGTCGGCCGACCAACTGACAGAATCAGTGTCAAAATTTCGTTCAAAAAAAACCCCTTTCTTTTATATGTTATCACTCCCGTACTTCATTCAAAATATTTGGGAGTCCTTTTCTATATAATGTGAGAGTTGTGCTACAAAAAGAACACTTTCTTACTATCAAAAAGTTGTGAAATATGTTGTTGGGAATCGGTTTTACTAGCTTGGCTACTAACCCCACATATCCAAAAACATCTTAACCACTTTTACCTTTTACCTCACATATCCTTCATAACCCCAATTGCATGTATCCAAGTCACTTATTGGGTTTGTTTTACATAGCTGTAGAATTCTTGTTCATGTTAGATTGCAGGCATGTTTTCATGGGTCGCAGTTAGGTGAGTGTCATGACAAAATACTTCTTTCTATCTTTTACATATACTCACCCTTTGCTTCATGAGTGTCTCGAGCGTACCGCGAGAGTCCATGGTATAAAGTCTCTATAGTCTTTATGTTTGCAAGTTTGACGACCATATAACTCGTTTGCATGATTTGAATGCTTTCTCATTTTGTACTTGGCATTGGTATAGGCTTACATGTAAATTTCGCTCTGAGATTGAAATCGTTCCATTAGTTAAGATCGAGTCTATTTCTTGCTTGAGGGCAAGCAAGGTTTGGTTTGGGGAATTTGATGCGTGTCTATTTTATGATGTTTTACATCTATTTTCACACGCATTTTAGAGCTCATTTACGATGTTTTAGCATTTATTTCCAAACAATTGTCTACTTTCGTATTTTTATACCAAATTTATGCCCTCGGGATTTTTTATGACAAAGGACAAGAAGGAACGAAGCCTAGCGCATATTTCAAGGCCTGAAGATAGCTTTAACAAGCAAAGAATCGATCCACGACATTGCAGCCTGTTTCAAATGGCTATATCTCGAGTTCTAGAGCTGATAATGGAGTGATTCCCGATGAAGGTGAAAGCTTATCCTCTTAGCTTTCCAACGTCGCAAGAATCGCTTGATTACGATAAGTAACGAAGAAATGGCAGCTGTTTTAAGATCGACGCGCGCTGCAGTCCCGACAATCAAGTCGACCGACCTACTAATTGGGTCGACCGACCACAGCACAGACCCAGAAGTTTCCGCGAAGCCCATTAAAGTGTTTAGGTCATTGGGAAACTCTTTATTTTCATCTATTTAAGCCGAATTTCATGATTAGGGTGAGGAATTCAGCTTTACCTATCAAATCTCACATCTAGTTTGAGTTTTAATCTTTCCATAATCATCAAACACTTTTCTTTAGTTTTATATATTGTTCATCATCAATCATTCAAGCATTCAATAAAGTTTGTTCCTTTCCTTTCTTAATCCATTGTTTCCGGTAATTCCTTTCTTAATTTCAGTTTTAATATTGTTCTTATTTTAGAATCATTAGAATCCGGTTTAATTTAGAATCCCAAGCCTTTATTATTATTGCATGTTTAGATTGATGTTCTTTATAACTTTCATGTTTATTCCTATTTTTATTATTGTTCCAGTAACTATGAGTAGCTAAATTTCATATGTTAGGATGTAGGGAGTAAATATGCATAGGTAGTATAATTCCCGAATCAACATGTCGCAGGCAGGAGGTCGACCGACCACCATTATAGGTCGGCCGACCGACTCGTGTTCGAATTCCGTTTCGCTTTTATTTGTAGACTATAATAACCTACAATGAGACCAAAAGGAGACTTGTAGGATGTTAGTATTGACCTACCCAAGATTGAGAGATTTGGGAAGGGCATTGGTTTACATCTTAAGACGGATAGGTTACTTAAGACTGAAACGTGTGTGACCTAGAATTTAGGAATCACCCTTATTGTTGACACCCAATAATTGTGAGACCTAGGAACCAATAGCATAGACCGAAAGGAGCTACTATGTAGCATAGACCTAAAGGATATGTTACACCTCTTACGCGACTGCAATACATGTTGACTTAGGATTTATATTATCTTAGCTGTTTATTACCCAAACATCCTAGCATCTCTTTTATTATATTTTTATTCTCATCTTTATTTACTTGTTTTACCTTATTCTTAGATTTAGTAACAACCAATCAAAACACCCCTCTTTTTATTATTACTTAATAGATTAAAAATTAGCAAACATAATTAACCTTGTCTCTCTGTGGTTCGATCCTTACTATCACTATCTATAGTTTTAGTTTGGTTTATAAATTTTATCTTTGACACCCACAACGACGGGTATCATTAGGCCTGAGGATCGTTCGCTCTGATACCACTTTGTAACACCCCCATTTATTTAAGGGCCTGAACTAGGACTACTCAGATAATTAAGGGTGTTACCATCTCGGTTTCCCGAGGCAGTAGACACAAAGGAAGATAAACAGTACTTTAATTAGATAATTTAACTCAAAGAACGAGTTCATACAACTGAATTATAAAAAGTGTCTTGGTGAAACAAAAGTACAACTCGTAAGGAACTACTATGGTGATCTAGACTCTAGGCAGGTCCGGATCCAAGCTCCTCTCTTCCCTTAACTCCCATAGTCTCAACACCTGTCAATCTGCTCCCCAATAAATTGGTTCATCACAGGTGATCACGAAAACACAGGGTCAACCACGAGGTTGAGTAGAGGAAACGATAAACAAACCACATTACTATAAATAGAAAGTTGATCGCCTCCACTCCGAATCACAAGACCCGTTATTCTCCACACCGATCACAAGACCCATTAACTCCGCACCGATCACAAGACCCATTAACTCCGCACCGATCACAAGACCCATTTTCTCCGCACCAGTGACAAGACCCATTATCTCATCACCTCTTATCATATTCAGAATTATAGAGACAAATACACAATATATCAATCATATGAGGGAATAAGATAAAGAAATGTCATCATATAACAAACATATTAATCACCATTAAATACATAGTATTTCCCCTATCTGAAATAGCAGTAAATGCAGAAAAATCCGAGGCTTGTCTAGAAATGTTCCACGCGAAACTCGCTACCTAAACACGTATATGTAACGAATTAATGTACTTCCCGAACCCCATAACAATCTATACTTACTATAATTAGAAACCTTCCATAAATGGAAAATTTCGAAAAATAGAAACCCTTTATAAAAGAAAAGTTTCCATAAATAGAAACTTCCCAACTAATAGATTTCCCGACTCATAAACTTCAACTACGCGATAACGAATTAATAAAAAGAACGAAAGACGGCTTTTATTACATAGTAGCAATACCACTACTAAAGTATTATTAATAAAATAATATAATCATAATAATAATAATACTAATTAATAATAATATAATAATAATAAGAATAAAGATAATAAAAATAAACTCATAAAACGAAATAAACAGCCCAATACCATCTCCTTGACCCCCGAGACTTAACCAATCGTATTACCGCGTACCACTACCTCGACCACCAACGACCACCGCCCTCAAACACTGCCTACCACCAACTAAAACCACGACACCACCAATCCCCACGACATCCACCGGCGAGTCAGACCAGACTCTCTAAACTCAGGTCTGATCCACGCCTGTGTCTCCGACTGCCTGCAAACAGACCCACTTCGATCCCCAACAACGCCCCTAACACCACGACTGACTCCACCAAAAACACCTCCGACAACTCATCTGTAAGCCACGGTGGTATTAGTGTATTGACCTCCCCCGAGTCGACAGTAATACCACCCCAAACCAACTCCCTGACCGAAAACAACCACAACCCCCTGACTCTCATTTTTTTGTTGTGATGAACAGACCCCAAGACCACCTCCTCCGACGACACTACAGCCACCCTAACCTACTGACACTACCCCCTTGACACGACCTTGACTACCACCCACACGACTGTACCAACTAGACACGATAACACTGACACCAAACCAGTCGAAATACAACACAAAAGATGCAAATACAAGCATAACCCAGAAATCAGTGGTGTGACTCACCTGGTTCACGGCTAAAATGACGGTCCTTAGGGTGGTCAGACCTACTGATACGAACTTCCTTTCTTATCTCCGATGTGGTGGCTGAGGATTTGAGGTGATGGTTGTGTAAAACATTATAGGGTAAGGCTGGTGGTAGAGCCTCTTATATGACGGCTGACAGGAGAGGGTGGAGGGTTTAGTTATTGTGTAAACTTCTTAGGGTTGTTAGGGTTTGGACGTGGACATGGGCTCTAATGGCTGTGCACGCAAAACGAGGCCCAAGTCCTCACAGCCCTTGGTTACACGGTGGTCATAGGATCAAGCCCCACCATCGACACGCAACAACATCATTAAACAAGGCACTTATCGAAGCTAGAACACGAATAAAAAGATTGTAGTCAGAACTAATTTTCGATGTAATCGTTGTTGAGTCGCGAAAATAAATCTAAATATAAAATAATAATACGGGTTATTACAGGTAATGATTGGCTTGCTAGAGTTTGACATTACTGTCGTAATGACGGTGGTGACCAGTTGATCCCTTTAGGTCACACCTATAGGACAACTCTCTTAATGACAAATTAAATAACTGTATATTGATACGAGATAATTCATTTCTAGTTCATATATATAATATAAAGGGATAAAATATAATAAGATTATAAATTATAATTTTAGTGATTAAAATGTTGTCACTAATATAAATATGTTTATGAAACATATTTAAATGAATGAATATTTTTAACCTATACAATTGTTGTAATCGGAAATAGATTAATAGATGTTAGTAATTGTGAATTACTAATTTTATGATTAAATGTTTAAATGTTAAACTACGAGAATCATAAAATATAAAATTGTCGAAGCAATGTTTACGTACTTATGCGATATGTAACGTGAGTCCATTACGGTTGGTGGACCGTGTGACAACATTGTTGTCTTAGACAATTTTACAATATTATAACATTATGTGTTAATATGGTGGAGGAACATTCTATTAATGCTAAGGGTCTAAATGGGAGACATTGTAGTGTATTGAGGTGCCCATTGATTGGGCACCCTAACCAAACCACCCGGCCCCCTTCCTTAAGTAGAACAAAAGAATTTTTGTTCCCTCATTACTCATTCATTCATTAGTTGCCTTAGGGTTTTGTTTAGAGAGCAAAAAAAAGAAAAGTACTTCCTAATTTTCTAACCCTAAACCGTGACCCTCCCTTGTGAACTAGCAATTTTTGTATCAAATTTTCTAGCAAAAGTACATACAAAACATTGAGTGTAGTGTGTCTTGGTGTTCATCTTTTGGAGGCCATCTCTTTGAAGGCTCAAGGAGGATCATCCGTGTAATAAGCTCAAGAACAAGTGAAGAAGGTGACTTCACTTGTGCCCTATTTTAGCCGCGACAAGCAATGTAAAGAAGCTTGTTCTTCCTCTTGAATCTCGTTTAATTCTTTCTTAAGCATGCATATGTTCAACTAATTATATGATAATAGTATTAGTATGACTAAAGAAGGTATTTAAACCTAACAATTGGTATTAGAGCATAGGTTGTTGCATGCTTAATCGGTTTTTAGTTTTTCCGAGTTATGAGACTTAAAAATAAAACTATTAATTTCGAGATTCATATGATAAATCACTCGACATTTTCGCATGTTAATAAATCTGGTCCTAAAATGTTTTTAGGTTATTTTGATAATTATGAGATTTAAATATTGTTCATAATATAAATTTTAATCATTTATATGTATTTTATAAGAAAAATCGAGAATAATGGTTAAAATAGAAGGAAAACGTTTCTAGCCTTGTAATTTTCACACGACCTCACATGCTTATTTTACTTAATGTATGTAAAATTTGGTACAATATGATGTTGTATAGCATGTTTTACGATTTTATTAGTTAAAACCGTATTAAGAGGTAATTTTGGCCATATATATATGATATTTTGAGTTATTTTTCGAATAAAGTGACCAAAATTTTTGACATTATAAATATTAATGTAATATTTCAGAATGTTTGTGAAAAGAAAATCCAAATTTCTAAAATTTTATAATTTGTTTGGATTTAATTTGTAAAGAGTTATGTATTTTAAGGCATTATGAACAATATAAAAATAATTAAAGGGTTAATTATTATCAAAATTATTTATGCCTAATTTTGAATCCTAAAATGTGCTAGGATATTATTTAGAACATAAGTTTGGTTATGTTTTAATTTATGCATTTTATCGGGTTAAAATTTCAAAATCTCGTAAAACCGATTTATTGTTAACCTAATAAGTTATTAGGGTGATTTGGCATCTAAAATGAACATATTCATAACATCTATATGCTGCGTTTTTCTTATGAATTTCATATTTTATTGCATTATTTTGAATCATGTAATTATTCTAGTATGGCCTTAGTTTAATCGGTAATTCCCGTAATGAAAGGGGTTATTGATTTGGTTGTAATTTTGTGATCTCGTATCACCCAATTGTAATTTATTTCTATTTTATAATGTATAAAGTAGGCTAGAAAAGTTGTAATTTTTGTAAATTACGGAGAGCCTTGAAGACGGTGCCATTCGGAAAGGAGTTCCGATCAAGACGGAGTTAGCCTCGATGTGCGTGCCTCGTGAAGTTCAAGGGACCAAAGGAGTTGGTTTCCAAATTTGTACTTTTATTATTTCTTTTCTAGAAAAGGCCATACTAGGAATTTTATTGTTTGCTTTATTTTGTTTTAATATGTTGCATGCATAGCCAAATCGCCATTAACATGTCATGCATATCGAGTATCGAGTCTTCAACGTATCATTTTATTATCGATAATTCACCTAATTAGTCCACTTAAAAGGAGATAGATAATATTTGATAAGATCTCTTACTTATAAAATATTGAGACTTAGCCTTACCAAAGAGTATGGACCCATGAATCCCTTCTTCACAAAAATGTAGGCTCGGCTAAACCGGGGTACTAAAATTGTCACGTTGGGTAAGTGGGGTAATAAAGATTACAACTTGAAATTTGGTCGATCTCAACGAAAGTATTCGTAACCGTAGTTGCAATAAGTTCGGGCTAAAGACGATTTTTAGAAAATTGTCGACCGGGAGTTCTAAAAGTAGAACCGATTAAATGGTTAATCCACCAAATTATACCTATACGGGTTGAATCGGATATACCGTGCCCGCATTACTATGGGTTTGGGTCTCGGGATTGTTTACTTAATTGTGTAAGAGATCGTTAAGTAAATACTAAGCTTGTTTAAAATGTTTAACAAGTATTAAAATGATGAACGTTAATTTTTCCTTCATTTCCGTTTTGTAGTTATTTAATCGCAATGGATTCATTCAACCCTATCACTATTGATTCTTGTCACAATGGTTTCGACGATGTTTGCAACCAAAACAACATTGATACTACTAGAGAAGTTCATTACGGAACGGGTCCGGATGGCAATGTTAACTTTATTACTTCTCTCCCACCTCCCAAAGGTCCACTTCTTGACACGGCTTATATAGATGAGCTAAATGAAGAATTGGATGCCTTATACTTGAAGGAAAGGGCTTATGATGAAGTTAGTGGGAGCTCTAGCAAGAAAGGTCTTGCAAAGATTAAGAAGAAGAAGAGAAAGTTACAAAAGGGGCGATGCCACTATTGTAGTGTCATGGGCCATTGGAAGAGGAATTGCTCCAAGTACTTACGTCATATCCAAGAAGGTCTTGTAATTCCATTAGGTAATTCCAAATCCGAAATTTTTGTTATTGACATAAATTTTACATCCAACACAACATGGGTATTGGATACTAGTTGTGGTTCTAACCTTTGTAATCGTTTGCAGGGTTTAAGAGAAGTGGAGAAAGTAGACAAGGGTGATATGGATCTCCGACTTGGAAATGGAGCTCGGGTAGCGGCCACTTCGAAGGGGACTTGCACTCTTGCCTTGTCAAGTGGATACGTGTAACACCCCCATTTATTTAAGGGCCTGTACTAGGACTCCCTAGATAAATAAGGATGTCACCATCTCGGTTTCCCGAGGCAGTAGATACAAAGGAAGATAAACAGTACTTTAAATTGATAAGTTATCTCAAAGAACAAGTTTATACAGCTGAATTAAAACAAACTGTCTTGATAAAACCAAAAATACAACTCATAAGTAACTACTATGGTTATCTAGACTCTAGGCAGGTCCGGATCCAAGCTTCTCTCTTCCCCTAGCTCCCATAGTCTCAACACCTGTCAATCTGCTCCCCAATAATTGGTTCATCACAGGTGATCACGAATACACAGGGTCAACCACGAGGTTGAGTAGAGGAAAAATAAATAACAAACACTATCATATATATATTGGGATCAATCATCCCTTCTCCGCACCGATCCAACACCAAATAACTCCGCACCGATCCCACGCCAAATAAACTCCGCACCGATCACAAGACCCAGTATACTCCGCACCAATCACAAGACCCAATATACTCCGCACCGATCACAAGACCCAATATACTCCGCACCGATCACAAGACCCAATATACTCCGCACCAATCACAGACCCTTTATCTCCGCACCAATCACAGACCCTTTGTCTCCGCACCAATCACAAAATGATATAAACAGCACAATATAACAATCACATGATATTATGTAACAAACATGCTTAATATCAAATAAGAACAGATTACACATCAATATTTATCAGTATTTCCCCTACCTCAAATCGTAGCAGCGCGGTCAATCACAATCTCGCTAGAAATGTTCCTCGTGAAAACCGTTACCTAAACATGTATACGTAACGAATTAATAAACTTCCCGAAACCCCCACGAACCAACTTATACTTAATATAATTAGAACCTTCCATAAATGGTAAGTTTCCAAAAATAGACACTTTCCCAAAGTAGAACTTTCATGCCTTAATAAATTCCCGGCTCATAACTTTACTTAACACGAAATAACAACCAAACATAAAGACGATAAAATAATAACAACATTAATAATAATAATACTAATAATAATAATAATAATATCACTTAACATACCATATATAATAAAAAATACAATAAAAAAAAAACCCTAGACGCTCTCTCACATGGCGATTTGAAGGAGACTTTGACGGCGTTGACTCTGAAGATCCTGTGCAATATGGCTACGGATTCTTCACCAACATCACCAACTCTGCTTCGTTACGTTACTAATAGGAAGACGATGGGGAATAAGGGAAGAGGGAGAAAAGACACGGCTGAGAAAGGACCTGACATTGACGAGGCAGTCAAGTATGGCAGTATGACAAACATATCAGGTATTCCTGCGTTTGACTTCAATGAATATGCTGCTTGTGAAACCAACAGGGCAGAGACAACGGATACTATGGAACAGAATGTTGAAGATGTTACTGATGCAACCACATAGGATACTATGGGAACCTGGTATGATAGACATGGGAAGAGAATCATTGATCTCCTGGATGATGACCAAGAAGTCATAACTATCACAGAGGAGGACGTTCAGGAGGAGGTAGACTTCTGGAAATTTGCAGTTTATGGGTTTGTCTTAGGTTCAAACCCACCATGGCCTGTGTTTGAAGGTTACATAAGAAGGATATGGAAGCATCATGATATAGAGACCATCTCCTTTATGCATAATGGAGTCTTTCTAGTTAGATTTCGAACACAAGAGATGCAAGAGCAGGTCTTGGCAGCAGGGATGCATCTCTTTGATGGTAAGCCAGTCATAATTAAAAAATGGCTACCAGATGTGGAATTGGAGAAGGAGGAAGTCAAATCTGTACCTACGTGGATTAGGTTACATAAGCTGCCTCTCAAAATGTGGGGAGCCAGTATCCCTAAGATAGTAGCAAAGATTGGGACATTCATGAGAAGAGATGAAGCTACTGAAAATAGAACAAGGTTAGGATATGCACGTATCATGGTTGAAGTGCAGGTAAATCAACATTTTCCTCCTTTGATCAAAGTGCAGGATGAAAAGGGAGTTGTTATGAGCATTGAAATGGAGTATGAATGGACCCCTAGCAAATGTACCAAATGTCAGATTATGGGTCATGTAGCAGCACAATGCAGGAAGAAGCCACCCCAAGCACCAAAGACAAAACAAGTGTGGAGGAGGAAGGTGGGCCCAATAGGTGCTAGACCACCCCTCCCACCTGTTTCATCAGAGCAACCAGTAATCCTTCCTAGCATTCCAGTGGTATCAGTACCAGAGCAGGAACATATGCAGGAGAGTGACACAGAACAAACACCTCTGTATGGCATGCCCAAAAGCTTTATGGTGGATCTGGAAGGAAAGCAAGCCAGTCCAACCTACAAGAGCGTGCTTAGTAACAATGTTAGCACTGGTAACAGGGCTAGTAGGCCACTCTCACCAACCCATGTCCCATGATCATTGGAATATGGAATGTACGAGGTATGAATAGAGTAGAAAAGCAGAAAGATATAAATAATTTACTGCTTCATAATAATGTAGGTTTATTTGCTTTGTTAGAAACTAAAATAAAGCCCCAACATCATCATCATGCTATGGCTATTTTCAATAATTGGAGTATCAGTTCAAATACTCATACTCATCCTGGTGGGCGTATATGGATTGGGTGGAAACCTGATGAATACTATGTTGAGTTCCTTGAATACAAGCCACAACATATTCATTTGTTTGTTAGGCATATCCCTAGCCATATGCACTTCAATATTACAATGGTCTATGCTTTTAATGGGATTGCAGAAAGAGAAGCTTTGTGGTCTGATTTAACTAGACTAGCAGATGGAATCCAAGGTCCTTGGGCCATAGGGGGCGACTTTAATTGTGTTATGCAGCCTGAGGAGAGATTAGGAGGCAGTTTCTCTTTAGCTGAGGCCACTCCATTTCAAGATTGCATTGCTTACTGCCAGTTGGAAGAATGCCCAACCATAGGGGCCTTTTATACATGGTCTAATAAACAAAAGCCAACTGACAGGGTTTATACTAGACTAGACAGAGTTTTCACTAATGCTGATTGGGACAGAGAGCTACCAAATATGTAGGCTAATTATCTTCCTGAAGGTTATTTTGATCATAATCCATGTATCATTCAAAACATGGCTAGTGGAGGGGAGATTCATACGAGACACAGATCTTTTAAATTCATGAACATGTGGTGTGAAGCTAAGATATACTCACAGTTGGTGGAGCAGCATTGGAGGACAGAAAGGTATGGGACTCATATGTATCTGCTGGTACAGAAACTGAAGGCAATGAAATAGCCTCTGAAAACCTTGAACAAACAGCAATTTTCTAATATTGAGAATTCCACTGAAATTGCTAAGCTGAAACTGAAGATCTGCCAGGAAGCCTTGATCCAAAATCCTGGAGATATCAGTCTAATGCAAAATGAATATGATGCCCATGCTAGTTACACTCAGCTACATACTCAATTACTCATTTTCCTACGACAGAAAGCTAAGGCTCACTGGCTACAGGAAGGGGATTCCAATACATCCTACTTTCATGGGCTCCTCAGAGCTAGAAGGAGAAGGAATAAGATCTATCAATTGGCAGATGGTGCAGGAAATATTCACACTGATATCCCCAGTATCCAAGAGAGTTTTCTAGCTTATTATCAGAAACTACTGGGGACAAGAACTCCTACCAAACCAGTGGTCACTCATATAGTGCAACAAGGGGCCATCTGTACTGAACAACATTGTGACATACTGATGCAGGCTATTTCAGATGCTGAAATCAAAGACACCTTATTTAGCATTCCTGATGATAAGGCCCCAGGCCCAGATGGATACACTAGTAAATTTTTTAAAGCCAGTTGGGAGACCATAGGGAAGGATGTGTGCACAGCAGTCCATGAATTCTTTACTGAGGGACAGTTGCTTAAGCAACTGAATGCCATCAATGTCACACTTATTCCTAAAATAGATCATCCCCAGAATGTGACTCAGTTCAGGCCAATTGCTTGTTGTAATGTGGTCTACAAGATAATATCCAAATTACTTTGCACGAGACTGGCTAAGGTCTTACCTGACCTCATATCACCTAGTCAAGGAGGGTTCATTCATGGTCGAAGTATTATGGAGAACATCTTGATATGTCAGGATATTATTAGACTCTATGGAAGGAAATCAGTATCCCCTAGGTGCTTATTCAAAATAGATCTACAGAAGGCCTATGATACAGTTGAGTGGGATTTTCTGGAGCAGATGTTGGAGGCCCTCAAGTTCCCTCCTCAATTTATTAGACTGGTGATGGAATGTGTTAAGACAACTACTTTCTCGTTATGTCTCAATGGCAACACATTTGGCTTTTTTCCTGGCAAGAGAGGGCTCAGACAAGGAGACCCTATATCACCTCTCTTGTTCACAGTGTGTATGGAATATTTGTCCAGGCTCCTGCTTTATACCACAACCACAATGGATTTCAAATATCATCCCTTGTGTGGTCCTATGAAAATCTCACATTTGATGTTTGCTGATGACCTACTTTTATTCAGTAAAGGGGATGTCCAGTCTATAATGATTCTACTCAGAACTTTTTCTACCTTTTCTGAGGCTTCAGGATTGAAAATGAGTCCTTCAAAGACTAATGTATACTTCAATGGGGTTCAAGAGTCAGTCAAGGCTGATATTGTTCAAGTAGCAGGTTGTGTTGAGGGCTCCTTACCTTTTAAATACCTTGGGGTGCCCATCAAACCAACAAAACTGAATGAACTGGATTGCAAACCTATTATAGACAAAGTTATGGAAAGGATCAGAGCAATAGGGGCAAGGAAATTGTCTTATGCTGGAAGACTAATCCTTATTCAAGCTGTTCTGAAATCCCTTCACTCCTACTGGGCTCAAATTTTTATATTGCCTACTTCAGTGACTCACAAGCTTGAAGCCATGTGTAGGAACTTCTTATGGGATGGAGGAGTGGATTACAAGAGAGTACCCCTTGTGGCATGGGAGAAGGCATGTAAACCTATCAAAGAAGGGGGATTGGGACTCAAAAATGATGCTTACTGGAACAAAGCAGCAGTAGGGAAATTAGCCTGGTGGGTTCATGCTCGGGCTGATAAACTATGGGTGCAATGGGTTAATCATATATACCTTAAAGGACGGGACTGGCAGAATTATTCCCCAAAGCTGGATGTTGCTTGGACATGGAAAAAAATATGCAGGATCAAAGACATACTGGTCACTGTATCTGCAGAATGGCTTGATGGACAGAATCAGTACTCCATCAGCAAGGTTTATGATCAGATTAGACCTGCCAGTCATGAGGTGAATTGGTCTGGACTGATTTGGAATACCTGGACAACAAAGAAGCATATTATGATTAATTGGATGTATCACCACAAGGCTCTCAAGACCAAAGACAAGCTAGCTCAATATGGAGTAACAACTGATGATTTGTGTTGCATCTGTGGGTCTGCCACAGAACAGATTTCACATCTGTTTTATGACTGTATGTATAGCTCTCAGATTCTGCAGCATCTCAGGGCCTGGACAGGACTTATTCTACCTGGCTCAGCTATATCAAACTGGTGCTTGAGTAGACGAGGATCAAAGTTGAAGAGAGGAGTGTTGTATGCTATCATTAATGCCACTGTTTATCACATATGGAACCAAAGGAACAAGGCTAGACTAGAGAACAGACTGCTGAGACCTGAGCTTATTGTTAAGTTGATTAAGGATGAGATTAGTACGAAAATAGCATATAGATGTAAAGGCCATATCCCTTCCAAGGATAAGGCCTGGATTGATAAACTGATGATGTAAAGGGACTATTAAATGAAGGATTTCCTTCCTTTATTTGAGCTTCAATATATTTTTTACATTTCACCAAAAAAAAAAAACATACCATATATATATTATAACCATACAAATAATACCAAAATTAAAATACTATAACCATCTAATGTTAGTAACAATATATAATACTAAAATTAGACCACGTTTTAAACAATCAAGCAAACAGCCTAGCTAATTACGCGAAAAACGCAGCAACAGCCCACCCCGACAACCGCAAACAGTGACCCGCACTTAACAAAACCCGCACCCAACACTAACCACCACCACTGACCCCACCTACGACACCACCCTGCTCGCCCCGGAGCCATGGCGGTTCCAGGAAGATCAGTAGCGACCGATAACGCTGTCACAACCGCCAACAGTGGCCGTTACAAAAACCCCACCTGCAAACACCCGTGTTTCCCGTGACAGACCCCCTTATCAAAACTTACTGTAACAACCACCACAACCACCCTATGTCACCTTAACAACCCCCAAACGAATCACTGGACTACCACCAAACCACCTACCCCGACACCTAGGACAACCATTACCAGGAATTGCATCGAAATCAGGCATAAACACCACAATGCGTGACCCAGTTCTGAAACAATAAAAGAAGGGTCTGATCCTACGACAAAGGTGGTCGTGTCTGGTGGTTCTAGGCGTTTCATGTGGCACGACTATGGTAAGAAAAACAACTACTACTTATCATAGATTCATATTATACGAATATACAAAAATTATAACCATAAGAATGATTGAAATTAAAGAATCAAAACGAAGGACAATGGAGTATTACAGAAACTGCAGTGAACGTACCCACTTTCCTGAGATTTCGAACCACCCTGGCACCCACCAACCACAGTGTAAAAACCTTCCCGACATCCTCTGATATGGCGTTGCTTGATTGTGAAGTTGTGAGACTGTCGTTTTTGGTCTAGGGTAGGGTTAGGTTGTAGGTTATATATGACGGCTGAGTTTTAGATTGCTCGGTATTGTATGTGTGTTGTTAAACGTGGTGTGGGCTACATGTTTATGCACACATACCGAGGTCAACGTCATCACTTTGACCCGGTTTTATTACTTGTTCGTATTCTTATTGTTGCACAAAAAATAAAGCCCAAACGTGGACTTAAAACTCAAACCCGACATTACCCAAATAACATATACAATACACTGAACGCATAAGCATATTCGATTAACTATCTAACATTAAGTAGGTCAAAATAAAACAATAAATTACGGAGTATTACCATACGAGTTAAAATTAAATAATTGTTATTTTGTACCGTCTCTTTCCAAAAACATTATTTCTGTTGCAATGTTAGACATTGAGGGATATAATTTTTCCATTAAGAACAATTGTTGTGTAATTTCAAAGAATGACATGGTTGTTGGCCATGCCAATTCAATTAATGGAATCTATGTTTTGGAAACTTCGGACTCGTCTAAAAATGTCTATAACGTTAATAACAAAAGGATAAAAACAAGTGACCCAAATGAATCGTATGTTTGGCATTGTCGACTTGGTCACATAAATGAAAATCGCATCAAAAGATTGGTAAAGACCAATATAATTAAACCATTCGAATATGAATCTTATGGTTTATGCGAGGCTTGCCTTCAAGTAAAGATGACTCGTAATCCTTTTAGTGGTAAAGGGACACGAGCTAGTGAGTTATTAGGGCTCATACATACAGATGTATGTGGACCACTAACAATCACCGCTAGAGGCAACTATGACTATTTCTTACCTTCACCGATGATTTAAGTAGGTATGGGTATATCTACTTGATGAAGTATAAAAGTGAAGCTTTTAAGAAATTTAAAGAATTTCAGAATGAAGTAGAGAACCAACTCGACAGAAAAAGATTAAGACATTACGATCCGATCGTGGTGGAGAATATCTTAGCAACGAATTTGATTCACATCTGAAAGAATGTGGCATTGTGTCACAACTTTCACCTCCAGGAACGCCACAACTCAATGGTGTGGCAGAAAGGAGGAATCGAACCCTATTGGATATGGTCCGATCAATGATGAGCCAAACTGACTAACGTGATTCATTTTGGGGATTTTCAATCCTAACTGCCATCAAATCGTTGAACAATAGTCCAACGAAAGCGACCGATAAGACTCCATATGAGATGTGGAAAGGAAAGGTTCCTAACTTATCCTATATGAAAATATGGGGATGTGAGGCATATGTCAAGGTAAAGACCGATGACAAACTTGCTCCACGATCCGCAAAATGCATTTTGTTGGTTATCCAACCACCTCACGTGGCTACCACTTTTACAAACCTCATGAAAACAAAGTGTTTGTGTCTTCTGAGGCTGTCTTCTTAGAAAAGGAGTTTATTTCTAAGAGACTGAGTAGGAGAAATTTTGAACTTAATGAAGTTCGAGAAGTTCAAGAGCCACAAACTGAAGTAGAGACAGATGAAGATGTTCCTTCTTCTTCCACTTCGGTACCTATTCAACCCAGGAAGTCGAGTAGGGTTCCACATCAACCTGATAGGAATGTTGGACTGATTGAGGAAGATGGTAGCCTAGACGTATTACTTTTGGAAAGTGATGAGCCTACCACCTACAAAGCTGCAATCTCTAGTCCCGACTCCGCCAAATGACAAGAGGCCATGACATCCGAGATGGATTCTATGCATCAAAACCAAGTATGGGACTTGGTAGACTTGACTAAGGAGATGAGACCTCTCCAATGCAAGTGGATCTTCAAGGTGAAGAATGGCATAGAAGGACATGATGATGTCTATAAAGCTAGGCTAGTAGCTAAGGGGTTTTCCCAAGTTCAAGGTCTTCATTATGATGAAACCTTTGCTCCGGTAGCCATGCTAAGATCCATTAGGATAATGTTAGCGATTGCCGCATTTCATGACTATGAAGTGTGGCAAATGGACGTCAAAACCGCCTTCTTAAATGGGCATTTAAAGGAGGATGTGTATATGATACAACCTGAGGGTTTTGAAGATCCTAAAAATCCTAACAAGGTATGGAAGCTTAAGAGATCCATCTATGGTCTCAAGCAAGCATCCGGGAGTTGGAATCATCGCTTCAATGAAGTCATAAAAGAAAATGGTGAACCTTGTCTATATATGAAATTCAGTGGGAGCAATGTTGTATTCCTAATCTTGTATGTGGATGACATACTACTCATTGGAAATGATGTTCCAATGCTTCCATGAGTAAAAGGATGGTTAGGTAACCATTTTCAGATGAAAGATCTAGGAAATGCACAATGCATATTAGGTATCCGGATCTATAGAGATAAATCCAAGAGGATATTGGCACTAAGTCAAGAATCTTATATTGATAAGATTCTTCGACGGTTCAACATGGGAAATTCCAAGAGAGGGTTTATCCCCATGGGAAGTGGAATCATATTGAAAAAGTCTCAATCCCCCACGGAGCCAAAGGATGTTGAACGCATGAAAATGATCCCTTATGCTTCCGCCGTGGGATCTATCATGTACGCCATGATATGCACTCGTCCAGATGTCTCGTATGCTTTGAGCATGCCCAGTAGATATCAAGCAAATCCAGGTGAAAGTCACTGGATTGCAGTCAAGAACATCCTTAAGAACTTAAGAAGAACTAAGGATTCATACTTAGTGTTTGGAGGGGAAGAAGATTTGTGTGTAAAGGGTTACACGGATGCAAGCTTCCAAACACATAAAGACGATTTTAAATCCCAGGCTGGATTTGTCTTTATCTTGAATGGTGGTGCCATTAGTTGGAAGAGCTTCAAAGAACCAGTCGTTGCGGATTCTACAACGGAAGCAGAGTACATTGCAGCATCAGAAGCTGCTAAGGAAGCAGTATGGATAAGGCAATTCATCGAGGGACTAAGAGTAGTTCCAAATGCTGAAGATCCTATCACCCTGTACTGTGATAACAGTGGTGCTGTTTTTCAGGCTAAGGAGCCAAAGTCTAGTAATAAGTCTAGACATGTACCTAGAAAATATAATGTAATTCGGGATTTCATTGATAGGAAGGAAATAGCGATTTGTATGGTTGGGACAGACGATAATGTGGCTGATCCCTTAACCAAACCCTTGTTGCAAGTTAAGCATGATTCTCATGCTCGTTCTATGGGTCTTAAGAGTTTAACCAATGTGTAATAGATTATGCGATATGAAATGAAAAATGTTGTTTTTGCGTTCATATAAGATAATCTTGTTCATCATTTAAAGTTTTATATAACTTGTTTTATTTAAAATGCTTTGTTAAATCCAAACAGGATTGTAAGACAATTGTTGAACCCTGTCAAAGTGAACTGGATTAACTTAGTAATGCCCCTAGTCACGTATATGAGGTGACGTCTCGAAGCGACTAGATTATGATGCGATTGATGGTGAGTTCTAACACCATAGGGTCATAAGGGATGACTAGTCGATCATATAGACAAACTGTAAAGTACACTTGTGTCGGGCAGTGACCGCTTATAGAGTTCTTTAGAATTCAATGGAGCCTAGTCGTGGCAAGAGCTGCTATATATATATATATTCTTATGAGTCGATTCTTAGACTAGAGACTGGTTGCTCTAAAAGTGACATAATTCAGAATGACTTTAATTTATGTTCTACGATCTTCCGTAAAAGGGGTCAAATGGACATATTTTGGGTCACAATGGACGATGTTAGCCAAGGAGAATAGTGACCCAAAATACTTCCTAATTTTCTAACCCTAAACCGTGACCCTCCCTTGTGAACTAGCAATTTTTGTATCAAATTTTCTAGCAAAAATACATACAAAACATTGAGTGTAGTGTGTCTGGGTGTTCATCTTTTGGAGGCCATCTCTTTGAAGGCTCAAGGAGGATCATCCGTGTAATAAGCTCAAGAACAAGTGAAGAAGGTGACTTCACTTGTGCCCTATTTTAGCCGAGACAAGCAATGTAAGGAAGCTTGTTCTTCCTCTTGAATCTCGTTTAATCTTTTGTAAAGCATGCATAAGTTCAACTAATTATATGATAATAGTATTAGTATGACTAAAGAAGGTATTTAAACCTAACATGTGTTACCAACTCTCTTGCCCTATTACTATCTCCCACTCAATGCTAGACGACCTGTAAAACCCCTCGTCGCAGCGGAAATAAAACATACAAACCATGCCAAGATTTAAGCGGAATTTAAACTTTAACATGCATAAAAACGAGGTGAATTAAAACTTAAACTGAAACAACTGAAATAGATAAGTATAACTGTCTAAGTTCTGAAAGTAAATATATACAAACAACCTGGGATGGCACATCCCTACAGGCACTCAAAACAGTAACTGAAATGTCTAGAGTCTAGCTAACGAAAGGTGTAAAGTCGAATCGATGATAAGCAGATCATCGCTCGCTAGCTCTCAGAAACCCCTGCCAACCTCCTGCATGTACCTACATACATGTAAATATGTACGCCACAATCAGTGGGGAGTGACTAGAGTTCTCCTAGCCATCTTTTGTAACGACACGTAACACCGAAATACAAACAGAATACTCCAACAAATATAACCATGTGAAGCATACAAATCTCAATATCTGAATCTCATATCATCATGCAATTACTAATGCAAGTCTCTCAACCAACTTCGGAAACCATTTGGAAGGAGAGCCGTTTTCCCTGCCTGCTGCCCGGCAGGGGGGTCTTTCAGTCCAAACTGTTTACGAAACTGACTAAAGAGTCATCCAATGCCTTGGATGAACAAATCCATAATCAGAGTACTATACTCACCAATATCAACAACTATATCTGACACTGTACCAACTCTAGGCAAGCAGATAAAACTCAACAAGTATAAGGTTCAGCGGTCAACTTAAGACATGACCTAAATACCAAACAATCAGCTAGTATAAAGGTTCAGAGGCGACATCTTAACGCATAACCTAGATACCAAATTCACAATCTTAAGCAAGGACTCAGAGGCGACAACTCAACACATGGACCTGCTACTCGACAAGACACTAGACTCAGAGGCGACAACTCAACGCATGGCCTGACATCCAAATTCACAATCACAAGTAAGGAACTCAGAGGCGACAACTCAACGTATATTCCCTTACTACATCACAAGACACTAAACTCAGAGGCGATAACTCAACGCATGGCCTAGCATCAACACCTGGACCCCGGTAAGGTATTACAACCTGACTGCCCCGTTGTGCAGCTGCTCTACTCGTCAGACTCAGAGGCCAACTTAAGGCATGTCCTGACGCGATCACTCAAACATGTCTGGGCTCAGAGGCGACATCTCAACGCATACCCCAGACACGACAACCAAACACGTATAGGGCTCAGAGGCGACATCTCAACGCATACCCCCATACATGACAAACATACACATATTGGGCTCAGAGGCGACATCTCAACGCATACCTCTGTATATGACAAACAATATACGTATTAAGTTCAGAGGCGACATCTCAACGCATAACTTAATACGTAACACTACAATAGCATTCAATTCAATAACTAAATCCTTAGATCTTAATTCTTATACTTCTAAACAACACTCAATTGGCCCCGGGAACTAAGTTGAGGGAGAGCCGGTTTCCCTTTCGGTTACCCGACCGGGGGGTCTCTATCCTCTCTCCATTCCCGAACCCAATATAGTGTCGCCCATCCTCCGAGGACCTCAAACACACATACAAGGTACACGGAAGGAGTTTCAAACAAAACCGATTAACGAATCAAAAGTTATGAAATATTTAAGATGAACAGGGCTCTCAGCCGGTCAGTGGCAGGCAGCCGGCTGACCGTCTGACAACCCATGCTCCTTACAATTCCTTAAAAAAAACAAAGTATCAGGGGCCCCCAGCCGGTCGGCAGGCAGCGGGCCTACCGGCTGGATACCCACTATTTCCCTTCCTTTTCCTTTAAACACGTAAAATAGCTAAAGGGTTCCCAGCCGGTTGGCAGGCAGCCGGCCTACCTGTAACACCCCCATTTATTTAAGAGCCTTTAGCAAGACATTCTTAAATAAATAGAACTGTTACCATCTCGGAATATCCGAGGTAGTGAATAACAAAGTAAACAAACCAAAGTACTTTATACAAAACTGATTAATTTAAAACTTGATAGTACAACTACTACGAGGTCCAAACTTTGATACAAATTAAAGTACAACTGAAGGCATCTAAGTGTGATCTAACTCTAAGTAGGTTCACGCCATGTCTCTCTCCATGCCCAAGCTCCCAATCCATCTGTCACTGACCTGTAAAGTCTACTCCCCATTCCGGATCATCGTAGGTGTCACACGAATACACAGGGTCAACCGCGAGGTTGAGTAAGTAAAACAGATAAAACATAAATAGCAATAAAACTGTATCCTCCTCCATCTCCATATCCTCCGATCATCACCACAACTCCACCACATCACACCTCCATCACACCACACCTCCCATCACACCACACCTCCCATGGCCATATCACAAGTCCCATATCACAAGACCCATATCACAAGACCCATATCACAAGTCCCATTTCACACCTCCCGATCTCCACAGTGATCAATGATAATAATACAATCCACAGTACAGTAATAATCAATTATAACAAACTCGTATTAAGCATCACTTACACATTTCATGTCATAACATGAATCATAATATATTTGCCCTACCTCAAATTGCCGACCGAACAGCTGCTAGCAATATTATTCCACCTCGAACTCAATTCCTATAAATAGTACTTAATATCAATTTCCATTCATACAACCAAACACTATTGATCAATTACTTGGTCATGTTCTCGCTTTAGTAAACATAACAACATACGAATAATTGTCACTATACTACATCACTAATCATACACTACCAAGTATCTTAATCACTAACAAGACATTGTTAACAATTTGTGAAATTATCATATACTAACCATCAAACATTAACAACAATAGTTTTAATAAAACAATTTACTTACTGACTAACATCAAAATTGACATTGTAAAACAATAGATAATAATAAGGATAATACTAATATCACTACCACCTACACTTATAAAATTAGCAATAAGACCACTAATTAATAAAATACTAATAATGAATAATAATAGTAATAATAATGATATTAATAGTAATAAGACAAAAAATTATAATAATAATGATAAGCCATAGTTACAAAGATGGAACGTAATACTAACACCAAGCAACGAACAAACGGTCTAAACAGTCCCTCAATAAGCCCACTTCGCAGCCTCTTCGGCAACCCTTCTATAGCCCGCACCACCACCACACCACCGTGGTTGTGACCCCCGAACCACGGTGCAACCACCAACCCTGATCACTAGCCCACACTCACCCATGACTGTCACCGAAACCAGCCGTAAACACGCTGGTCACAAACACCAACCAGCTCCTACTCATAACCCGTGTTACCCCCCTCCCGTTCACACTTCCCTAACCACCTGACAACACCACCGTTACCATGACCAAGCACTAACATCGACACTCTACGCCACCCCCGACACCCTGGTTGTAACCACCTGGGCTCGACACCACCTAAACCCACGAGACAGACCCCTCAACCCGAGCATAACACCCCCACTAAACCCATGCTACTGCGTAAAACACTCCAGCCATTTTCCGTATATCAGTACAGTGTTATACAGCCACCCTTCACCACCCTGAACACCAAAAACAACCCACAGACACCCTACTATTATTACCCAAAAGTCGAACTCAAAGACACATCAAAACGAGGCTGAACACGACACAAAAACGAGCAGACTACCTGAGCAGAACAGAGCACGAACATGGTCACTGTCGACACTTTAGAGGGTTGTCCTGACACTCATGATGGTCCTATGGTGAGGTGAAGATGGTAGACATATAATACGTATAATAGAGATTACATATAGCTATAAACACATACATAACGATCTGCAAAGGGGATGATAAGTACTCACGAAAATAGCTTCCACGCTGATGGTGCTGCTGTGTGTTCTGTTCGCAAATCATGGCTTCCCTTGTCCCTTCCTTTCTTCCTAACATCGCACTCGGATTACTGGTATACGGGGCATGGAGGCAGAAGATAGGGTAGGGTTTTGTTAGGGTTTTGTTTCACGTTTATGTGGCAAAGAGGGGCGTAGGGTTTGACAATAGAAGTGTCGATGGATAGGTTTTTGGTTAGGTGTTCTTGTGTCGATGGATGGGTTTTTAGTTAGGTTTTCTGTTTTATTTGTTCACATACCCGGTTCCCTACTTAGCCCAGGTCCAAACATGCCTCTCGAGGCCCTTTATGACATAACCCGTTCGTAACCCGTAACTTAAACTTAACCAATGCTCATGTTTAAAATAACGAGTACGCATAACGTAAGTATACCCATTAGGCTAACCATAAATACGTATCGAATAAACTATAATTATGACTCGTCCTCAAAATATAAAATCACGCATAAAGTACGAGGTATTACAGTCTTCCCTCCTTAAAATGAACTTCGTCCCGAAGTTCACCACCCCAGGGTCAACAACCCGGTCCCTAGGCACGTAATGATCACAACCAAAAGGTGACATCACATAACGTCAGAACTAAAAGAGAAGTAGCCAAGATTATCAAGTAAAAAGGTATTTCACCACCAAAAGGTATTTCACCCACGCGATAAAACGCATAACAGAAGTAGCCAAGATTATCAAGTAAATGCAAACCATCACGACATACAACTTAGCCCTGCCAGAACAACTAGTCATAACGTAAATCACTAAGATTTTACAATCCTATCCTCCTTAAAACATGGTTACGTCCTCGTAACCCCATTATAAGAATTTCAGCACATTAGTCCATCTTACTCATCACTTTATCTCATACCAACTTACTCCAAGTAACCGAGTATCGCACTTATCGTCGAATCTAAGACCAAAGACAAGGGGTGAGTGAACTGGCGGAATAAAACCGCAAATCAAAACTTCTATTTCAATATCGATTTCAACTCCGAGTATAACCCAATAATCATGGTCACACTGGGCCGAAAACATGATATGGCATAACCACCCAACAACTCATAACTCAACACCAACAAGCAATTGTCATCTCAATTTCGATGTCAATATAGTCAAACTTCAACCCTAAGCTACTCATCCACAGGTCAAGGTTAAAGAATACGGGGACTCGATAAAATACTAAAATGCAATCTCAATCACAATGCAAAATCAACCACGGTCTTTGTTCTAGACTCACGAGCAAATTCAATCTCATCAACTCACCCTCCAAGTTCATTAACTTACTTATATTATGTATACTTACAATTCCACAGCTCTTAAAATAAGAATCTGGACGCTAAACCAAACCAACCTAATACAAAACCATTATGCATAAACAACTAATCAATTACCAAAAGTTTACCGATCTCCCAAACAAAAGAGTTATCTTATCAATACAAGATTTTAACTATCACAATAAAAGGACATTTACTAATATCCAATTCAAATAAGTACTCAAAAGAGACCCATAGGTAGTATCATGTACTCATACAACTTCAAGAATTAACAAGAGTAATAGGATCTGAAGAACCCGGGTTATGCAGTAAAACAGAATCAGGGTAGGCAACACTTATACAACCATGAAATTCACCGCAAAGCTAGTATATACAACAACATAATCAATCAAGGGAACTCATAGTTCATGATTGGCAATTTAAAACGTTTCATGTTCCTAAACATATTTTTGAAGCGAAACATATTTAGGAAAATACATAACGTAAAATTAACTAACGTAGTTAAACATGGAACATGGACATATTTCACAAGACATACATAACTCAGACTCACAAGATCGTTAAACATTCCCAGACATCAATTAGTTAGTAAATTCACTTAGGTACATTTCCCGTCCACTCATATTACATCATTATCATGGAGCTATTATTATATATGACCTCCACAATAAGGGTTTTATACAATGCTCGGCAATTAATATTCAAACAGGATTTCATCGACACCTAGCTACAGAACAGTCATATTGTAACAATCACCATAATATTCAAAGTATTTTCAAACGTTTGCAACATTGTGACAAATTATAACCACGAATCCAAAACAATTTTACGAGTTACAGATCGAAACTATACTACACGAAGACATTCCGACTCTCCCTCACTAAAACATTGTTCTTATACTTCACGATTTATAAAAACAAAATTAACGATAAAGTAAACGAATTCACCAGATTAGTACTTCTACAAATCATATGTCAACAATTGATAATTCAATATATCGTGATCAGATTCTAAGTATAACATTATGCCATTCACTGTATGGTATAACACTATACTCGAAAGAGTTATAAGGACCATAACCAAATAGGACTAGACAGAGGTAACCATCATTATACAAAGGAACATCCACCATATTCACATTTGATTAAACTTTTATATAAAACTTACATATCTCACAATTTCACCAATTAAACATTATGCAGCAACTTACAATTTCATGATTAAATAACGGTTTAGCTGACGTGCGAGCGATTATAGTTTTCAGAAATTATAAAGAATTAAGGAATCTTAGGAGAAAGAATTGAATGCATATCTCAAGGGGATTATTTAATACAAATTTTTTTTTTTTTTATATTTATTTATTTATTTATTTTTTTTTTTATTTTTTTTGAAATATAACTCGTTTTAACATAAACCCGACAGCATTGGAAAGCTAATTTAGAAGGTTATCACATATAAAATTTTCATATATACATATAGATGACATATTTTAAATGGCAGTCTGTACAAACAAGGTAACATAATTAAGGTTTATCAAAATTTTGGTTCCTTTGAAATTTCACATAACTACATCGACTCAATCATTCCTCATCCAAAGCACGTTGTCATAAAATTTGAAGCATAGACACCATTTTGCACCATGTTAACATTCATTCCTCCTTTCAGCTATAAACACCATCTAGTACACAGTAAAGATTTTGAAATTGAAAATAGAAACAATTAAATAATTCACTAATTTTATATGCATAAATATATACGGAATTTGGCATGTAGATTTAAAGAAGAACCTATACATAACTACATAACATTCACGGCCTGACGTAACACATTTCGCATATCACTAGACATGAATTGCTAAGGCAATTAGTAGAAAGAACAATAACAATCATAAATCTCAAAATTCGATCGCATTTGCTTAGTAAGCCAACAGTAAACTCTTGCAAAGAATAAGAAATTCAAATAAGAAGTATATACACACTCATAATAACAACAAAACAATTATCGACTGACACGATATCCGCTTCGGTCTACTACTTTTATACACAGCCTTAACTTGATTCCATATCCTGTAACAACATTGCCCGGCTGGCTCTATTAACCATTCCAGTCAATCATGGTCATATCTCTCCTACATCTGACCTCCTAGGTAGCTTAGATTGTGGTTCTTCTATCAACTACTCATTACACACCTCATTATACTGTATCTCTATCTAAGGGTTCATGGATTATAAAGCCGCATGCATATCACCATACAAATAAAACTCGTATTTCCAACTCGTATTCAAAACTCTTATCCTCATACTTAATACATATCTCAATCATAGTTAATATCAACCTCATGAATCACAATTTAGATTACAAACCACATTCTTTTCATAGCACTTCATTAACCATGTATCACATCATTACTTACTTCATTCCGCTCCTGCAACTGTTAGTAAAAACACATGTATATATTGGTTTTTTTTTTATCATATACTACCCACTCTCTTCATCTCTCAAGGGTAACCAGGTTAGACTGAAAGGGCCAGTGGCTTGGTTTGAGGGGGCCCCTAACTCATCCCAATCCTGGGGCTCCTAGCAGTTACTAACCTGGGGTTCATTTTATTAGACTCTTCCTACGTTCATCGTTTTTCATTTTGTTTAGGCCTGAGGATCGATCGCTCTAATACCACTTTGTAACACCCCCATTTATTTAAGAGCCTTTAGCAAGACATTCTCAAATAAATAGAACTGTTACCATCTCGGAATATCCGAGGTAGTGAATAACAAAGTAAACAAACCAAAGTACTTTATATAAAACTGATTAATTTAAAACTTGATAGTACAACTACTACGAGGTCCAAACTTTAATACAAATAAAAGTACAACTGAAGGCATCTAAGTGTGATCTAACTCTAAGTAGGTCCACGCCATGTCTCTCTCCATGCCCAAGCTCCCAATCCATCTGTCACTGACCTGTAAAGTCTACTCCCCATTCCGGATCATCGTAGGTGTCACACGAATACACAGGGTCAACCGCGAGGTTGAGTAGGTAAAACAGATAAAACATAAATAGCAATAAAACTGTATCCTCCTCCATCTCCATATCCTCCGATCATCACCACAACTCCACCACATCACACCTCCATCACACCACATCTCCCATCACACCACACCTCCCATGGCCATATCACAAGTCCCATATCACAAGACCCATATCACAAGACCCATATCACAAGTCCAATTTCACACCTCCCGATCTCCACAGTGATCAATGATAATAATACAATCCACAGTACAGTAATAATCAATTATAACAAACTCGTATTAAGCATCACTTACATATTTCATGTCATAACATGAATCATAATATATTTGCCCTACCTCAAATTGCCGACCGAACAGCTGCTAGCAATATTATTCCACCTCGAACTCAATTCCTATAAATAGTACTTAATATCAATTTCCATTCATACAACCAAACACTACTGATCAATTACTTGGTCATGTTCTCGCTTTAGTAAACATAACCACATACGAATAATTGTCACTATACTACATCACTAATCATACACTACCAAGTATCTTAATCACTAACAAGACATTGTTAACAATTAGTGAAATTACCATATACTAACCATCAAACATTAACAACAATAGTTTTAATAAAACAATTTACTTACTGACTAACATCAAAATTGACATTGTAAAACAATAGATAATAATAAGGATAATACTAATATCACTACCACCTACACTTATAAAATTAGCAATAGGACCACTAATTAATAAAATACTAATAATGAATAATAATAGTAATAATAATGATATTAATAGTAATAAGACAAAAAATTATAATAATAATGATAAGCCATAGTTACAAAGATGGAACGTAACACTAACACCAAGCAACGAACAAACGGTCTAAACAGTCCCTCAATAAGCCCACTTCGCAGCCTCTTCGGCAACCCTTCTATAGCCCGCACCACCACCACACCACCGTGGTTGTGACCCCCGAACCACGGTGCAACCACCAACCCTGATCACTAGCCCACACTCACCCATGACTGTCACCGAAACCAGCCCTAAACACGGTTGTCACAAACACCAACCAGCTCCTGCTCATAACCCGTGTTACCCCCCTCCCGTTCACACTTCCCTAACCACCTGACAACACCACCGTTACCATGACCAAGCACTAACATCGACACTCTACGCCACCCCCGACACCCTGGTTGTAACCACCTGGGCTCGACACCACCTAAACCCACGAGACAGACCCCTCAACCCGAGCATAACACCCCCACTAAACCCATGCTACTGCGTAAAACACTCCAGCCATTTTCCGTATATCAGTACAGTGTTATACAGCCACCCTTCACCACCCTGAACACCACCAACAACCCACAGACACCCTGCTATTATTACCCAAAAGTCGAACTCAAAGACACATCAAAACGAGGCTGAACACGACACAAAAATGAGCAGACTACCTGAGCAGAACAGAGCACGAACATGGTCACTGTCGACACTTTAGAGGGTTGTCGTGACACTCATGATGGTCCTATGGTGAGGTGAAGATGGTAGACATATAATACGTATAATAGAGATTACATATAGCTATAAACACATACATAACGATCTGCAAAGGGGATGATAAGTACTCACGAAAATAGCCTCCATGCTGATGGTGCTGCTGTGTGTTCTGTTCGCAAATCATGGCTTCCCTTGTCCCTTCCTTTCTTCCTAACATCGCACTCGGATTACTGGTATACGGGGCATGGAGGCAGAAGATAGGGTAGGGTTTTGTTAGGGTTTTGTTTCACGTTTATGTGGCAAAGAGGGGCGTAGGGTTTGACAGTAGAAGTGTCGATGGATAGGTTTTTGGTTAGGTGTACTTGTGTCGATGGATGGGGTTTTAATTAGGTTTTGTGTTTTATTTGTTCACATACCCGGTTCCCTACTTAGCCCAGGTCCAAACATGCCTCTCGAGGCCCTTTATGACATAACCCGTTCGTAACCCGTAACTTAAACTTAACCAATGCTCGTGTTTAAAATAACGAGTACGCATAACGTAATTATACCCATTAGGCTAACCATAAATACGTATCGAATAAACTATAATTATGACTCGTCCTCAAAATATAAAATCACGCATAAAGTACGAGGTATTACACTACCGGCTGGGGAACCAAATCCCACAAACTTACTTACGCAAAATTCTACAAGAAGGGGCTCCCAGCCGGTCAGCAGGCAGCCGGCCTACCGGCTGGGCACCCAACACCTACACTTTACGAAATACGCAAAATCCCAATACGCATTCCCAGCCGGTCGGCCGGCGGCTGGTCGGTCGACCGGCTCAGAACTCCTGAGCACGAAAATCACGACTTACAGTGATTTACAAATTCAACCAAATCGATACTAAACCTCTACAATTGCTACCAACAAACAATCCCCAGCATTTATAAAACATGTAGGAAAAGAAAGCAAGTCATAAACTTAACCAATACATCATAATTTGATCACAATTAGTATCCGTCGCAAAGATGGAAAAACCGAAAATGCCCTTTTGAACATGTGAAACACAAACCAAGCATATGAACATCATTCTTGGGTATTCCTAGCATGATTCTAAGTTCATTCAACATCAATAACATATGAAATCAGAAACTTCCGCAACCAAACATCAAGAAATGCTATTTTAACAAATAACGGCCGAGTTTCTCATTATCGTCACCTCTAAAGCGATTAAGCTCCTAGCTCCTCTTCAATCACGACACTTACCACCTTGGGATCTTCTAAACGCTCTCCTACAACATGAAAAACGATTATGAGAAGCTAAAATCGAATTCTACCAAAAACAGTCCATTTTTCAAGTTAGACGAAATGGAAATTGAAAGTGATAGATGTCTTGCAAAATTCGAGAGGATTTCAGAAATGTATAACATGCCTTTGTTTGGAAATCGGATGATGACTAAAAATCGATTTGAAGCTTGAAAGTTTGAAGGAGGAAATGAGAAAATGGAGAAGTAGTGTTTGTTATTTTTGTGAAGTATGAATGTCGACATACACAAAGGGGTTTAGGGTTTTAATTGTCCTTTTCCGTTTAATGAAAACGGGCTTTTGGAGTGAACGGGTTTTTATGAGACGGATTTAACTTGCCAAGTTATTTCGTCTTAAGGACTTAAGGTTCTTAAGACGGATCTTAACGGATTATTTTAAAATAACTTAACATTAAATATTAAAATATTATTTTATTCCATAAAAATAATTTAAAACCTTTAAAATATAATTTACGAAAATACGGGATGTTACAATCACCCAATCTTCAAATAGTTTCGTCCTCGAAACTCGAAGGTAGAAGTAAGTACGAAAACAACTCTAACTTTCAAAATGTATCACGCGGGTTATGGTAACCCAAGATTTTATCTTTAAAAAGGTTTCAAGTAGAAATAGATTCCAAGGCACAAGTCTTCTTCAATGGACAATGGGATTCGTTACGTATTCAAGAGTCCGACGTTCCAAATCCGAGACAAGTCCCGAAAATTTACTCAAATAAAGTTCAAAATTCCGATCGATCCGGTGTTGATAAGCACAGTACGGGTTATCAGACGTCTCCAATACGAGTTCAGATGACTAATCAATGCTGAGATCAATCCAGATTGAAGTTAAACAGTTCTTTCAAAACCAAATTTCCCAAAATAACCTTTATTCCCAAATCCTCGAAAGAGTAAAAGTGCAATAATCGACTAAAAGTCACTTTCAACGGAAGAGGAAGTAGTTTCAAATTCTCAAAACAGCTAAGTCTTTCCAAAAATAGCGAATTTAAAGTCAACAATAGAGGAACAAGTTTCAAAAACAGTCGCTTGAGAGCGTAAGAACGATCATAAGGATTACTGTAACACCCCCATTTATTTAAGGGCCCGTACTAGGACTACCCAGATAAATAAGGGTGTTACCATCTCGGTTTCCCGAGACAGTAGATAAAAAGGAAAGATAAACAGTACTTTAATTAAATAAGGTTAAACTCAAAGAACGAGTTCATACAACCAACTTATAAAACTGTCTTGTAAAAACTAAAGTACAACTCATGAAAAGACTACTATGGTGATCTAGACTCTAGGCTGGTCCGGATCCGAGCTTCTCCCTTCCCCTAGCTCCCATAGTCTCAACACCTGTCCATCTGCTCCCCAATAAATTGGTTCATCACAGGTGATCACGAATACACAGGGTCAACCACGAGGTTAAGTAGAGGAAAATATAAACAAACAATATCATACATATATAGCGATTCAATCATCCCTTCTCCGCACCGATCACAAGGCCAATAACTCCGCACCGCTCCCAAGGCCATTAACTCCGCACCGATCACAACGCCAATTAACTCTGCACCGATCACAACGCTAATTAACTCCGCACCGATCACAACGCCCATTTCTCATCACCTCATATCGTATCACATAAAAATATATTCAAATAACACAATATTCCAAATCATGCGATAATGTAAAATACTCATCAATCAACCAAGTAAACAATCATTATTATATGTGTAGCAATTTCCTCTACCTCAAATAGCAGGAGTGCAAATAAGTCCAAGCTTGTAGAAATGTTCCACACGAAACTCGCTACCAAAACACGTACACATAACGAATTAATAACCTTCCCGAAACCCCATAACATCCTATACATACTATAAATAGAAACCTTCCATAAATGGAAAGTTTCCAAAAATTTAAACACATTATAAATGGAAAGTTTCCATAAATAGAAACTTCCCTAACTTATTGATTTCCCTACTCATAAGCTTCAACTACACGATAACAAATAACTTTGAAATAACGAAAGACGACTATTATTAAAATAGTAATAATAATAATAATACTACTAAATTTATAACAATAATAAATATAATTTTAATAATAATAATAATAATAATATGTCATAACTAAAATAACATAAACACCCACAAAAAAACCGAGGCCACCACCCGAGTTCAAACAGCCACTTAACCACCGCGTCACGCCCTCACCACTTCCGAAAGCCGCCGACACTTACATCCAGACTACCCTCAACCACCTCAGTCACCAACCACCCCTTCGCCGGCCACTGGCAAGGCGAACCAGACAAAAACCCAACCCTGGTTCCTCTCTTATACGACTCTGCCACCACCCTGTCGACGCAGCCACCTGTGTTTCCACCACCCACAACCGCCTTCTAAGTTTCCCTTGACACCAAACTCACACACCACAGTGGTGCCACTGTGTCGACCTCCCCCGAGTCAACAGTGGTACCACCCCCTTACACCCCCCTGCGAAAACACGACCTGACCCGAGACCACAACCCAGTCCACCAGTAATTCGAATACCCCTTTTTACACCACCCCCGACACCTAAAACCACTGAGACAGACCTCCCACGACTCTCCTAACCACCGTTAACAAAGTGACAAGAACACAAAACAAAGATGACAACCCGACATTAAACGAATCCAAGACAAACGTGAGCAAACACAACCCGATTGACTACTGGTGAGAAAAACGTGTAACCATACCTGCTTCTGGGTCAGATCGAAGGGTGCTAGACTGCTCCTAAACCGTCGCAAGAACCTCCTCTCCTATGATTGTGGTGGCGGCAGTAAAAATGAGGTAACGGTGGTCTTGTAGATAGTTCAGAAAGTAGGTCGACAACTATTCTTATATGGCGGCAGGGATAGAGCTGCATGAGAGTTTGTGAGGGTTTCTATTGTGTTTGCAAAATCATGGGCTGATTGCTTGCACAAATTTCGAGGCCCATGACTCGTGTACAAGCGATCCCAAGATCGATCCCCACCATCGTCATCTATAGCATTATTTGGTAGTATACTTATCGACACGAAAAAATAAAATAAAGCATTTAAAAACTACGACGCATCACTTATAAAAGTAAAGCTCGGAATTAAAAGACTTTAAATATACTAGGTATTACAGTCTTCCCCCCTTAAAATGAACTTCGTCCCGAAGTTCAACTCTACTCAGGTGGACAACCAACTACACATGAAAACAAGAGACACCAAACATCAAATAAACCACAGAATGTTACATTCCACCCCCCTTAAAGAAAAGTTACGTCCGCGTAACTTACCTCAATCAAGCAGATGCGGGTAACGTTCCCACATGGACGCTTCGGCTTCCCATGTAGCCTCCTCTAGGTTATGATTAGTCCATAAAACTTTTGCCAACGACGTCTCCCCATTGCGAGTCTTTCGTACCTTCTTGTCTAGAATCTCCTATGGAGTCTCAGCGTAGGACAACTGTTCGACTACCTCAATCACCTCGTGCTGAAGAACATGTGATGGATCGCTCACATATTTCCTCAGTTGAGACACATGGAACACATTATGGACCTTGGATAGGGCTGGAGGTAAAGCTAATCGGTATGCAACCTCTCCAACCCTGTCCAAAATCTCAAATGGTCCAATAAACTTCTGACTCAATTTGCCACGCTTCCCAAACCTCATCACACCCCTCATTAGAGACACTTTCAGCAGCACCTTCTCCCCTACATCGAACGAGATATCGCTCCTCTTCAGATCCACGTAGCTCTTCTGCCTATCCTGGGCGGCCTTCATTTTCTGTCGAATAATCTGAACCTGCTGTAACAGCCCGTATTTTTATAAAACATATTTTAAAGGTTTTAATTATTTTAAGTAATAAAAATAATATTTTAATAACTTAACGAAAAATATTTTAATAAATAGTAAGATCCGTCTTAAGAACCTTAAGTCCTTAAGACGAATACAAACTTGGCAACTTAAGTTAACAGCTTAAAACCCGTTCAAGATTGTTAGGTTTAACTAGTTGCTCATAAACTAATTTTAGTCATACTAACATAAACCTTTAATTAACTCTTTAATTAACTTATAAATAAACTCGTTTATTAGATCTTATGCATGCTACTATATGCGGAAATAAGGAGAAAGCCGTGTTCTTACACTTGGTCCAAGCTTAGCAAGGATAATCCTCCAAGTACCCAAATTAGAATACCTCATTTGGATGCACCAAGACAACCCCTCAATAATCCGATCTCGAGTATGCTAGATCAACAACCGGATTTCCTTAAACTTATTCTAATCACTCTTATTAGAATCTTATTTGGATACTACAAATAGTATAATTTTATTATCTTATAATAATATATAGGAGGTTGTAAAATCTCTTCTTTACTTAGTAGAATTTCGGCCAAGAGGAGAAGAAGAGCAACAACAAGAATGAATATGATACATATCTTATATATGTATTAAGCATGCTTTTAATCATATAAATTAATTAACTTAAGCATGCTTATGTTGGGAAGGGGGAGCCGGCTATGGGATGTGCAACAAGGGGACATCACCACTTCTCAAAGCATGTAGGTTGGCTTAGTAGTGGGTGTTCTCTAGGCAACACATTAAACATAATGATTAAGGGTGTATTTAACAATTAAAACACCTCACACCCACCTTCACCAAAACCGGCTACTTAGTCCTTAAAATGGACTTAATTTTACAATTTTGTCAATTGTATAATTTGTATAAAATGTGACATCTAATATGTCACAATGGCAATACAATATAATTATCTTATCTTAAACATAGATATATAAATATTTATCGTATAAATATTATGATTAAATAAATCCTATTTATTAATTGACAAGTAATTCGAAATTACAATTGTAAAATGATTATTTATAATTATCGTCAATACGATTTACAACTTTTGTATCAATTATAACCCAATTCATTCTAGTTTCGATATAATATCGTTTACTGTTTAACAATTGAAACATTTCAATTTTAAACATAAATCTTACATTAAGATTTAACCTCTAATTTCTCGATACACGAGTTTAAGGAATATGATCAAATCGTATCAATATACATTTGATCATTTTATCAATTAAGGGAATTGTCCTAAAGGTGTGACCTAAAGGGATCAACTGACCATCACCGTCATATGACAGTAATGTCAAACTCTAGCTAGCCAATCATTACCGATTAATGTTGGTCAGTTGACTAATAATTCGTATCATCCCTTGCGCATTCTCGTCATGAGATTTAATTACATGATCGTACTATTGTTGAGGACACATTTCCCAACAATCTCCCACTTGTCCTCGACAAGTGTGCATCACCAATTCTCTAGTCCTATTACGATCTCCCACTCAATGCAAGATGTCTCTCTGAGGTCGTACTTGCATTTGATCATATCATGAGTGGTTTCCTTGATCTGGAGAATAACTGTCTGACCGGAATTATCTACCATAGATACCTTCCGAGCGTGGCCACGCATTTCCAGTTAACTCTCCTCGAGTGGCCCTGAGATTTGAACAACCCTGACAAGGGGTGGACAATTTCTATCGCACTACTTCCTTCAACTAGTCACAGTCAGTCACAACCCAAAACAATCCCATTTGACTCCAGTTACGAAAAGTCGTAGAGAATGGATCAAAGTTATGCCTAAACTGTACCATCTTGGGAGAATAGTCTTTAGTCTAAGAATTGACTCACAAGAATACTATAGCAGCTCTCGCCACGACCCGGCTATAAAATTTCCAGAACTCTATAAGCGGTCACATTGCCCGACAGAGTGTCTCTTACAGTCTGCCTATGTGATCGACTAGTCATCACATATGACTCTATGGCACTTGAACTTGCCATCAATCGCCTCACACTCTAGTCGCTTTGAGACGTCACCTCATGTAAGCGGCTAGGGACCATACTAAGTCAATCCAGTTCACTTATGGGGTTCAATATTGTCTCATACAACCCATTTGGATTTTGACAAAGTATCTTTTACTTTGAGTTATTAATAACTCAAATGATGTTGTTATGCAACAATAGTCAACACTATTACATTGCATTTTGATGAACAATCATCTATTTGTATTAGTGTTTTGCGAATAACCCTTTATTCAAATTTTGTAAAACTTACAAATTTTTGTCTTCTTCATTTTCATATTATCTCGTATAATATGATTCTATTTGAGTACATTTGTAGAACTCTTTCTAGATTTAGAGTTTCCTTTCCGGAGAAAAGCTCCCACTGTTATCTTATAACTTGTGACGTATCGATATACAGTCACTTATGTACTGAAAACTTTATTGTAGTTTATTAATGATTTCATCATTTTAATAATTTTCACTTATCTTGGCTATTTGATAATGGTATCATTCATCGTTATGAATAATGTATCCAACCATTCTAACTTCTAGTGGGCGACCTTTTATTATCCATATAATAAACCTTCCCGTAAGCTCCATCATCTTATGATATAAATTATTTGATCATCTAGAATTTCAAACCTCTTATTCTTTACACCTTAAAGAATCACCCATTCTCTCTAAATGGTAGGCTTAATTCTTTTAATGAAAATCGCTCCCACTAAAATCAATATCTCTCGATATCTTAAATGAACCTTTCATTTCTCGCATGTTAAACTATTACTTGAATCATTATCACTATCACTATCCCTATAGTGATCTGTTTCCATTCAATCAATCATTACCTTCTTATCATGTCTTCGTTTCCTCGAGACGAAAATGACATGATAATTTCTTTATAACTACATTGAGAGGCTTGAGATGATTTCTTCTCTTTTATCTTATAAACTTAGAAAAATCATTTATTAAGGAACCGTTTTCCTTCCGATTTCATACGGGGTTTCAAGTTTCCTCTTTATGAAACAATGAACACAAAGAACCTTTCTTCGAGTGTCCTCCCGTAGTTTCTTCAGTGTCCTCTCGTAGTTTCTTCAAATCATTTAGGCTCTTCTTAAGACTCCCAAGAAGGAATCTTCTCTAAGATCCTTCCTTTATTTACATCATTGGTTTGCGAGCGAAATGTTTTCTCCCACTCTATCCTTCTATCAATAACTTTTATTCGTTTAGTGATAGCTATTTCGATTAACCAATGTATCTGAATGTTTGAAGTTTGATAGGTGTGATGAATACATTCTCATTTTCACTTAAAATGAAAATCTTATAATGAACTGATATAGACTCATTTTGATTGAATTTATCTCATGGGGTGTAGTTCTCCGTTTTAATCAACACTTTGATTATCTTATACTTGATCGTATCAATATTAATTGTGTGATTATATCACTATTATTCATGTTTTAACAAGGTATGCAATTTATTTGAGAAATCAAAACATTGATTAAGAACAAAAGTAGTGACTCGGGTTGAAAGCCAAGTCACCAATATCCAAAATTACAACCATTGTTTTAGGATTTAATCCTTGTCTTACAAGAAAACAAATTGTTCCATAAATAAATGCAAAATAAGAAAGAAGACGATATGAAAAATAGAGGCTAGCTCTTCAAGTCTTCGATCATTTGGATGCTACCATAGCCATCCAAGAAAGGAACTTCAAGCTTCCTTCTCCTTGCCCTTATCATTATTAGGGGGCGCCCCTTTAAAACATTTAAAAAGGGTAAATATCAACACATTTGTATCACTATACATAAGTTGATAAATGACATGAATTTAAACGAGAATTATTACCTACGGCGGTTGCCTTCCCATTTTTGAGATCGCTTAAGTATTTGGGGCAATTTCTCTTCCAATGACCGATCCTCGTGCAATAATGGCACTTGTCTTGCTCTTTAGAAGACGAGGTGGAAGCGCCTTTCGAAAAGGTCTTTTCTTTGGTCGCCTTGGGCTTGAACGTTTTCTTGCCCTTGCCTTTAGAGGCATTCCTCTTGAAGCTCGTTTTCCCTTTCTTTTCGATGTTCAAAACATCCTTGGTGGAACTTTCATGAAGTCCCACGTCCCTTTCGGCTTGGACGAGCATCTTATGCAACTCTTCCAACGTGGTCTCTTGGTTTCGCATATTGAAATTCACCCGGAATTGTGCATACGCCTTAACCTTATTGAGCGAGTGAAGAACTCGGTCAATAATTAGAGAGTCGGGAATGTCAACATTTTGAGCTTTTAGAGTCTCCGCGAGCTCAACGAGTTTGAGCACATGAGGGCTTATCTTTTGCCCTTCCTTGAAAGTAATGTCAAAGAAGGCGGAAGCCGCCTCATATTGGATCACCCTTGGAGTTTGCGAAAACATGGTTGCAAGCTTGGTGTATATCTCATACGATGTGGTCAACTTAATCATACTCCTTTGGAGATCCGGCTCCATGGAGAAGATGAGCACATTTTTAAGAGCGGAGGACTCTTTCATGTAGGCTTCATAGGCCTCACGAGTTTGGACCGACGAACGAGCGGTCGGAGCGGTCGGAGCGGCTTCGGATAGGTAACGACTCTTATCGTCACCTTGAGCGGCCAAAAGCAATTGCGCATCCCAATCCTTAAAATTGGAACCATGCTTATCGAGTTTGCAACGATCCATAAAGGATCGAAGCCATGATACGTTAGTGAGAGGTGGAGCGTTGGTTGCCATTTGATGTTTGTTGAAAATTTAAACTACAATAATAAAAGGATAAACAACATCATTTTAAATTCATAATTTGAATTTTAAGAAACTTAAACATGTTAAGTATATTTACTTAATGATCTCTTACCCAATTAAGTAAACAATCCCGAGACCCAAACCCATACTAATCCGGGCACGGTGTAGCCGATTCAACCTGTATCGGTATAATTTGGTGGATTAACTCTTTAATCGGTTCTACTCTTAGAACTCTCGGTCGACAACTTTCTTAAAATTATCTTTAGCCCGAACTTATTGCAACTACGGTTACGAATACTTTCGTTGAGATCAACCAAATTTCAAGGTGTAATCTTATTACCCCACTTACCCAACGTGACAATTTTAGTACCCCGGTGTAGCCGAGCCTACGTTCTTGTGAAGAAGGGATTCATGGGTCCGTACTTTTTGGTAAGGCTAAGTCTCAATATTTATATGTAAGAGATCTAGTCAAATTATTATCTATCTCCGTTTAAGTGAACTAAGTCGGTGAATTATCGATAAAATAAAAGACTAGGTAGACTAGGTCGAAACATGCATGATACGATGTATGACGATTTGGCTATGCATGCAAACATATAAAAAGCAAAATAAAAGCATAAAATAAACCCTAGTATGGCCTTTCCTAGAAAAGAAATAACAAAGTACAAATTCGGAAACCAACTCCTTTGGTCCCTTGAACTTCACGCGGCACGCACTTCGAGGTAAACACCGTCTTGTTCGGAACTCCTTTCCGAATGGCACCGTCTTCAAGGAACTCCGGATTTTACAAATATTACAACTTTTCTAGTCTACTTTATACATTATAAAATAGAAATAAATTACAATTGGGTGATACGAGATCACAAAATTACAACCGAATCGGTAACCCCTTACATTACGGGAAATACCGATTTAAAAACTAGGCCATATTAAGTAAATTACATAATTCCCAAAATTATGTAAATAAATCATGACATTCATAATATAAAATATGCAATGCTTATATAAATATGAATTAACATGCAAACCCTAAGCCAAATCGTCCTATTTAAAACACTTATTTAAATAGTTATCGTAAACCTTGGTTTATGGAATCGCGTGTTTTAACGTTTAACAACACTATGCATTATATGAAACGGTTTTCATCCTTAAGTTAATCATCCCAACTCTTATAGGATTCAAAATTTAGTCTTACTCAAACTTTGAACATGACTTAACTTAATATATTTCAATATTGATCGGTATTACTCGGTTTTACGGGAAAAATAATATAAAAATCCAAAAGAGTCATAAAATTTCGAAAAATCAAAATTCAAATTTTGAAAAATCCAGAATGTTCTTAAAATTTTCAGAATCTTGAAATATTAGTATTTATTCGGTTTTAACATTATTTCGAAAATAACACGTAAAACGAGCATTTTAAGTCGGAAAATTCAATAATTAACTTCATAAATGCAAATTAAATACTAATAATATTTTTATACCTTCCAAAACATTTTAAGAACACAAGATGGACAGAAAATTAAATGGCACATTGCCCCATAGCCGAAATTTTAAATGCATGACTCTTTTATTTAATTTTAAATGCTACTTTTAACAAATTAAAATAAAATAAAATCAAATCAAATCTGAAACTTTTGGCTCCCAAGATAATTTTCATGATGAACATATCATATATGAGTAATATGGGTTACATTTTTCGGCCATTTTAACAACATTTGCAAATTTTAACGATTTACGTCATATATTGTACGATTTTAACCTTTAAAATTATTTCTCAAGCATAAAATAAGATAAAATTCTCGAAAATTTTATACATGCTGGAAATAATATATATGACATGGTGTTAAATTTTTATGGCCAAATTCCAACTTAAACTATTAAAGTCGAAATTATGTCACTAATTACCCGATTTTTACATTAAAAATCGATAATATTGCAATATTTGAGATAAATTTCTGGAAAATTCAACATAAATTTTAAATATTGCATGTGGCATCCTCATAAATTTTATAGTCTAATTCATAATATAACTATTTTAACCCATTTTTATTCATCTTATTGCTTTTTGACCATTAAAATCCATATCACACGATTCAAAGGTCCATAATTTACGAAAATTCATATTCATATTATAGAAAATACATGTGATATCATACTGAAAAATCTCGGCCAGAAGCTTATTTTAACTATTTTTCCCAAAAAATAAACATTTTAACCATTAAAACTCAATAAAATCCGAGATTTAATATACCATAAGTCAATATTCATGCAAAAATTATTCCAATTATTCTAAAACATTTTAGAAAACAGTAGGTATTCATGCCAAATTTATTTCGTACATATCTTATATCAAACGAAAAATTCAAGTTTTATTTATGTTATCTCTATAACTCCGTAAAAACATAACCGGAAAGCATGCAAACAACCTATTGCTCTGATACCAATTGTTAGGTTTAACTAGTTGCTCATAAACTAATTTTAGTCATACTAACATAAACCTTTAATTAACTCTTTAATTAACTTATAAATAAACTCGTTTATTAGATCTTATGCATGCTACTATATGCGGAAATAAGGAGAAAACCGTGTTCTTACACTTGGTCCAAGCTTAGAAAGGATGATCCTCCAAGTACCCAAATTAGAATACCTCCTTTGGATGCACCAAGACAACCCCTCAATAATCCGATCTCGAGTATGCTAGATCAACAACCGGATTTCCTTAAACTTATTCTAATCACTCTTATTAGAATCTTATTTGGATACTACAAATAGTATAATTTTATTATCTTATAATAATATATAGGAGGTTGTAAAATCTCTTCTTTACTTAGTAGAATTTCGGCCAAGAGGAGAATAAGAGCAACAACAAGAATGAATATGATACATATCTTATATATGTATTAAGCATGCTTTTAATCATATAAATTAATTAACTTAAGCATGCTTATGTAGGGCAGGAGGAGCCGGCTATGGGATGTGCAACAAGGGGACATCACCACTTCTCAAAGCATGTAGGTTGGCTTAGTAGTGGGTGTTCTCTAGGCAACACATTAAACATAATGATTAAGGGTGTATTTAACAATTAAAACACCTCACACCCACCTTCACCAAAACCGGCTACTTAGTCCTTAAAATGGACTTAATTTTACAATTTTGTCAATTGTATAATTTGTATAAAATGTGACATATAATATGTCACAATGACAATACAATATAATTATCTTATCTTAAACATAGATATATAAATATTTATCGTATAAATATTATGATTAAATAAATCCTATTTATTAATTGACAAGTAATTCGAAATTACAATTGTAAAATGATTATTTATAATTATCGTCAATACGATTTACAACTTTTGTATCAATTATAACCCAATTCATTCTAGTTTCGATATAATATCGTTTACTGTTTAACAATTGAAACATTTCAATTTTAAACATAAATCTTACATTAAGATTTAACCTCTAATTTCTCGATACACGAGTTTAAGGAATATGATCAAATCGTATCAATATACATTTGATCATTTTATCAATTAAGGGAATTGTCCTAAAGGTGTGACCTAAAGGGATCAACTGACCATCACCGTCATATGACAGTAATGTCAAACTCTAGCTAGCCAATCATTACCGATTAATGTTGGTCAGTTGACTAATAATTCGTATCATCCCTTGCGCATTCTCGTCATGAGATTTAATTACATGATCGCACTATTGTTGAGGACACATTTCCCAACAATCCAAACCCGTTTCATTTAAACGGAAAGGACTACCCTTAAACCCTCATATGACCCTTTAGTCGACATAGTGTCATCCTCAAAAACAAAACATACTGACATTTCATTTCCTCACAAAACCTCCATAATCTTCATCTTCTTTTCCTCTTTTCTTCATCATCCGTTCACCGAATCGAGGTAATAATATCATTTTCGGAATCCTCATCAAATTTGCAAGCCATCCGTCACTTCCGATTTTCATTTCCCTTATTTCGAAAAATAGGCTGTTTTCCTAGAATCCGTTTTTCAGTCCTTAAACTCGTTTTTCTTGATTGTAGGCGAAGGCTTGGAAGACTCGGACGTAGATATCTTCATTGTGGAAGACGAGCTTTGAGCGGGATTGCATTTAAGGTGACGATTACGAGTAACTCGGCCTTTTTGTTAAAATAGTAAGTTTTGTTGTGTTCTTGTTATTGTTTCTGATTTTTGTTTGAGGTTGATGATTAATGGACTTAGTAACATGTTAGGAATGCTCTTACTTGATGAATTCATGCTTGGATGATGTTTCATTTGCTTAATCATTCATTTTCAGAAATTTCATGTTTGCGACGGATACATGTAATAATCGTTTGAGGATTGTTTTGAAATAATTGCTGATAGATAGTGTTATTGGGTGATTTGTGATATTGGGTAAACTTTATATGTTGTAATTCTTAAAGTTTGGTATCGATTTAATGAGGTTTTGAGTTCACGGGAAAATGCGATTTTTACGATCAGGCTCTCTGAGCCGGTCGACCGACCGGCCGCCGGTCGACCGACTGGGGGTGCTTTTAGTGGTTTTTGCGAAATTCTAAGATACGTAGGATTAGGATGCCCAGCCGGCAGACCGGCCGCCTGCCAGCCGGCAGAGCGGCCGCCTGCCAGCCGGCAGACCGGCCGCCTGCCAGCCGGCTGGGAGTGCATTGTACGTAATTTGCGAAAGTTTGAGAAATATGCTTTGTGTTGCCAGCCGGTGGGACGGCTGCCTGCCGACCGGCTGGTAGCCACTTTTAGGATTTTTCGTAAAGTGTAGGGGATTGGGTTCCCAGCCGGTAGGTGTAGCTTGTTTTTATTTCGTAATTTATTTGTAACTTTTAAACAATTGATCGGTTTTGATTGAAACTCGTTCCTTGTACTTTTGATACATGTTTGAGGTCCCCGGAGGATGGGCGACACTATATTGGGTTCGGGAATGGAGTGAGGATAGAGACCCCCCGGTCGGGTAACCGAAAGGGAAACGGGCTCTCCCTCATCTTAGTTCCCGGGATCAATTAAGTGTTGTATAACGGTTTAAGAAGTTAGAGTTATAGGTTAGTTTCTATCTTTGGATGTTAATGGTTGAGTTGTATGTCGCGTGATGGGATATGTGTTAAGTTCACCTCTGGACCCATTACGTGTTTTGCCTGTCGCGTGATGGGATATGTGTTAAGTTCACCTCTGGACCCATTACGTGTTTTGCTTGTCGCGTGTCAGGATATGTCTTAAGTTCACCTCTGGACCTGACACGTGATCGGTTGTCGTACACGGGATATGTGTTAAGTTCACCTCTGGACCAGGTGTGTGATAGCTGTGTATTGGGATATGTGTTAAGTTCACCTCTGGACCCAATACTTGTTTGTAGCATTGGGATATGTGTTAAGTTCACCTCTGGACCCTTTGCTTATGGATGATTAGGGATATGTGTCAAGTTCACCTCTGGACCCTTTTCTTGAAGTGTATGTATAGGGATATGTGTTAAGTTCACCTCTGGACCCTTTACTCGAATTGCATGTTGGGATATGTGTTAAGTTCACCTCTGGACCCGACATTGTTTGGCAGTGGGATATGTGTTAAGTTCACCTCTGGACCCATTACTAGTGTTTGTTTTATATCTCCTTGCCTTGAGATTGGTACAGTGTCAGATATGCATGATGAGGTTAATGATTGTATTGCTTGAGTTGTAGTTTGTTCATCCAAGGCATTGGATGACTCTTAGATCGGTTTCATAAATAGTTGGACTGAAAGACCCCCCGACTGGGTAAAAAGTAGGGAAACCGGCTCTCCTTCCAAACGGTTTATGAAGTTGGTTGAGAGCCGTGCACTAGTAATTGCAGGATAGTCGATGATCAGTTGTTGAGATATTGTTATACTTCACATGTTTATATATGTTGGAGTATTCTGTTTGCTTTACTTGCTACGTGTCGTTACAAAAGGTGGCTAGGAGAACTCTACTCACTCCCCACTGATTGTGGCGTACATGTTTTCATGTATGTAGGTACATGCAGGATTGAACGGGGTTCACTTGTAACACCCCAAGAGTATGAGAGGAAAGTTGTCCCACATCGGTAGAATGTGAGGCTTGTGATATGTTTATAATAACTTCCACCCACCACTTAGTAACAAGGCCTTGTGCTTTTGGGCTTAAGTGAGGACAAATAACGGGCCCAAAAGTGCACACCCATCTTATTATTGGGTTTGTGTTACGACGGTGGCGGCTCGGGTTGTTACAAATGGTATCAGAGCGACCCTGCGACCGTGTGGTGAGCCTGTGGTCGGGAGTACCCGGGTCGCACACCTAGCGGGGGAGGATTCTGGCCCTGGTTGTGGTCAAGTTTGAGGCACAACGAGGACGTTGTGTCCTTTAAGTGGGGGAGTTTGTAACACCCCAAGAGTATGAGAGGAAAGTTGTCCCACATCGGTAAAATGTGAGGCTTGTGATATGTTTATAATAACTTCCACCCACCACTTAGTAACAAGGCCTTGTGCTTTTGGGCTTAAGTGAGGACAAATAACGGGCCCAAAAGTGCACACCCATCTTATTATTGGGTTTGTGTTACGACGGTGGCGGGTCGGGTTGTTACATCACTTGAGAGCTAGCGAGTGATGATCCTTTCATCATATGACTTACACTTCATCGATTAGCTAGACTCTTAGTTTTAATACAGTTCATGATTTGGTGCCCGTAGGGATGTTCCATCCCAGGCTTTGTATATATTTGGTTTTCGTACTTAGAACTGTTTTACTTATCTATTTTGTTTATATCAGTTTCCAGTTACAGTTTAAATTCACCTCGCATGATGTTTATGTTTAAAAAGTTTTAAATTCCGCTGCATTTTTAGTACTTTGTGTGTTTTATATTTCCGCTTTCGCGAGGGGTTTTACAGTTGGTATCAGAGCATTATTGTTCCCGACGCACTCATGTGACCCCCAACCTTAACTTGACCAAATAAACAAATAATGAATGAGAGATGGGTAGATCTAAGGATTTATATTGTAGTCTATTTGTGAATGCTAATTGCTAAGTTAACACTTGTTTTCTCTTTTGAAGGATGGTGAGAACCACGGCTGCTGAGAACACTATAATGCAAGCACTTCATCAGTTGCTTGAGAACCAGAAACATCAAGCAGGGACTGTTCCACCTCCTCCACCGCCAGGCAATGAGGCTAATCGTCCTGGTAGCTTCTCTTGGATAGCATCCCAGATGTCTAGGAGCCACGTGAAGACTTATGGAGGCGAGGTTGATCCGGTAGCTCTTACTGAGTGGTTCCGTGAGATGGAAAAGAGCTTCACCATATATTCGGTTGGCAGAGAGGATAGAGTGCGGCTAGCCACTCACTTTTTGACCCTAGAGGCCGATAGATGGTGGGCATTGACCGGACCGACTTTCATTCTTGATCCTTTGTTCGATTGGGAGGCTTTTAAGGATAAGCTCGAGACGAGGTTTTATCCTAAGGAGCTTAGATCACAGAGACTTAAGGAGTTCATGGACTTGAAGCAGGGTAAGATGTCCGTTCAGGAGTTCACCGACAAATTTAACCAGCTTGCACATTTCGCTTCGAAGTTTGTCAGAGATGAGGCTGAGAGAGTTTACTTCTACCGAGGGAAGTTAGGGCCGCGCATTGAGAGTATGGTTCGCCGTGACTCAAATTCTTTTGTGGAGGTATATGATGATGCTATTTGGGCCGAGAGTTCCATTCGTGCCATAGATGCTGAGACCCGAGCTGCTACTTCCAGTGTTACTTCTCACCAGAGATCATTTTACCAGGGGAAGAGACCGTTTGTTCCTTCTACTTCTTCGCCTTCTTCTCAGAAGAAGCGATTTGAGAGGTTCTCTGCTCCGGTTGTTAAGACCGTTGTTCACACCGACACAGCTGCTAGTGTTTGCCACCGTTGTGGTAAACCATCTCATCCGGGTTTTGACTGTTTCAAGAATGCCTATAAGTGTTTCACCTGTAATGGATTTGGGCATCGATCTTATGAGTGTCCTGAGAGGAAAACCGCACTTGGCAAGGCTGCCACAGCTACAGTGACTAGAGGAGGAAAGCCGAAGGGGAAGATCTTCGTGATGACTAGGGCTGAGGCTGAGGCTCATCCAGATATTGTGGTTGATATCTTTTCTGTACTTGGTGCTGAGTGTCTTATTTTGTTTGACACTGGAGCTTCTTTATCATTTATATCGACTCAGTTCGCAGACCGTTTAGCTCTTGAGTCTTCATTGGTTGAGGAGACTTCCTATTCCTTACCTTCTGGAGACATGTTTTCCTGCTCTTCGTCCCATAGGGATGTTCCGATTATTATTGGTCAAGCCACATTTCCAGCGGACTTAATGAGATTTCCTCTCGAGGAATTTGACATTATACTCGGTATGGATTGGTTATCGCGATACCATGCTCGCTTCGAGTGTCGCGACCAGAAAATCTGCTTGAGCAGTTCTTCAGGAGTTCGTGTTTCCTATAGGGGAACTCGCCCTAAAAAGGGTGTCCGTGTTATTTCTTCGATGAAAGCATCTCATCTTCTTAGGAAGGGTTGCCAAGCCTTCTTGTGTGTTGTTTCAGCTGCAAAACCATCGCTACCGAAGCTTGAGGATGTAGCCATTGTTCGTGAGTTTCCAGATGTTTTCCCAGATGACTTGCCAGGGATACCGCCAGAGAGAGATGTGGAGTTTAATATTGAGCTTGTTCCAGGTACCGGACCTATATCCAAAGCTCCTTACCGTATGGCTCCACCAGAGTTGAAAGAATTGAAGCAACAGTTGGAAGAGATGATCGAGAAGGGATTCATTAGACCGAGTGCTTTTCCGTGGGGTGCTCCAGTTTTATTTGTTAAGAAGAAAGATGGTTCCATGAGACTTTGCATTGACTATAGAGAGCTGAACAGAGTGACCGTGAAGAACAGATATCCTTTGCCTAGGATAGATGACTTGTTTGATCAGTTGAGAGGTGCTTCTAGGTTTTCTATGATTGATCTTCGATCGAGTTATCATCTGATTCCAGTGAGAGAGGCTGATATTGCGAAGACTGCTTTTCGTACCAGATATGGGCGTTTTGAGTTCGTGGTTATGCCTTTTGGGTTGACCAATGCACCCGCTATCTTCATGGATCAGATGAACCGCACCTTTAGTGAGTATCTTGACACTTGTGTTGTGGTGTTTATTGATGACGTTCTCATTTATTCGAAGACCAATGAGGAGCATGTCGAGCATCTCGGATTGATTCTTGGGATTTTACGTCGACAGAAGTGGTTCGGGAAGTTCTCTAAGTGTGAGTTTTGGCTTTCTAAGGTTGCATTTCTTGGACATGTGATATCTAGTTAGGGAGTTATGGTTGACCCCACGAAGATTGTGGCCGTTGTTGATTGGGAGAGTCCCAAAGATGTGGGTGAGATTCGTAGTTTCCTTGGTTTAGCAGGTTACTACCGTCGATTTGTTGACGATTTCTCTAGATTGGCTCGTCCGATGACTCAGTTATTAAAGAAGGAAGCCAAATTTGTGTGGACCGATAAGTGTGAGAGTTCTTTCCAGGAATTGAAGACTAGGTTGACTTCCGCTCCCGTACTTGCTTTGCCAGAGATTGGAGTTGACTTCGATGTTTATTGCGATGCTTCGATGTTAGGGCTTGGATGTGTGTTGATGCAGAGTGGTAAGGTGATAGCTTACTCATCTAGACAGTTGCGAGTTCACGAGGTAAAATATCCGACACATGACCTTGAGTTAGCTGCTGTTGTTCATGCCTTGAAGATGTGGCGTCATTACTTGATGGGATCTCATTGTCGCATTTTCACGGATCATAAAAGTCTTAAGTACATTTTCACACAGAAGGACCTCAATATGCGACAGCGTCGTTGGCTAGAGTTGGTTAAGGATTATGACATTAAGTAATTGTATCATGAGGGTAAGGCCAATGTGGTTACTGATGCGCTTAGCCGCAAGACTTCTCATTCGATGAGTGATATGCGTGTATTGCCAGATGAGTTGTGTTCCGAGTTCCGGAAGCTGAGATTGGAGATGGTTGGTAGTGGTTTTGATTGGTTATCTGCTATGACTGCCGAGCCGTCCTTATATTGGGAGATTCGCCGGAGTTTACCTACGGATGCTGCTTTTCGGAAGTTCGAGGCTAAGATTTCGAGTGGTGCTGCACCAGACTTAGCGATTGATTCCGATGGTTTCCTTAGATTCCGTGGTAGGATGTATGTTCCAGATGTGCCAGATTTGAGGAAGAGGGTTCTTGATGAGGCTCACTTGACACCGTATTCAGTTCATCCGGGCAGAGAGAAGATGCACAAGGACTTGGGACTTATATTTTGGTGGCCCGAGATGAAGAAAGACATTTTGGATTACGTGAGTAGGTGCTTGACTTGTCAACAAGTCAAGATAGAGCTTAGGAGGCCAGGTGGTTTGTTACCGCCGCTCCACGTTCCTCAGTGGAAGTGGGAGTGCATATCGATGGACTTTGTGACAGCATTGCCTAAGACAGTGGGAGGCAAGGATGCGATTTGGGTTGTGGTTGATAGGCTAACTAAGTGTGCCATATTTGTGCCTATCAGAGAGACATGGGATATGGACCGTTTAGCCAGGGCTTATATTGCAGAGATAGCCCGTTACCATGGTGTCCCGAGAGAGATCGTTTCCGATCGTGATCCTCGTTTCTTTTCCAGATTTTGGAAGGCTTTACAGGAGGCTATGGGTAGCCGTTTGCTGATGAGTACCGCATTTCATGCCGCGACCGATGGTCAGTCCGAGAGGACTATTCAGACATTAGAGGACTTGCTCCGTGCTTGTGCACTTGATTTCCAGAGTTCTTGGGAGCAGTGTCTACCACTAGTTGAGTTTTCTTACAACAACAGTTACCATTCATCTATTGGTATGGCTCCGTACGAGGCTCTATATGGTAGGAAGTGCCGTAATCCGATCTGTTGGGATCAGGCGAGTGACGTGCACGACCTAGAAGCGGACCAGTTAGCTGTTACGATTGATCAGGTTCAGCTTATCAGAGGTAGGATGAAGGCCGCACAGGATCGGCAGAAATCCTATGCTGATGTTCGCCGTAGACCTCTAGAGTTTGAGGTGGGTGATAGAGTCTTCTTGAGAGTTTCACCGATGAAGGGCGTTAAGAGGTTTGGAGTTAAGGGCAAGTTGAGTCCTAAGTATATTGGGCCATTTGAGATCGTGAAGAGGATTGGTGCTGCTGCTTATCGTTTGGACTTGCCTTCTAGTTTGGGCAAGGTTCATAGTGTCTTTCATGTTTCTCAGCTCCGTAAGTATGTTAGTGATCCGAGTCATGTTTTGCCTAGAGAGATCGAGAACTTATAGCCGAGTCTTGCTTTCGAGGAGCGTCCCGTGAAGATCCTAGACCGGCAGGATAGGAAGCTTAGGAGCAAGGTGGTGCCTTTAGTGAAGATCCTTTGGCGTTGCGGTGATGTTGAAGAGCAGACGTGGGAGACCGAGGCGTCGATGCGTACTGCGCATCCTTCTCTTTTCGATTGAGGTATAGTAGTTAGAATTTATCCTTGTTCGAGTTTCGAGGACGAAACTTTTTGAAGTTGGGGTGATTGTAACAGTCCGTATTTTTATAAAACATATTTTAAAGGTTTTAATTATTTTAAGTAATAAAAATAATATTTTAATAACTTAACGGAAAATATTTTAATAAATACTAAGATCCGTCTTAAGAACCGTAAGTCTTTAAGACGAATACAAACTTGGCAACTTAAGTTCACAGCTTAAAACCTGTCAAGATATCCAAACCCGTTTCATTTAAACGGAAAGGACAACCCTTAAACCCTCATAAGACCCTTTAGTCGACATAGTGTCATCCTCAAAAACAAAACATACTGACATTTCATTTCCTCACAAAACCTCCATAATCTTCATCTTCTTTTCCTCTTTTCTTCATCATCCGTTCACCGAATCCAGGTAATAATATCATTTTCGGAATCCTCATCGAATTTGCATGCCATTCGTAACTTCCTATTTTCATTTCCCTTATTTCGAAAAATAGGCTGTTTTCCTAGAATCCGTTTTTCAGTCCTTAAACTCGTTTTTCTTGATTGTAGGCGAAGGCTTGGAAGACCCGGACGTAGATAGCTTCATTGTGGAAGACGAGCTTTGAGCGGGATTGCATTTAAGGTGACGATTACGAGTAACTCGGCCTTTTTGTTAAAATAACAAGTTTTGTTGTGTTCTTGTTATTGTTTCTGATTTTTGTTTGAGGTTGATGATTAATGGACTTAGTAACATGTTAGGAATGCTCTTACTTGATGAATTCATGCTTGGATGATGTTTCATTTGCTTAATCATTCATTTTCAGAAATTTCATGTTTGCGACGGATACATGTAATAATCGTTTGAGGATTGTTTTGTGGTTTAATTGCTGATAGATAGTGTTATTGGGTGATTTGTGATATTGGGTAAACTTCATATGTTGCAATTCTTAAAGTTTGGCATCGATTTAATGAGGTTTTGAGTTCACGGGAAAATGCGATTTTTACGATCAGGCTCTCTGAGCCGGTCGACCGACGGGCCGCTGGTCGACCGGCTGGGGGTGCTTTTAGTGGTTTTTGCGAAATTCTAAGATAACTAGGATTAGGATGCCCAGCCGGCAGACCGACCGCCTGCCAGCCGGCTGGGAGGGCATTGTAGGTAATTTGCGAAAGTTTGAGAAATATGCTTTGGGTTGCCTGCCGGTGGGTCGGCTGCCTGCCGACCGGCTGGTAGCCTCTTTTAGGATTTTTCGTAAAGTGTAGGGGATTGGGTTCCCAGCCGGTAGGCCGGCTGCCTGCCGACCGGCTGCCTGCCGACCGGCTGGGAGTCCTTTGTGGTTGTTCTCGCATTGGAGGAGAGGAAGGCTGTGATGGATCACCAACCGGTAGGCCGGCTGCCTGCAGACCGGCTGGGGATCCCTGTAGCTTGTTTTTATTTCGTAATTTGTTTCTAACTTTTAAACGATTGATCGGTTTTGATTGAAACTCGTTTCTTGTACTTTTAATACATGTTTGAGGTCCCCGGAGGATGGGCGACACTATATTGGGTTCGGGAATGGAGTGAGGATAGAGACCCCCTGGTCGGGTAACCGAAAGGGAAACCGGCTCTCCCTCATCTTAGTTCCCGGGATCAATTAAGTGTTGTATAGTGGTTTAAGAAGTTAGAGCTATAGGTTAGTTTCTATCTTTGGATGTTAATGGTTGAGTTGTATGTCGCGTGATGGGATAAGTGTTAAGTTCACCTCTGGACCCATTACGTGTTTTGCGTGTCGCGTGATGGGATATGTGTTAAGTTCACCTCTAGACCCATTACGTGTTTTGCTTGTGGCGTGTCAGGATATGTGTTAAGTTCACCTCTGGACCTGACACGTGATCGGTTGTCGTACACGGGATATGTGTTAAGTTCACCTCTGGACCCGGTGTGCGATAGCAGTGTATTGGGATATGTGTTACGTTCACCTCTGGACCCAATACTTGTTTCTAGCATTAGGATATGTGTCAAGTTCACCTTTGGTTTTGTAAGAAATAAAAGGAAAATACAAAGGCTGAATGAAACTTAATCATACATACATAATATGAAAAATTTAAATGTAAAATTTTGAAAATATTTTGATTAATTTAATAAATATCTGGTATTTATTTATTTAGTCTAATAAGAAATGTATAACTTCTATAAAATGATACACATGTAAAGAAAATTACCATCGTCTTAATTTTTAAATTTTTTACAGACTAGAATATATTTACTGGTTTTATCATAACATCGATAATTTAATAAATAATTAATTCTTTTTTTGTTAAATTTTATAATATTGAATAACATTATTTAGAGACTGCATCACATTTAAAGAGGAAGTATGTCCAATTAAATAATTAATTTATTAACATCTATCATTGAGAAGTCTGAAACTAATATATTGTTACGCTTTTCATTAGAAAATTGATATACAACTTTATTTGCAAAAATATTTCTAGAAGAACTTGAATTAAAGATGTTAAATTGGAAAAAAATTGGGGAAGTGTTTAAGGAGAAAAAAAAAGAAAAGACAATTAGATTTAAAATATGATTAAATAAAAAAAAAGTAGTCTAAAAAATTAAATTATAAATGATTTTCAGCAAATCATTGAATAAAATAGAAAAAAAACATATTGATAAAATAACCGATATAAAAAAGTCAATATAGAAAAACATTTTAATTATTGAAAATGAGCGTATCACACTGATAAGTAAATTCGAAATTAAAATAATAGATTTACATGTGTAAATAATGTGAAATTTTGTTGACAAAAAGAAATATCAAGAATAATTGTTGAACCATATATTCAAATATATATATATATATAGTATATGTGTTTATGTTTTGATAATGACAAGTCTAGCTATTTATATATTATATACTCGTATGTATAATCGTGTGCTAAGTGTACAGATTATTAGTAACAAGATCTAATCAATCGAGTGTAAAAGATTCAAGCATATTAGTCAATGAATTGACTAAGTTAAAGATTGATAGAAGATCAAGCGCGCATAATGAACTAAAGTTATATTTATCAGCTATACCTTTAGTACAAGATTGATTCAAGTTATAGCCCGTAGCTATAACGCTATATCATGAAGAAATGATCGGAATATATATGTGTTTAAGTTGAAACGTTTGTTTCCAAATATGTGTCGTGTAGAATTAGTGTTTAATTGGTATTCTATTTTAATAAATAGAATTGTTAATCTTAATAGGATTATATAAAATATCTTTAAGTTAAATAAGGAATAAATAATTGTCTTATGAGATAATTATTTATTACTAAAATAAACTAAGGATTTTTTTTTTTGGTGAAATGTGAGTATAATATATATCAAAGAGGTATAAATTACAAGGAGGTGGAGGTTCGAGCCCTCGTACAAGCAAAATCAAGCCATCAATAAAATCTGAGATTGAACCAACTCAATGTAAGTTGATCCTTCTCTGCCTGTAATCTACTTTTCATCCTATTTTTAACATCCACTTCAATCTGAGTTGCAATGAGTTGAGGTCTGAGTAGGCATTCATCCATCCTTGCTTTATTTCGTTGATTCCAGATATGATACTGATAGGCATTGTAAATAGCTACCCTTACCTTCCACTGGCTGTCCTTCCTATTTCCTGCAGTAAGGGTCTTAACAGTAGGTAACTGCCCTCCATACCACTTCAGTAACTGTTCCTGTACAATAGTTGCATACTGGCAATGCTCAAAGAGATGATCAATTGTTTCTTCTTCCCTTTGACAAATGTTACAAAGGTCATCATTGCAACACCCCAATCTATAGTGCTTGCTCTTAACATTCATCCCTGCCTGAAATCGAAGCCAAGTGATAATTGAGTGCTTAGGAATATTCCAAGAATTCCACACTATGTGAGTCCATTCCGGTTGTGGTTGGAGAGGTCTTAACCACTCATATCCATTCCTGATAGAGTAGCCAGTATTATTGGCAGTCCATGTATTGTCTTCATACCCATCTTTAAACATATCTTTCACCTTATAAATAGCCTTCCAGACCCAAGGAGCATCATGAGGACAAGAATAGTCATGCCATTCCTGATGCTTAAGGTATACTGCATTCACCCATTTTATCCATAACCTGTCAGCTTGACAGTAAATCCAACTCACCAGCTTCCCCACAGTAGCAAGGTTCCATGTTTCAGCATGCTTAATGCCCAGACCTCCTTCTTCTTTTGACATAGTGACCTTATCCCAAGCTACCAGAGGCACTCTGTGATACTCAGTGGAACCATCCCATAGAAAGTTCCTACAAATGGCCACTATTCTTCTAATGACACTCTTAGGGATCAAAAACATTTGTGCCCAATAGTTATGGAAGGTATTTAGCACAGAATTAATCAAGGTAATTCTCCCTGCATATGACAATTTCTTGGCTCCCAGTCCCCTTATCCTTTTCACCAATTTTTCAGTTAAAGAAGAGCACTCTTGTTTGGAAAGTTTCCCTGGTTTGATTGGAACCCCCAGGTATTTGAAGGGAAATGTGCCTTCCTTAAAACCAGTTACATGTTTTATATCTTCCTTTATATCCTCTGGCATCCCATTGAAGAAGATTTCTGATTTAGAACTATTCATTTTCAGCCCTGTTGCTTTTGAGAATGAGGAGAAGGCCCTCATGAGTAGCCATATAGATGTAGGGGTGCCTTTGCAAAACATCAACAGATCGTCTGCAAACATGAGATGGGTGAGCTTGAGATCCTTGCATAAGGGGTGATACTGAAAGGCCCATCTGGAAGTGGCATATGTAATCAATCTGGACAAATAGTCCATGCAAAGAGTGAACAGTAATGGGGAGATAGGGTCTCCTTGTCTTAAGCCCCTTTGCCCCTTAAAATAGCCAAAGTTTGTGCCATTCAAAGATAAGGTGAAGGAGGGAGTAGAGACACATTGCATAACTAGATGTATGAACTTGGCAGGAAACTGGAGACCTGTAAGGATTTGCTCAATGAAGTTTCACTCAACTATATCATATGCTTTTTGGAGGTCAATTTTGAATAAACACCTTGGAGTAGCAGCTTTCCTCTCATAGAGGTGAATAATATCTCGACAGATGAGCACATTTTCCATGATAGACCTACCCTTGATGAATGCTCCTTGATTCTCATGCACCAACTCATGTAAGACTAGTGATAATCTATTGCATAGAAGCTTGGAGATCACTTTGTACACCACATTACAGCATGCAATGGGCCTGTACTGAGTGACAGATGATGGCCTTTCACACTTTGGAATGAGAGTGAGATTGGTAGCATTGATCTGTGTGAGCAACTGGCCATTAGAAAAGAAATCCATAACTGCAGTACATATATCCTCCCCAGTGATCTCCCATGAATCCTTAAAGAATCCACTGGTGAATCCATCTGGTCCTGGGGCTTTATCTATGGGAATAGAAAAGAGAACCTCCATAACTTCTTCTTTAGTTACCTGCCTTTGTAGAATATTACAATGCTCCTCAGTATATAAGTTGCCAGTCTGAAGAACATCAGATCTAACTGCTTCAGTGGTATTCCTCTTGCCCAACAGATCAGTATAGAAATCAAGGAAAGCTTCCTGAATGCTAGCAGTATCAGAGCATAGAGTACCATGTTTGTTTTCTATCTGAATAACTCTATTTTTGATGCACCTGCTCTTAATAGCTCTATGAAACATAGCTGTATTGGCATCACCATCATCCACCCATTTCTCTTTTGCATTTTGTTTGAGGAAACTAGTCCTAGCAGTAGACCAGTGTCTCAATTCCTTCATGATACTCAGTTCCTGGGATATCAGAACCTCATTGGATGGGTTCTGTTGCAGTTGGGACTGCAAATCCTCAAGCTGGATCTCCAGTCTTTCAGCAGTAACTTCAACATCAGCATAACAAGTTTTATTGAGCTCTTTTAGCAGAGGTTTAAGCGCCTTTAGTTTTTTCACCACCTCAAACATAGGTGTACCATTAACTCTTTGATGCCAGACCTCTTGAATGGTTGGGAGAAAATCAGGAGCAGACCCCCACATATTATAGTATTTAAAACTAGCATTCCTTTGACCATCAAGCTTGATATTCCTTACTATACAAGGACTATGATCCAAGAGTCCTTCAGGGTGAAAATGGGCATGCATATCTGGAAAGTTTGCAGACCAAAGAGAGTTAATTAGAAACCTATCTAGCCTGCTGTATTTCCTTGAGTGTTCTTCCTGCTTGTTATTCCAAGTGAAAAAAGCCCCTGTAGCAGTAATATCTACCAGGCCACAAGTGGTGAGGCAATCAATAAAGGCCTCCATATCCTCTTCTTTAGTTGTGCCCCTAAGCCTTTCATCTGGAGAAATGATAGTATTGAAGTCTCCAACCACAGCCCATGGCAAATCATTAGAGGCAGCAAAAGTACTCAAATTCTGCCATAGATCAAGCCTATCTTTCCCTTCATTGAAAGCATAGACAACAGTGTACATAAATTCCTTGTGTGTAACCTTGCAAATGACTCTGGTGTGAATGAATTGGGGATCATACATCAAGACAGTAACATCAAAGCTACCTGGCTGCCATAAGACCCACACCCTACCTCCTTTGTGTAAGCTACTATTAGTAGTCACACACCATCCTTCCAACATTTTTTGAGAAATATTACTCACATTTCCTCCATGAATTTTAGTTTCTAACAGACCAAACAACTTGGCCTCATTATTATTAATAAAACTTTTAACTAAATTTTGCTTATTTACATTGTTTAGGCCCCTTACATTCCAGAAACCTAGATTATTCATGAGGTATAGGATTTGTAGGGTTACCATTATCAACATTCATGTCCCAAGTAGCCTGCACTGGAGAGAGAGGTATCCGTGATGGCCCTTCATCTGGTGCATTTGCCTGTTGTCTAGCAGGTAGTCCAGTTTGATCTGCTTGCAAAACAGCTGGTGGATTCTGTGATACTGTGCCTCTAGTTAGAGCAGGGAATTCTTGCTCTGATAACACTGAGGGAGGCTTCTGGATTGGTTTCCACACTTTCTTTGGAACATAGGTATTCTTCGTACTCTCTGCATTCTCCTACAAGTCTTCCCTTCATGACCAAGACCTTTACAGTGGTCACATTGTAAAGGTTTCCATTCATACTCAATTTTTACCACTATAATCATTCCATGCTCATCTTTAAATTTGACTGTATTAGGAAATGCTTGCCCTACTTTCAATTCATTCATAGTTCTCGCAAAACCCAATCTGGTTTTTGATTCTGTTGCTACATCAGACTTCACATAGGATCCAACCATATTTGCTATTGTAGGGAGGCACTTTCCCCAGAATTTAAGGGGTAAATTATGCAGACGTACCCATGCTGGTACCACTTTGATTTCTTCCTTTAGCAAATCTATGTTCTCCTGCCATTCCTTCACAATTAAAGGTTTATTGTCAAACATGTGGTATCCTGCATTAATAACAGTTTCTTTCCCCTTCATGTCCTTAAATCTCACCATGAATATCCCATTAGGAAGAAACGAGACCTTGTCTATACCATGTTTGCCCCATATCCTGTGCACAAATCCATTTAAGACCTCCCAAGGAGGATTAGCACCAATCACAAAACAATAAACAGCCTGACTCCAATACTCAATTTCCTCTTTGGTGTCCTCTGCCGTAAATTGAAATAACTCTGCCTCTTGTTCAATGTCTGGTTCCTTCTCAGATTCAGATAGGTTAACAATCTCAGTTCTTTTCTTCCTCCTATTCGTTACTAGCGTAAAATTTTCCTCTGGGTTCTCTTCATCAGTGAATGACAGACCAGGTATAGGATTGACTTCATGCATTGCTTTAGTACGTAACACATCCTCTTCTCCAGGCCCCTGTTGTTTACCCTTGCCAAGACTACTTTTATTTCTGGTATTGCTAGGATTGTGTGTTTGTGGTGATGATGAACGTGAACGAGCCATGATTGAAGAGCAAGATTTGCCCTAGGAAGATGAAGATGATCGTAGGAAAATCGCCTTCATGCAGCCGTTACTAGGGTTTTTTTTTTAATGTCTGTGGCCCCAAAAATTTTTATATAATCTTTATTGTCAAATTTATATAATCTAAATGTAGTTTGTTTCGACTTTGGGAAACGTGTGATATGTCACGTTTACCATAATTCGTGTAGGATTCAATTAAGTAAATATTATGTATTTATTTAATATCCTAAAACAAATTAAGATTATATTATGGTAATATATTTTATTATCTTTGACATGGTTTAGGAAGTTGATTTAATAAGGATACTAATTGTTTATTATATAAAGATCTTTCCTAAATATGAATTAGGAAATTAATTCCTTATATAATACTTGAAGTATATTATTAAATCTTTCCTAAATATATTAAGATTAGATTTAAGGTAGTATTACTAAAAGACTAGTATTCTAGTTTTAGTAATATTCCTAAATCATCTAGGGTTTGAATTACCTAGATACATATTCTATATAAATAGACTACCATGATACATTAAAGGACACGAAACACATACACACATATACACGCAAATCAAGAGAGAAACCGCCGATCGACTACTTCAATATTCGAGCTCATCATTGTCATATCCGATTCAAGATTCAAGTGCTCAAGCATTGATCTTATTCATTCAAGATTGTGACATCAAGAAACATTGAAGACTTTATCTTATTAACGTAAGATAGAACGAGTATTTAGCGGTACTCATTGTAAGGCAAATATTTAACGGTATTTGTCGTAGCTAGATATTTAACGTTATCTAGATGGAGTTGTGACTAACATCAAAGTCACACGAGTAGGGTTGATAAAATTGTAATCCAGAGTTGGTAGTAATTTTATTAATCGAGAATAGTGGACGTAGGTCTCAAAGTGTGAGACTGAACCACTTCAAAAATATCGTGTCTCTCTTTATTACTTGCTCTACTCAACGATCTTCATACAACCATACACACATCGAAGAAGATTCAAAAAGAAGGTATACTCAATTCAACCCCCCCTTCTTGAGTATATTATATCAATAGACTCTTCAATTGGTATCAGAGCCTCGTGCTCTTGATCGCCTAGCCGCGTGAGTTTTGATCCTTCTATTGATTCTATATTATATACTCTTTCATCAATGGATTGCAAGCATCTCAAGTGCCCTATCTTCGATGGCAAAAACTACAGTTTATGGAAAAATATGATGACTCATTACATCAAAGGTTGTGATTGGGAATGTTGGAAGATCATCCAAACTGGACCAAAGAAGATCTTGGTCGCCGCCGCCAATGGAACAACCTATGAAAAGATGGAAAGCGATTATGTGGAAAGTGACTACAAAATTGCAGAGAAAAACTCTAAGGCCATGAGCCTCCTACAGAACAGTATGATAACCTCAGAATTTGATAGATTCTCATCTTGTAGTTCCGCTAAGAAAATATGGGATAGTCTCGAACTTGCTTATGAAGGAACATCCGCAGTCAGGAAACATCGTATAGACTTGCTCGTTCAAAGATATGAACTTTTCAATATGGAAAAGAATGAATCTATTGATAGCATGTCTGCACGATTTTCCTGTATTATTAATGAACTGCGGAACCTTGGCAGAAAGATCGATTCTGAGGATATCATTCGTAAGATTCTTAGGAGTCTCACTAAAAAATGGCAACCTAAGGTCACGGCCATAGAGGAAGCACGTGATCTATCTAAGATTACTTACCAAGAGTTGATTGGATCCTTAATGGCACACGAGATCATACTAAATAAAAACGATGATGATCCCAAAGGAAAGGGCGTCGCCTTACAAGCCTCCACAAGTGAAGTATGCGAAGAAGAACTAGAAGACGAGACAGTTCTATTCGCAAGACGTTTTAAAAAGGCTGTCTTCAAGGGAAGATACAAAAACTCTAACAACAAAACAGTCGACAAAAAGAAAACTGACACAAAACAAACATTCTTCAAAAGAGGATGTTTCAAGTGTGGACAACAAGACCACATGATCAAAGATTGTCCAAGTTGGGACAAAATCAAAGATAAGTCAAAAATAGAAAAGACCAAAACGGAGTTCAAGAAAGTAATGCTTGCGTCGTGTTGGGGAGAATTAGAGTCCGAGGATGACGAGGACTCAGAAGAAGATGAGGTAGCAAACCTGTGCCTAAGCAACGTCAGCTTAGATCTAATCTCAAATGACAAAGACGACGCATCCCATATGTGTCTCCTTGGAGAATCCGACTCAGACGACAACAACGACGATGAAGAGGTAAATTTTCTTCAACTCAAAAGTCAAGTTAAAAATTTATCTAAAGCTATGTTGGTTATATATTTTGAGAAAACCCTAGAACAATGTCATGAACAACGTCTTGAGTTAGATGACTTGAAAGAACAGATCCTCGATATTGCTGAGGAAAATCAACTTCTGAAAGCCAAAGCTAAGAAACTGAAATCCAAAATAAGCATTGAAGCAAATGCTAAGTTGGAAACAGTTATGTCTGAGAAAAAGGTTCTTGAGTCTAAAGTTATAGCTAATGAAGCTATAACCTCAAAACTAAAACTCAACATTAAAGAGCTTCAATCTAAAGTTATAGCTAATGAAGCTATAACTTCAGAATTAAGAAAGGCTAATGAGCGGCTTAAGTCAGAATCTTCGAAGATGGTCGAAGATGAGACTCATCTGGAAGAAGTTGAGATTCTCGAAAGCAAAATCATGGATCTAGAATTCAGTATATCTAAAATCAAGAAAGAACATGCCAAAATTGTGTCTGACTTCCATAAAGACATTCAAAACCTAAAAGAGTCTAGCAACACTGACCATAGTGAATGTAAGAAAGAAATAGACTCCCTAAAAGACCTCCTTCTTCATGCTCGGAAGGTTCACGACAAATGGGAAGGAAGCACTAACGTCCTAAACTTCCTAACTGAACAATCCGACAACAACATGAAGATGGGGTTAGGACACGAGTGTTATGGAAGAAGGGATCACTCAAAATGTAAGCAAAGCCCAACAGACAGAGACTTTAGAAGAAGAAAATATGCCGACCTTCCTGAGTATTTAATATGCACTTATTGTGGCCATACTGGACACCTCCGAGAAAACTGTGTAAAACACGCACAAGATTTTAAAACCGGAGTCAAGTTTGTTAAATCCTTAGGAATTCCAAACGACACTAGTTCTGTCTCTGATGGTGATAACAAATCTGAGGAAAGAAACATTGACCACAGATGGTTCTATGACATGACATTTGACTACGAAGAAAAGAAAAATAGAACCAAACAAACTCCTCAAACAACACACAAAAATTGGTCACCTAAAGTCCAAACTAAGACCTACACAAAAACATCAAAACCCAACTACTACCAATATAGAAAGACCTACGTAAGACAAGTTTGGGTTAAAAAGAAAGATGTATTTGTGATTACTAACAACAAAGGACCCAAGTATGCTTGGGTACCTAAATCTTTTCTTTGAACTTATTCGTGCAGTTTGTCGCCAAGGAAAATAACCTATGGTATCTCGACAGTGGATGCTCAAGACATATGACAGGCGATGTAAACCTATTCCAAACCCTTAAACCCTTTGATGGAGGTAAAGTCACATTTGGTGATAACAAAAAGGGAAAGATCATCGGAATTGGTAAGATAGGTATTTCATCCTCTCATGCTATAAATGATGTATACCTTGTAAGTGGTCTCAAACACAATCTTATCAGTATATCTCAATTATGTGACAAAGGAAATAAAGTGGTTTTTCATTCAGATATATGTCGTATAATCTTAGAAGGCACCAGTAAAGTAATACTTGAAGGTCACAGGATGAAAAATGTTTATATGATTGATTTAAATGTTGTACCTACTGATTCTCTATCATGCATGAAACTTACGTTAGATGATCCATGTCTATGGCACAAGAGATTTGGTCATATTAGCTCACCTATTCTAAGTAAGCTGAAAAGATGGGACTTGGTCGAAGGTCTTCCAAAGATCAAATTTGATCAAGAAAAGATGTGTGACACATGTGCACGATGTAAACACGTCAGATCATCCTTTAAGCCAAAAAGAGTGGTAAGCACAGAACAAGGTCTTGAACTTGTACACATGGATCTATGTGGCCCTATGAAGGTAAGAAGAAGAGGTGGTTCCAGGTACGTTTTCGTTCTAGTTGATGATTACTCTAGATTTGTTTGGCCAATCTTTCTTCATTCTATAGACGAAACATTCGATGAATTTGTTAGTCTCATGAAACTTGTCCAAAACAAATATAAATCAAACCTAGTAACAATCCGTACTGACCATGGAACTGAGTTCGACAATCATGCTTTTATTGAGTTCTGTAAAACCAATGGTGTTGGACATAACTTCTCGGCCCCTAGAACCCCACAACAAAATGGAGTCGTAGAACGAATGAACAGAACCCTAGAAGACATAGCTCGAACAATGCTTCTTTGTAGTGGCCTACCTAGAAACTTTTGGGCTGAGGCTATTAGTACAGCTTGCTATATTCATAACCGTGCTATGATTAGACCTATCCTTAAAAAGACTCCTTATGAACTTCTTCGTGGTCGTAAACCAAACATATCTCATTTAAGATGCTTTGGTAGTAAATGCTTTGTTCACAACAATGGTAAAAACAGATTAAGCAAATTCGACCCTCGAAGTGATGAAGCAATCTTTATAGGATATTCAGATCATAGTAAAGCCTACAAAGTTTTTAACAAACGTACTTTATGCATAGAGGAAAGTATTCATGTTATCTTTGATGAGAATAATGTCTTCGATAAGCCATTACATGATATAGAGGAAAACCTAGACGAACCTGATTTCAGGTTATCAAAGGAAGATCCTCCTGAAATGGAAATTGAAGAAGGAGAACCTCAAGGAACTCATGATGAACTCAACTTGGGAGAAATTGGTGCGAGAGATGAAACTACAGTTGATGATACTGTAGATAACTCTCAAACCAATGACTTGGAACCCAGAGTTACAGCTAATGAAGCTGTAACTTTGAATCAAAACCAAAGGGAAGAGGCCAGAGTTATACCTGACCCTACTATAAACCCAGGTTTGGATTCAGGGGGAACAAGTCAAGATCCCGAGTCAAGTTCAGGGAATGCAAATGATCAATCAAGAAACTGGAGATACAAAGGATCTCATCCTTTGGACAATGTCATAGGAAGCCTGACAGATGGAGTTCAAACTAGAAGGAGCTTAAATAACTTTTGCTCATTCTACTCCTTCCTCTCCACCATTGAACCTTCAAATATCAAGGAAGCTCTCGCAGAACCAGACTGGATAGTTGCCATGCAAGAAGAACTCCAGCAATTTGAAAGAAACAAAGTTTGGCATCTTGTTCCTCGACCTAAGGACAGAACTGTCATTGGAACTAGATGGGTATTCAGAAACAAATTGGATGACACTGGAGTTATTGTGCGAAATAAGGCCAGACTAGTGGTTCAAGGATACAACCAACAGGAAGGGATCGATTATGATGAAACCTTTGCTCCTGTTGCTCGTCTTGAGGCAATAAGACTACTCATTGCATTTGCAGCACACAAAGGAATGAAGCTTTTTCAGATGGATGTTAAGACTACCTTTCTTAATGGCTATCTCCAAGAGGAAGTATTTGTTGAACAACCTCCTGGATTTCCTGACAGCAAACTCAAAGATCATGTATTCAAATTGGACAAAGCTCTCTATGGCCTGAAACAAGCACCTAGAGCATGGTACGACAGATTATCAAAGTTCCTATTGGAGAGTGGATTCAAGAGAGGGTCTGTGGATAAAACCCTATTTCTTAAAAGCGAAAACTCAGATCTACTAGTCGTTCAGATCTACGTTGACGATATTATTTTTGGCTCAACTAATAAAAAGTTGTGCAAGTACTTCTCTGAGTTGATGACTTCTGAGTTCGAGATGAGTATGATGGGAGAACTAAAGTTCTTCCTTGGACTTCAAATACAACAAACTGAAGAAGGAATCAAGGTTCATCAACAAAAATACGTCAAGGAGTTACTAAAGAAATTTGGAATGGAAACCTCTCATGCAATGCCTACTCCAATGGTCACAGATAAGAAGTTAACCAAAGACGAAGATGGTAAGTCTGTAGATGAAATAACTTACAGAGGTATGATTGGCTCACTTCTTTATCTTACAGCAAGTCGTCCAGATATAATGTTTAGTGTTTGTGTTTGTGCGAGATTCCAATCTGCACCAAAAGAATCACACATGATTGCAGTTAAGAGAATTTTAAGATACCTAATCGGAACCTCAAAATTATATCTATGGTATCCTATGGACTGTAACTTTAACCTAGTAGGATACTCAGATGCGGATTATGCAGGATGTTCTTTAGACAGAAAAAGTACCTCCGGACTTGCTACCTTTGTAGGTCCATGTATAATATCTTGGGGATCCAAGAAACAAAATTCTGTCGCTCTCTCAACTGCCGAAGCAGAATATATTGCAGCCGCACTGGTATGTTCTCAACTTTTATGGTTAAAGCAACAGTTACATGATTATGGTGTTGATGTTGGATGTGTGCCTATATTATGTGATACTACGAGTGCTATTATTATATTTAAAAACCCAGCCCAGCACTCGAGAACTAAACATATTGAAATTAGACACCACTTTCTAAGAGACCATGTTGAAAAGAAAAATATAAAATTGGAATTTTGTAGTACGGAAAAACAATGGGCAGATATCTTCACTAAACCATTGGCTAGAGAACGCTTTGAGACTTTGCGATTGGAAATTGGTTTAATCGGTGGCACCTAATCAAATCTTAAAAGCAAAAATAACCCAATGATTGACTACGGTTTAGATGAGATTATATGACTGTGTCCGTATACTCCGCTGCATGTGTAAATGTATAGTCGATGAAAAATTATGTGATTATAGTTATATTATACGATTTACATATGAATTTGTGCACAATCGATCTCACAATAATATTACGTCACATATTATAATTTCCCCACAACATACATATTACAATATATACAAAATATTAATATTCAAATATTACAAAAACAAAAATAAATTCACCTAAAATTAAACACACAAAGTGTGTGTGATGGTCCCCCCTGTGCCACGTCTCCACCCAAACCTGTCCCACTACCACCTGCCACGTGCCCCCCTACTAATCCTAGCCTTTGACCTTTACCCCTTTCCCATTATTACCCCAACTCCCTCAACTTACCTCACCTTTCCTCCATTATTACCGTCATAAAATTTGTAAAACCCATTAATACTCTCAAACCTCCACAAAACCCAAATCTCCATTAAAACATCCTCAAAACCTCCACCAACAACCGTCGACTTAAATCACCATTCTCATAATGCTTCCATCTCGTGCAACCCGCTCTCAACAAAAGAAACCCTCTCCACCCTCACCTACTCCGTCACCACCACCATCTCCAACACCCATTGCCACCGTAACTCCAAACCCAGACACCGGCAAACGTCGTAAACTAAACCGAGCCACATCCTCAGTTTCCGATGACATGCAAGATCTGGGATCAAACCTCAAGAACCCTCGTCCTCTGTTTAAAGATTACTCCGTCGAAGCCACCAAGGAAGGACTCGAGCGAGTTCGTATGACAAAACATGAAGGTATGCTCATTGACCGTCTTCTTCCCTACTCCATTCATTCGGGTCGGTTTTACCCGACATCTTGGGTAGACGGGTCTAAGTCTCTGCTTTTCTTTAAGAAATTTTTAGAATTTCAAGGGTGGGAGTATATTAGCAATTTTTCGGGCTTGATATTTCCGATTGAATTGGTACAGTTCTTTGCCTCTGTAAAACCATGTGAATCTGGGTTGAAAGTTGTGGTGAATCGAAGGGATGTCGAAGTATCCTTGGGTGATATTTGTGAAATTTTTCATCTTACACAAAATGGTCTTGACATTGATACCCGTAAGGAATGGGGGGTGGTGACCCGAGAACAAAAAATGATGATTAAACAATACTTTGATGAGAACGCTACTGAAATCTCTCCGCTCCTAACAAACTCATTCTCGCCAAAGTTGAAACTCTTTGTTAATTTTCTTTGGAACACTATTTTACCTCGGAGGGGTGGTCGTGATAAGTTGTCAAGTATTGAAGCTATCGTATTATTTCATTGGTTAGAAGGAAACAAAATCAATCTTGCCTTCTTGTTGTGTTCGAAAATTTGTCAAACCTCCTCTGTTTTAATCAAAGAAAAACCAAGTTCAACACTCGATATTCCTTATGGAATGTGGGTATCCGAAATCTTGTTGAAAAAGGGTGTTGTGGATGATTGTAGCTTTGGTGTTAAGCCTCGAGATCGAATGTGTGATAAGATGCTCAAGTTGATGGGTATTATGGTTGATGGAGTTGATTTGGCATTCGGAAAGTCGGTTGAGGAGGGTCCTAATCCAAATCCATCTCCCTCGTTTGAAGGTTTGGAGGCTAAGATGGATACAATTATTGGACTGTGCCAAGTTAAGCAAGAAAAAAAGAACTTGGGTGATTCGGGAAGTTGTGCAGGAGGTAGCCGTGGGTTTGAGGTTGAGGTGAAAGAATGGATGGAGAAAGTTGATAAGCAATTGGTAAAGATAGGTTCGGAAGTGTCGGTCATGTGCTCGGAATTGCTTCTTATTAGTGATCGTCTCTCGTTCCTCACATCCCAAGGTGGTGCTATGGTAAGGGATCACGGGTTATTGTGCAAAGATGCGAGTCAAGCTCTTGAAGCGGTTAAGGCGCTTTCATTGAAAATACTCAACTTCGAGTTGGCTCTAAATGCTCAAGGAAGAAACGTCAGTAGCTGTTTGGACCGATTGGATACCCTTGAGTTCCGTACCCGACCCGATTACGTGAACCCATATGCCAAGACACCGGCCTCCAGTTCCCGCTCTTGATCTTTGCATCCGTCTCTGTTTTCAGAAATTGAAATCGTATTGTTGTTGGTTTTGTTTAAGTCCGGTGGTGGACTTATAAGACTCTTGTTTTACTTGTGGCCCATTTGATTCCCTGGCCCATTAGGAATCCGAGGCCCTATCCCCTTTTGCCTCCCTCGGATTTCTTAATCCTAACCGGCCCAGTTCTTATTCCTTTTTGATGCGGCCCAATTTGATTGTTATCTTTTGCCTTAGCCCATCCTATCTTACACCTAGCCAGGCCCATTTTTTTTTTAAAAACACTATTGTTACATATTCGACCCATTGGCCTAGTATCTTCGGATTGGTTGTGTATATTTTAACACTACGTATGTGTTTGTGTGATATCTTTTATGTTCATATTTTTAGACTCGTTTATATGCTTGCTTATGTTTCGTACGTATATTATTCTAGTCGTTTCATGTCTTTGTTCTCATCTTTTCGATGATGTCAAGAGGGGGAAATATGCGACTTAGATTAGAATTTGCCTAAGCTTGCTCCTTGTCGTAATTCATTGTCTCTTAGGGTTCTTAAAGGATATGGGATAGATAGAAGATAAAAACCCTAAGTAATTCTTTGCTACGATTGACCCTTATTATATTAAGGGGGAACCAAACACTTAGTCACAAATCTAAGAAAGACTTGCCATCATCAAAAAGGGGGAATTTGTTGAACCATATATTCAAATATATATATAGTATATGTGTTTATGTTTTGATAATGACAAGTCTAGCTATTTATATATTATATACTCGTATGTATAATCGTGTGCTAAGTGTACAGATTATTAGTAACAAGATCTAATCAATCGAGTGTAAAAGATTCAAGCATATTAGTCAATGAATTGACTAAGTTAAAGATTGATAGAAGATCAAGCGCGCATAATGAACTAAAGTTATATTTATCAGCTATAGCTTTAGTACAAGATTGATTCAAGTTATAGCCCGTAGCTATAACGCTATATCATGAAGAAATGATCGGAATATATATGTGTTTAAGTTGAAACGTTTGTTTCCAAATATGTGTCGTGTAGAATTAGTGTTTAATTGGTATTCTATTTTAATAAATAGAATTGTTAATCTTAATAGGATTATATAAAATATCTTTAAGTTAAATAAGGAATAAATAATTGTCTTATGAGATAATTATTTATTACTAAAATGAACTAAGGATTTTTATATAATCTTTATTGTCAAATTTATATAATCTAAATGTAGTTTGTTTCGACTTTGGGAAACGTGTGATATGTCACGTTTACCATAATTCGTGTAGGATTCAATTAAGTAAATATTATGTATTTATTTAATATCCTAAAACAAACTAAGATTATATTATGGTAATATATTTTATTATCTTTTACATGGTTTAGGAAGTTGATTTAATAAGGATACTAATTGTTTATTATATAAAGATCTTTCCTAAATATGAATTAGGAAATTAATTCCTTATATAATACTTAAAGTATATTATTAAATCTTTCCTAAATATATTAAGATTAGATTTAAGGTAGTATTACTAAAAGACTAGTATTCTAGTTTTAGTAATATTCCTAAATCATCTAGGGTTTGAATTACCTAGATACATATTCTATATAAATAGACTACCATGATACATTAAAGGACACGAAACACATACACACATATACACACAAATCAAGAGAGAAACCGCCGATCGACTACTTCAATATTCGAGCTCATCATTGTCATATCCGATTCAAGATTCAAGTGCTCAAGCATTGATCTTATTCATTCAAGATTGTGACATCAAGAAACATTGAAGACTTTATCTTATTAACGTAAGATAGAACGAGTATTTAGCGGTACTCATTGTAAGGAAAATATTTAACGGTATTTGTCGTAGCTAGATATTTAACGGTATCTAGATGGAGTTGTGACTAACATCAAAGTCACACGAGTAGGGTTGATAAAATTGTAATCCAGAGTTGGTAGTAATTTTATTAATCGAGAATAGTGGACGTAGGTCTCAAAGTGTGAGACTGAAACACTTCAAAAATATCGTGTCTCTCTTTATTACTTGCTCTACTCAACGATCTTCATACAACCATACACACATCGAAGAAGATTCAAAAAGAAGGTATACTCAATTCAACCCCCCCTTCTTGAGTATATTATATCAATAGACTCTTCAATAATGAAAAGAAATCAATTTAGAGAAAAGAAAAATTTGTACGATCTTTTCTGTGTTTTGTTTGGCAAAAAGTGATTATTTTCGAGTTAATAATGTTTTGGTCATTTATTTTAGTAATAAAACTCGGTCATTGATACCCATATGTAATCATTATTCAAAAGTGATCATTATTTATTAAACGTGATTATAATATTTTTCGTTACAAATACGACGATCTTACAAATAGTATTTGTGTGAAAAAATACATGAAAAAATGGATAAAAGAGAAATAAAATAAAAATGCCGACAAATGAAAAAAAATAAAAAAATATATTAGGGGAAAAAATATAAGGAAAATTTGATTAAATAGTTCGCAGAAAATGGTTTTGTTGACTTGGGCAAAAAGTGACCCGAGCATCATTAGTCGGGAGGTCAACATTGAAAACTCGAGTAATTTGAGAAAAATAATATTTTTTTCGCAAAAATATGTAAATCATCTAATATTTTTTCGCAAAAATAATAGTGAAGGTAATTTAGAAAGAAAAGAATATAATTTAAAAAGGTTTCAGAGTGTTAACTATATCAACAAGTTTAAATTTCAATTTCGGTAGCTCATCATAAGAACTCAACTGTTAAGCGTGCTCAAGTGAGAGTAGTCTTGGGATGGGTGAGCTCCTGGGAAGGATATACGATTCACAAAAGTGAATGACTTGTGATTGTAAGTAACGAGTTGAGATAACTAGCCAAGCAATGATTAAGGCGTGAGAAGATTCCATATGTAACCAAATGTGTTTGGTAGTGTAGTGGTTGTTCACCTCACCCTTAATCATAAGGTCAGGGGTTCGATCTTTACCCATGGGAATGTAATAACTCTTTGGCTAGCCGTTTACCTCTTCGTGAGAGCACCCGCGGCGAGGGGATTATACACCGTTGTCGACGGTGGACAGTGGACATCCCGGTTTAGACCAAAAAAAATATTTCATATGTGAAAATATTTTCATTATCAGTAAAAATAATATTTTACATTTTGTTTATTTATTTTTTATTTTTTAGTTTGCCACGGGAATAATTTTGGCACGGGAATTAATTTTTTGCCACGGGAATTAAGAGCCACGTGAGAATCTGTAGCTAAAAATATAATTTTAGCCACGTTCTTGTTTTTCCCGTGGCTATCTGTTAGCCACGACCACTTGGGCCACGGAAGATATTTCCGTGGCAAAGAGGTTTAGCCACTTGAAATTAGTACTTGCGCCACGAGTTTAGTCGTGGCCCAAGTGGTCAATTGTAGTAGTGGATTCCTCATGATGCGATTTCGGACACGTGGTATTAAAACAGGTTGAAAAATAAAAATGGCCGCTCCGACCACCCGGAAACGGCTCGAATAGAACGGTATATATTACACATTTATTAGACCTCTGAGCTCCCAAAACGAAAACTACCGAAAATTGCAAGGATGGTTAATCAGGTCAGATAAAGCCGACACAAAAATTTTCAAAAACATCATCAGACATTTGACGTTACTGGTATGTCATAAACCTATTTCGACCGAAAATCGGATAACCGTTTAAAAGTGTTTTTATAGTTGTCTATAGGGCCTAGAATCGAATACGATAACATGTTATGCGATTTCGGACACGTGGTAAAAAAGCAGGCTGAAAAATAAAAATGGTCGCTCCGACCACCCCAAAACGGCTCGAATTGAAGATTATATAATACACGTTTTTAAGGCCTCAGAGCTCCCGGAACGAAACTGTTCGAAAATCGCACGGATGGTTAATCGAGTCAGATAAAACGGACTAAAAAATTTGCAAAAACATCGGAAGACTTTTGACGTTCCCGGTATGCTATAAACCAGTTTCGGCCAAAAATCGGATATCCGTGTAATAGTGATTTATAGTTTTTATAGGGTCTAGAATCGATTGTGAGACCACATGATGCGATTTCGGACACGTGGTAAAAAACATCCGGAAATTAAAAATGGTTGCTCCGACCACCTGAAACGGCTCGAATTAAAGGGTATATATGTAATACACGTTTTTTAGGATTCTGAGCTCCCAAAACGAAAATGACCGAAAATTTCAAGGTTGGTTAATCGAGTCAGATAAAGCGGTAACAAAAATTTTCATAAACATCGAAACACAATTGACGTTGTCGGTATGCTATAAACCAGTTTCGTTCGAAAATCGGATAACCGTGTAAAAGTGATTTATAATTGTTTATAGGGTCTAGAATCGAAAAAGATACCTCATGATGCGATTTCGGACACATGGTATTAAAACAGGTTGAAAAATAAAAATGGCCGCTCCGACCACCCCGAAACGGATCGAATTGAACGGTATTTAATACACGTTTTTTAGGCCTTTGAGTTCCCGAAACGAAAATTAAAGAAATTTGCAAGGACAGTTTATCAAGTCAGATAAAGCGGGCACAAAAAATTTAAAAAACATCAGAAGACATTTGACGTTACCGGTATGTTACAAACCAGTTTCGGCCGAAAATCGGATAACCCTGTAAAAGTGTTTTATAGTTTTTTATAGGGTCAGAATCGAATAAGATCACTACAACAAATTGACACTTGCGCTACGATTTATGCCATGGGAATTTATAATTCGTGGTTAAATTTTATTTAGCCACGGGAAAAATTTTATTCACTTTTTTAGAAAAATTTTATGCCACAGGAAAATTTTTCCTGTGGCAAAAAGTCAATTGCGCCACAATTTAGGTTACAGTCGTGGCTAATAATCATTTTTGCCACGAACAATGTCACACCCATGGCAAGTATATATTTAGCCACAGATCATTCCGTGGCCAATATTTCTTTAGCCAGGCTTACATATTGTCCGTGGCAACATATTTGCTTATCCACGAAACTAGTAACAAACACCAATGGCTAAGATTTTTTTCAGACTTGTATAAAGATATTTCATGTTAAGGTAAACGTAAAAACTTTGGTTTTGTAAGAAATAAAAGGAAAATACAAAAGCTGAATCAAACTTAATTATATATACATAATATGACAAATTTAAATGTACAATTTTGAAAATATTTTGATTAATTTAATAAATATTTGGTATTTGTTTATTTAGGCTAATAAGAAATGTAAAACTTCTATAGAATGATACACACGTAAAGAAAATTACCATCGTCTTAATTTTTTTTATTTTTTTACAGACTAAAATATATTTACTGGTTTTATCATAACATCGATAATTTAAAAAATAATTAATTCTTTTTTTGTTAAATTTTATAATATTGAATAACATTATTTAGAGACCGCATCACATTTAAAGACGAAGTATATATGTCCAATTAAATAATTAACTTATTAACACCTATCATTGAGAAGTCAGAAACTAATATATTGTTACGCTTTTCATTAGAAAATTGATTTACAACTTTATTTGCAAAAATATTTCTAGAAAAACTTGAATTCAAGATATTAAATTGGAAAAAAATTGGGGAAGTTTTTAAGGAGAGAAAAAAAGAAAAGACAATTAGATTTAAAATATGATTAAATAAAAAAAAGTAGTCTAAAAAATTAAATTATAAATGATTTTCAACAAGTCATTGGATAAAATGGAAAAAAAACATATTGATAAAATAACCGATATAAAAAAATCAATATAGAAAAAAAATTTTAATTATTGAAAATGAGCGTATCACACCGATAAGTAAATTGGAAATTAAAATAATAGATTTACATGTGTAAATAATATGAAATTTTGTTGACAAAAAGAAATATCAAGAATAATGAAGAGAAATCAATTTAGAGAAAACAAAAATTTGTACGATCTTTTCTGTGTTTTTTTTTTGCAAAATGTGGTTGTTTTCGAGTTAATAATGTTTTGGTCATTTATTTTAGTAATAAAACTCGGTCATTAATACCCATATGTAATCATTATTCAAAAGTGATCATTATTTAGGAAAACGTGATTAAACTTTTTTTTCGTTACAAATACGTCTATCTTACAAATAGTATTTTTGTGAAAAAATACATGAAAAAATGGATAAAAGAGAAATAAAATAAAAATGCCGACAAATGAAAAAGAGTAAAAAAATATATTAGGGAAAAAAATATAAGGAAAATTTGATTAAATAGTGCGCAGAAAATGGTTTTGTTGACTTGAGCAAAAAATGACCCGAGCATCATTAGTCGGGAGGTCAACATTGAAAACTCGAGTAACTTGAGAAAAATAATATTTTTTTCGCAAAAATATGTAAATCATCTAATATTATTTCGCAAAAATAATAGTGAAGGTAATTTAGAAAGAAAAGAATATAATTTAAAAAGGTTTCAAAGTGTTAACTATATCAACAAGCTTAAATTTCAATTTCGGTAGCTCATCATAAGAACTCAACAGTTAGGCGTGCTCAAGTGAGAGTAGTCTTGGGATGGGTGAGCTCCTGCGAAGGATAAACGATTCACAAAAGTGAATGACTTGTGATTGTAAGTAACGAGTTGAGATAACTAGCCAAGCAATGATTAAGGCTTGACAAGATTCCATATGTAACCAAATGTGTTTGGTAGTGTGGTGGTTGTTCACCTCACCCTTAATCATAAGGTCAGGGGTTCGATCTTTACCCATGGGAATGTAATAACTCTTTGGCTAGCCGTTTACCTCTTCGTGAGAGCACCCGCGGCGAGGGGATTATACACCGTTGTCGACGGTGGACAGTGGACATCCCGGTTTAGACAAAAAAAAAGATTTCATATGTGAAAATATTTTCATTATAAGTAAAAAATAATATTTTACATTTTGTTTATTTATTTTTTATTTTTTTGTTTGCCACGGGAATAATTTTGGCCACGAGAATTAATTTTTGGCCACGGGAATTAAGAGCCACATGGGAATCTGTAGCTAAAAATATAATTTTAGCCATGTTCTTGTTTTTCCCGTGGCTATCTGTTAGCCACGGCCACTTGGGCCACGGAAGATATTTTCGTGGCAAAGAGGTTTAGCCACGTGAAATTAGTACTTGCGCCACGAATTTAGTCGTGGCCCAAGTGCTCAATTGTAGTAGTGTCGTGAGGCCTATGATGCCTATATGAAAGAGTTCGCCGCTCTCAAGAACGTGCTTATCTTCTCCATCGAGCCGGATCTCCAAAGGAGCATGATTAAGCTTAGCACGTCATACGAGATTTATACCAAGCTTGCGACAATGTTTTCGCAAACTACTACGATAATTCAGTATAAGGCGACCTCCGCCTTCTTCGATATCAGTTTGAAGCAAGGGCAAAGGGTTAGCCCTCACATACTCAAGTTTGTTGAGCTTGCTGAGACCCTAAAGGTGCAAGGAGTGGATGTTCCCGACTCGCTCTTAATAGACCGAGTTCTTCACTCCCTTAACAAAGTGAAATCGTATGCACAGTTCCGGGTGAACTTTAACATGCGAAATCAAGAAACCTCTTTGGACAAATTGCATAAGATGCTCGTCCATGCAGAAAGGGACAAGGGACTTAATGAGAGTTCCACGAAGGACGTGCTTAACATTGAGAAGAAGGGCAAGGGGAAATTTAAGAGGAGTGTCTTCAAAGGCAATGGCAACAAGGCCTCCAAAACCAAACCTACAAAAGAGAAGACCTTTTCGAAAGGTGCTTCTACCTCATCTTCAAAAGTTGAAGACAAGTGCCATTATTGCACAAGGATAGGTCATTGGAAGCGGAATTGCCTAAGTACTTAACCGACCTAAAAGCTGGAAAGGTTCTTGCAGTAGGTAATAATTTTGTTTTAAATTCATGTTGTTTTGTCAACTTTTGTATGTCGATACAAGTTGTTGACTCTTAGCCTTTTTAATTGTTTTAAGGGGGCCCCTCCAAGGACAAGGGCAAAGAAAATGAAGCTTGAAATTCTTTACAAGGATTGCTATCGTAGCATCCCGAGATTGAAGAGACGAAGAGCTTGACTCTAATTTTCATTGATGTCTTCTTTCAATCACGTGTTTTAATTTTCAGAACATTATTATTTCTTGTATGACAAGGATTTAGTTTTCAAACAATGGTTGTAATCTTGAATATTGGTGACTTGGCTTTCATCCCAAGTCAAATTGTTGTTGTTAAAATGCATGTGTGATTCATAACATGAGTTGATATGATCTTAATAGATCACTAAGAAAGTTCCTTGAATTGTTCATCGTACACTTGACATGATATGATCATAATAAAAATTAAAAAAAGTGATTTGATTTGTTTAAAGAGAATTACACCTTAATGACTTCACTTAATAAATCTTACATACGGGATGTGAGAAACTCGGATGTGAGTTAATTAGTTCCTTATACGATAAACATTTTAAGTGAAAATGAGAATTAATATCTCAACCTTTATAATACTTAAACTATCCAATACATAGTTTGTGGGCAAAGATAATATCCTTGTAAGAATAAAGTTTATTTTAAAGGATAGAGTGAGAGAAATTTTATTATGCCCACAAACTTAATATGGGATCTTAAAGAAGAAACCTTTATGGGGTCCTTAAGAAGAACCCTAATATGAAAAGGATAGAAGAAACTACGCGAGGACACAAAAGAATCTTTATGTCATTGTTCCTTAGAAAGGATAAAAGAAACTGCGTGCGAAGTTGGAAGGAAAACGTTTCCTTGATAATAGTGTTTCTTAATTTATAAGATAATAGAGGAGAAATCATCTCTTGTTTCCTCGATGGTAATGTTTCTAAATTGAAAGGATTATAGAGGAGATATCATGTCATGCTCCCTTCCAAGGAAACGAGGACGATAAAGAAAAAGTTCATAAGAAAAGATGTTGATTGAGTGGGAGCTAATAACTATAGCGATAGTGATACAAGATTAAGTGGGAGCGATGATCATAGAGAATTGAACCTACCATTGAGAGAGAATGGTGATTCTTTAAATGTAAAGAATGAAAGGTTTTCAATTCTAGATGAGTAAAATGTTGAAACATCATAGGATGATGGAGCACCACGGGAGAGTTTATTATATTGATAATGAAACGTCGCCGGTTAAAGATCAACAAGGTTGGGTAGATTTTTCATGCCGATAAATATAGAATTACCTAGATATGGACGTGGTGATTCGTAAAACCTAAAAGCTGTTGATTAACATGCCAAGATGTTTAAAATTGTTGAGTCAAAAGCCTTATCTCGATTTGAGTTCTCGAGGAGAACCAACAAATCGAATCCAGACAACTACAAAATAAATTTTAGCACATATTTGACTGTGTACTTAAGAGCGATAAGTTGATCCCTCTGACTTACCAACACGTCACGAGTTATAAGATAACAGTGGGAGCTTCTTTCAGGGAAAGAAACTTAAAGTCTAGTATGAGTTCTAGACATGTACTCAAATAAGATCATGTTATACGAGATAATATAAATTAGAAGAAAACTGAAATTTATAGGTTTTGGAAGATGTGAATAAATGGTGTATTCACAAATTCAAACTACTAATACAAATTGATGAGTGTGCATCAAAGATTGTAAAGTATAGAATAGTAATATCGTACTGACTGTTCATACATGACAATCACTTTTATCGTTTGAGTTATTATTAACTCACCATTTATGGATACTTGGTCATATCCAAATGGGTTGTAAGGGACAATTTTGAACCCCATAAAGTGAACTGGATTAACTTACTATGGCCCCTAATCGCTTGTATGAGGTGATATCTCGAAGCGCCTAGAGTGTGAGGCGATTGATGGCAAGTTTAAATGCCATAGAGTCATGTGGGATGACTAGTCGATCACATAGGCAGACTGTAGGAGACAATCTGTCGGGCATGTGACCGCTTATAGAGTTCTGGAAATTTTATAATAGCCCGATCGTGGCAAGAATTGCTATAGTATTCTTTGTGGGGAATAAAGCATGTATTCGCCCCAAACTTGCAGGATTATAATGAAACATACAATTGTGATTATAGTCATAAGTTAATAAAAAGCATGAAAAAGAAATCAACCTTTGGTCCTTGTGCGAAAGGCCTAAGAACAGGAATTAACACAAATTCCCTCCTATAACTTGCACCCAAGACTTAGAATGAGACGTGGCCGCGTGTGCTAGAAATCCTCTCCAACTGCCTTGCAATATTGGGAGAGCTATTTAGGTTTTAGATGTGAGATCTGAGGTTTTGGGAGAAGAAAGCTCTCAAAACCCTAATTTTTCCTTGAGATTTGTTTAAACAGTGAAACAAGAGTCCCTGACATAAGGAGAGTCCTCCTCCTTATGTAGCTCTTTTGGCCGAAATTTCCAATAGGGTAGGAGTGGGCTTTCCACTCTTACCTTATTCTAATTTGTTATTCGACCCATTTAGCTAAACTTTATTCGCGGGTTTTGTTTATAAATCGTATGCATGTTATCAGATATTAATGCAGTCGATGTATTAATAATGGTCTGATAAAATTACGATATTGTATAATTACCCTAATTAATATAACTGTTTATATTAATACGCGAATACAATATTTAATTAAATATATAACTGTTTATATTTAATTTACGAATTAAACATGTAATCCGTATTAGCTAAAATTATTTAATCCGTATTAAATAATAATCTCAACATCTTATTGACTAATTTAATAGTCAATACCTCTGACTAACTGTTTAGTCATATCCGGCAAAATGTGACTGTATTTTCATACCTTCACATCTCTCAAACGTGTCCTATAGGTGTGACGTATAGGGACCAATTGATCACCGCCATCCGTATGACAATAACGTCAAACTTATCTAGCAAGCCAACCGTTATTGATAAACGTGGATCAACTGGTAATAATACAAAAGTATGCCCTTGTGATCCTTAAAGAGATTTAATAAGTCATTGTACTTAATTGTCAAGGACACCAGACCCAACAATCTCCCACTTGTCCGTACAAGGGTATGTGCAATGACGTTATCACACTACATGTGGAGGACACAAGCTCCAACAAACTCCCACTTGTCCGTACAAGTGTAGGTGCAATAACCGAATCTCATATCCTTTTAAAATTTCTCCCACTCAATGTAAGACAATTTGCAAATCCGCATTCGCAAAGGTCGTATCTCACAAGCGATCTGTATCAAGAGTGGTTTCCCCGACTAGAGAGTAACTTAACTGATAAAACGAATCTGTATTCGAGCATGGCCATGCATTTCAGTTACTACTCCTCGAGTGGCCCTGAGAAATGATAAAATCCTGATAAGGGTTTTGATATTTTCCTCAACTCGAATCCTGCCGATATCGCCCAGGATGAAATAACCCAGAAAAAATCCTCTTGGCCCCTGTTACGGTGACCGTGGGAAAGAAACCAAAGTTACCCAAAATCTGTCTTAATCTCAAGAGACAGTTGAAGGTCAAAAGACTCGACTCTAAGGAACACTATGGAGGTCCTATCCACGACCAGGCACCCAATGTTATAAAACATTTAGGACTCCATAACGTTGTCACGGGGTGTCCTACGAGATATCCGTATAACTCGCCTTTGTGATTGGTCAGTCATCCACGTGACTTATGGCTCGTTGAACCCACCATCAACCAACGTCACAAAATGATTACCTGAGTTATCAGCTCAAGTGGGTAATCAAGGACCAAAACGATGTAATGTTAATCAGTTCACTTTGTGGTGTTCAAAATTGGCGTACAATTCCACATGAGAAACAAAACATTTTATATCATAACAATAAGGTTGAATAGAGTACACGAGAAAATGAATTATTACATGAATTCATAAAAGAGTACTACAACTTAGGAACACATCCGATTCCCATGGAATGAATGTGCCCTTCATGCTTATCATGTGGTAATGCTTTAGTGAGAGGATCAGCTATGTTGTCATCCGTAGCGATCTTATCAATGAATATCTTCTTTTACGCGGACTCGTCGTAGAATCTGCTGTAACACTCTATTTAGAACTTTTCCAGCTGACAGCAGCGCCATTAAGAGTAAAAACGAATCCAGACTGAGATTTCGAGTCATCTCGATCCGTTTGGAAGCTAGCATCTGCGTAACCCGTGGCGCAGAGCGTCGAGTCGCCTCCGTAAGTCAATCCCCAATCTTTAGTCCTCCGTAGGTACTTAAGAATGTTTTTCACGGCCATCCAGTGTTGTTCACCTGGATGAGCTTGGAATCGACTTGTCATACTCAATGCATATGCAACGTCAGGACGTGTGCATATCATGGCATACATGATCGATCCTATTGCCGAAGCATAAGGAATCCGACTCATGCGCTCTTTCTCTTCCAGTGACTTAGCTTCTTGAGTCTTGCTCAACTGAAGCCCAGGAGTCATAGGAAGGAACCCTTTCTTGGAGTTCGTCATGCTGAATCTCTCTAGAATCTTCTCTATATAAGACTCCTGACTGAGAGACAACATCCGTCGTGATCTATCCCTATAGATACGGATGCCCAAAATTCTTTGTGCCTCTCCCAGATCTTTCATCTGGAAATGGTTTTTCAACCATGCTTTAACCGAAGATAAGAGAGGTATGTCATTCCCAATCAAGAGTATGTCGTTGACATACAGTACTAGGAATACAATCTTGCTCCCACTCGACTTGATATAGAGACATGGTTCCTCGACTGATCGAATGAACCCATTCTCTTTTATCACTTGGTCGAAGCGATGATTCCAACTCCGCGATGCTTGCTTAAGTCCATAGATGGAACGCTTAAGCTTGAAAACTTTCTTAGGATGTGCTGGATCGATAAAACCCTCGGGTTGTACCATGTACAACTCTTCCTCCAAATAACCGTTTAAGAATGCGGTTTTAACGTCCATTTGCCATATTTCATAATCATGAAATGCGGCGATCGCTAAGATAATCCGAATGGAACGTAGCATGACTACGGGTGCAAAGATCTCATCATAGTGCAAGCCTGGCACTTGAGTGAAACCTTTAGCAACTAGTCTAGCCTTGTGGATATCTTGTTGTCCTTCCACGGCATGCTTTATCTTGTAAAGCCATTTGCATTGAAGGGGACGTACCTTTGCAGGTAGGTCCACAAGATCCCACACGTTGTTCTCATACATGGAGTCCATCTCGGATTGCATGGCTTCTAGCCATAGCTTTGAGTCAGAACTAGTCATGGCACCTTTATAGGTTGTGGGTTCATTACCCTCTAGGAGTAATACGTCATCTGTATCATGTTCCTCGACCATACCAATGTATCTGTCCGGAGGAATAGAGACTCTTCCCGACCTCCTAGGTTCCTCAGGAATATCTACCGCAACCTCGGTTGAAGGAACTTTTTCCTCCAATGGTTGCTCGGCAGTTGGTTCTTGAACCTCCGATAACTCGAAGGTTCTATTACTCTACTTGTTCTCGAGAAATTCTTTCTCTAAGAACGTCGCACTAGCCGCAACAAAAACACGTTGTTCGGTTGGCGAGTAGAAGTAATGACCAAAAGTTCCCTTTGGATAACCTATAAAGTATGTCTTGACCGATCGCGGGCCGAGCTTATCCTCGTGTCTCCACTTGACATAAGCCTCGCAGCCCCAAACCCGTATAAAGGACAAGTTAGGGACCGTTCCCTTCCATAATTCGTATGGATACTTGTCAACAGCTTTAGACGGACTTCGGTTAAGTATTAGAGCGGCCGACAAAAGATCATAGCCCCACAATGAATCAGGCACGACGGTGTGACTCATCATGGATCGAACCATATCGAGTAGAGTTCGATTTCTCCGTTCGGACACACCATTTAATTGTGGTGTTCCAGGTGGAGTCAACTGTAGCACGATGCCACAGTCTTTAAGGTGTTGATCAAACTCGTGTGAAAGATACTCACCACCACGATCAGAACGTAGTGCTTTAATCTTTCTACCCAGCTGGTTCTGCACCCGAATCTGGTATTCTTTGAACTTGTCAAAGGATTCACTTTTATGTTTCATCAAGTAGACATAGCCATATCTACTCAAATCATCCGTGAAAGTGATGAAATACCTATAGCCTTCTCGTGCGTTGATCGACATAGGGGCACATACGTCCGTATGTATGAGTCCTAATAGGTCGGCAGCGCGCATTCCAACACCTTTGAAGGAAATACGAGTCATCTTGCCGATGAGACATGATTCACACGTGCCATATGATTCGAAATCAAAGGGCGAGATAGCTCCGTTCTGTATCAGCTGTTTTACGCGTTTCTCATTTATGTGTCCCATACGACAATGCCATAAGTAAGTTTGATCTTTGTCACCTACCTTTAACCTTTTATTATTCACATGTAATATCTCGGTGGTTTGATCTAAAACATAAATTCCATTCTTGGAAACTGCCTTGCCATAAATCATATTGTGTAAGGAGAAAATACAACTATTATTCTCTATTACAAATGAAAAACCGAGTTTGTCAAGCGCAGAAACTGAAATAATGTTTTTGGACAAACAAGGAACATAATAACAGTTATATAAAGATAACTCGAATCCACTTGGAAGCTGGATTACGTATGTTCCCCTCGAGATTGCAGCAACACGTGCTCCATTCCCGACACGCAGGTCAACCTCACCCTTGATTAGGGGTTCTTGGTTTCGGAGGCCCTGCACATGATTACATAGATGAGAACCACAACCAGTATCTAGTACCCAAGTTCCGTAACTTGCATGGTTAATCTCAATCATGTGAATAAAAGAAGAAGAAGACATACCAACAGGAGTAACGCGGCCTGCCTTAATGTCCTCACGATACACGGGGCATGAGCACCTCCAATGCCCAGTCTTGTGGCAATGGTGACATTCCATGCTAGTATCCATGCTCTTTGTTTTGCCCTGTGAGTTGCTTGACTCACCTGGCCCACTCTTAGTAAATCCTGACTTCTTAAACTTGGGCTTGCCTACTGTTAGGTCGCCCTGAGCTTTAGCTTTACCCTTACCCTTACCCTTACTGGAGATCATGAGAACATCTTGCTTCACGCTCCCACTTAATTTCAAATCCTTCTCGGTCTGTACGAGAAGGGAGTGGAGCTCATGAGGAGTCTTCTTCATGTCATTCATGTAATAGTTGGCCCTAAAGAGGGCGAACCCTATCATGAAGTGAATGAAGCATTCGATCAACGATTATGTTCTCACTGATCTTGCAGTTTAGGGCCTCCAGTTTCTCGATATTCTCAATCATGTGAAGAATATGTGGGCTAACAGCTTGGCCCTTCTGGAGTTTCGCCTCAAAGAAGCGACAGATATGCTCATAAGAAACGATTCTCGGAGCCTTTGAGAATTCGTTAGTGAGCGTGGTGAAAATCTTGTTTGCACCATGGGTTATGAAGTGTCTTTGCAAATTGGATTCCATTGCATAGATGAGTACGTTCTTTATCGCACCCGCTTCCATGACGAAGTCGCTATGAGCGCGAACTTCGTTAGCTCTAGCTCCAGTTCCTGGGTGTGGCGGAATGGGCTCAGTTAAGTACTTGAGCTTTCCGTCAGCAATGGCAGCATTCCGTAGTGCTGCCTCCCAGTCAGAGAAGTTTGACCCATCATTCCTCAGTCTTGTGGACTGATTCATGGAGTCCATGAAGGCTTTTAGCCAGGATTCACGTGCCAACTTGGCACTTGGCATTGGGTCTTCACCAGCCATTTAGTTATACAGCAGTTTAATTGAACGTGTTCTAGACTGAAAAGAAGATAAAACAAAACCATATAAGCAACTCATTGTTGTGATTTAAGTCTATATTAAATTGAATTTAAACTCGTAGACTCATGCATTTATATAATTGATCTCCCTCAAGAATTATATAAATGATCCCAAGACTCAATTTCCGTATATTGATAAGCCCACAGTTTGGCTAATTCCAATCGTTGGAACTCTTGGTCGATAGATTTCCGTAAATCCTATCTATTAGTCCATCTCAGTCACTAGATAGTATCGAGTGGCCATGATGTTGAGATAAAATAAATCATCTGTTCCCACTTACCCGACGTAGAAGGGGTCATATTATGCCTACCGACGAAGAAGGGATTCATGGGAGGCTGATTTATAAAGACTAGTCTCAATTTTTGGTTATACGGGAAGACCCCATCAACTTTTATTTATTCATATTAAGTGAACTAATATCTAGCAAATGCGTGAATGAATTAAATAAAGTGATGGCTTTGCAATTGACATGTGACATCTGTATTGTCACAGAAAACTAACGCGTAACCTCTACATGAGTCAGTTTTCAGGCATGATATAGGTGGTTTGGTTTTAGGCGGAATATGATGCAAGCTATTATCGATGAAAGCATAAAATGAAAGCAATAAACGTAAATAAAAAGTCCTAGTGTGGCCTATCCTACCAAAATAAACATAAAACAACTTGGAATCCACCGTTGGACCCTAGAAGCTTGTCTTGATGTTCCATCTTGGTCCTTGCAGCGGGAGTGAGCATCCGGTCTCCGTCTTGTCTTTGGTCTTCACAAAATTACTAATTTAAATTACAAAAGTAGTCCTAGATACATTCTAATTTAAATACAAAAGTAATTACATGGCAAAAACCCAAAACGGAGATTCAAGATCTCAAGATTACAAGCAAGACTGTGTCCCATCATTACGGTGACACAATCTTGTAAGGCCACACTAAGTTACAACCGTTTGCAAAATTAAATACGTTATTGAAAGCATTCATTAGACATTCAACAAGACGATAAATAAAATGCATCAACTAAATTAAAATTCATACATGACATAATACTGTTATTATGATTAACAAATTTTTACCAAACCACCTTTTAGGATTAAAATTATGTGATTATACCGTTTTAACCACTTTAATTTTAATAAGTTTATAATCCTATTATTTTAAACCGTTTTAAAATAATATGTATCAAACGAGGGTGAACCGTTTCACAAAATTAATAATATACTATTTCCGTATATAGTATATTACTAAAGGCCATGTGAAAATAAAACATGTTATTTTCGGAAAAAAAAAAAAAAAACGAGTCTGTTACAGGGGTGGTCTACCGACCCAATAAACAGGTCTACCGACCACCTGGCGAAAAAAAAAAAAAATTTATTTTTTTTTTTAAACAGAATGGTCGACCGACCCGAAAAACTGGTCGGCCGACCACAAAACACGAAACCGAGTTTCTGAACACGATTTCTCACAAAAGATAAACTGTCGAAACAGAAAAACACGCAGGAGGCGGTCGACCGACCGCAACGGGGGGTCGATCGACTGACTTAGCGGCAGAAGACGATTTTTCAGGTTTTAAAACTTACGAAAAACACAAAGGTAAAATTTTCATGGCCTGGCTCTGATACCACTTGTGGGGAATAAAGCATGTATTCGCCCCAAACTTGCAGGATTATAATGAAACATACAATTGTGATTATAGTCATAAGTTAATAAAAAGCATGAAAAAGAAATCAACCTTTGGTCCTTGTGCGAAAGGCCTAAGAACAGGAATTAACACAAATTCCCTCCTATAACTTGCACCCAAGTAGAATGAGACGTGGCCGCGTGTGCTAGAAATCCTCTCCAACTGCCTTGCAATATTGGCAGAGCTATTTAGGTTTTAGATGTGAGATCTGAGGTTTTGGGAGAAGAAAGCTCTCAAAACCCTAATTTTTCCTTGAGATTTGTTTAAACAGTGAAACAAGAGTCCCTGACATAAGGAGAGTCCTCCTCCTTATGTAGCTATTTTGGCCGAAATTTCCAATAGGGTAGGACTGGGATTTCCACTCTTACCTTATTCTAATTTGTGATTCGACCCATTTAGCTAAACTTTATTCGCGGGTTTTGTTTATAAATCGTATGCATGTTATCAGATATTAATGCAGTCGATGTATTAATAATGGTCTGATAAAATTACGATATTGTATAATTACCCAAATTAATATAACTGTTTATATTAATACGCGAATACAATATTTAATTAAATATATAACTGTTTATATTTAATTTACGAATTAAACATGTAATCCGTATTAGCTAAAATTATTTAATCTGTATTAAATAATAATCTCAACATCTTATTGACTAATTTAATAGTCAATACCTCTGACTAACTGTTTAGTCATATCCGGCAAAATGTGACTGTATTTTCATACCTTCACATCTCTCAAACGTGTCCTATAGGTGTGACGTATAGGGACCAGTTGATCACCGCAATCCGTATGACAATAACGTCAAACTTATCTAGCAAGCCAACCGTTATTGATAAACGTGGATCAACTGGTAATAATACAAAAGTATGCCCTTGTGATCCTTAAAGAGATTTAATAAGTCATTGTACTTAATTGTCAAGGACACCAGCCCAAACAATCTCCCACTTGTCCGTACAAGGGTATGTGCAATGACGTTATCACACTACATGTGGAGGACACAAGCTCCAACATTCTTATGAGTCAATTCTTAGACTAAAGACTACTCGCCCAAGATGGCACAGTTTTGGCATAGCCTTGATTCATTCTCTACAACTTTTCGTAACTGGAGTCAAATGGGTTTGTTTTGGGTTATGTTAGGTTGTGGCTAGTCAAAGGGAGTAGTGCGATAGAATTGTCCACCCTTTTGTCAGGGTTGGTCAAATTTTAATGCCACTCGAGGAGAAGTTAACTGGAAATGCGTGGCCACGCTTGGAAGGTATCTATGTTAGATAATTCTGGTCAAAACAGTTAATCCCCAGATCGAGGAAACCACTCACGATATGATCAAATGTATATTGATACGAGTTGATCAGATTCCTTAAAATTAAATATCGAGAAATCAGAGGTTAAATCTTAATGTAAGATATATGTTTGAAATTGAAATGTGTCAATTCTCAAATATTAATCGATGCTTACGAAACGATCGAAATTAAATAAATCGGGTGGATCATTTTTACAATTGTGGTACATCGTATTGATGATTATTGAAATAACCATTTTATACATTAGTAATTACGAATTACTAGTCAAATTGTTAAATATGATTTATTTAATTTATAAATGATATTTATTTGATAAATATGCATCTTTAAATCAAAACAATTATTTTATGTTGTGACATGCTACATATCACACATGAACTTACAATTGTACAAAATGACAATTATAAAATGGAAGTCCATTTTATGATGTGATTGTGCCGGTTTTGGGAAGGGGTTTGAAGACGTGTTTTGTGTTTTAAAAACATACAAAAAAACACAATCATTAAGTGTGGCCTTGAGAACATTATCTTGTGCCACCCTATGTGCATGTGTAGGTAAAAGCTCTATTTTGGCTTCCCTATGGAGGGTTCACATCACACCCCACCTACACTCCCATAAAATGTGAAATGTTCACATTCTAATTTATTCATTTCAACCCTTAACATTTTCTAGTGTGAGAAAATTCATAAAAACATATAATTTGATACTATATTTGTTATAGTATTGAATTTAATTATTTTAATAAGATTAGAATATTATTTTAAGGAAAGCGATTCTTACACCTAGCTTGTGTTATTTTCGGTATTAAGGGTAGGCTTGGGTGCATCGTGGAGGAAGTAACCTAATTTGTTTACTCGGGTTGGAGGATCATCCTTGCCTTGTTTTCGTCGATTTGTAAGAACTCCACTCTTTTATTCCGCATTATTTTACATTGTATGCATAAGATCTTTTGTCTAATTAAAATGTTAATTAGTTATTAAAATTATTAAGACCAATTTTTGTTAGGGCTTGTACGACAACCCTACATTAAGTAGTATAATTTAGGGTCGAACCCAAATGATGATGGGGTTAGGCTATAAATCTCGTTTTAGTTCTATTTTAGTCGGTCAACAAGATTGGTTTGTATTCTAAATTCTAAACTAACAACATAAATTAAATAAACAACTAAGTAAACACGATGAGAGAAAAGGCTAGGGTCTCGGGGTCATTCAATTAGGAGGGGTCTAGTTTAAGTCGGTATAGAAGAAATAACGTAGGGTGAAGGCTAGGTGTGTCCCTATCTCTCGATATGAGGCGGTCCTTGGGTCAAGTAAAGTTGAACTCTCTTCCTAACTAATCCCAATCCACTTATCTAGTATGGTCCAACTAAGCCTAACTCTCGCCGCAAGCAAGTCTAACCAATCACAAGGAGAGCCGAACTCTCGTCCAAGCAATCCGGCAACATGTTCAAAGCAAAAGATAAGAGACCAATATCCAACGAAATATGTAAACAATTGAAGCTATGAACATGGGTATTTTGTCTAGGCAAAGCATAAGCACTATACTAACTTGTCTTAAACTCTCGTTTCGAAGAATAGCTAATAATAAGAGTGGAATTACTCAAGTTCTCACTTGGGCATTTCCACAAGGACCTAGTGTGCAAAAGATTAAAGACGAACTACCCATAACGATTAGCATTCAAAACACGCCTTAAATCTGACCCACTAATCCCACAAGAGGTTCCCCTTAACCCTAGATTAATCTACTTACACATAATCAACACAAGTAACACAAGTAACACACTAACAACAATAATAAACATGACTAGAATTATAGAGAAGATAACTTGAATTATCGCACCCTAGTGAAAATACTACTCACTAATCCTTACTAATAAACCAATACAAATATAAAAGATGAAAACATGGATACTAAACATGTTTAAAAGGTAGATTAACACTAATAAGCATATAAATAAACAAACAATGAAAAACAAACACTAATTAGTCATAACTAATACTAACAAAGTATAAAGGTTCCATCTTTAGAAGAAAGGAAGAATTTTCACATAGACATTTCATCAAACATCTTACCTTCATAAAGACAAACAATAGAAATGGAGAAAAGAAGAAGAACGGAGAGTAAACAAATGTAAAGAAATGATAAACAAAGTAAAAGATAGGAAATTTATACCAACTAAATTTAAAGAAATGAATTTGGAATGAATTGTGGAGGATGAAAATCTCTTTCCTTCAATCTTCCACCCAAAACCAAATGTAATCCTCATACCATATTGTAAATTAAGACAATAATCTAATCTAGACTAAAAACAAGGAAGCAAAATGGAATTTTGGTGTGATTTTACTAAAGTAATCTATTCCTCTCTATTCTCGCCCAAATGTTGTTGCTTCTCCACGAAAAAAAAGTGAGTTGCCTGCCTCCTTGCTTCTCTTTTCCACATGACTTCTCAAAAAATGGCCAAAAAAGACTGCCACGTGGCTCGCTTCGATTGGCCAAGTCCTTATTTAGCTATTATTTTTCTTTTTTCCTTTTTCCTTTTTCCTTTTTTACTTTTTTGTCTTACTCGATCTTATTTCTCATATTCCGTCCTCATTCACGAAATAGTTCCTAAATAAAATTAAAACGACCAAAATAATGCCAAATTCCACAAATTCAACAATTATTCACAATACATAAAATAAAACTAATAATTACTAATTAAATAGTAAAATGAGCTATTTAATCAATTAAGCACACAAAATCGAGTCGGAATAAGGTATTAATGAGGGGTAAAATGGTACCAAAATACTACTGATCAGATATCCCCACACTTAAACCTTACTCGTCCCCGAGTAAGCTCATAAATTAAACTAAGTCACTGATTATAAAAGGACTAGCTAGACTAATAAAATCTGATGGTAGAGAATTAACGGGCCTCCTCCGTCCCTTCAACTCACACCGAAATGCAATGAGGTATGCATCCCTTGCAAGGCAAGTGAGGGCTTGCGAGAAAAATTGATACAACCTAACATGAAGCACAAGTCAACACATAAGATGCATCACAAAAGAGAAAAGCCCCTTTCCTCATCTAAGCGACGGAAATGAACTAAAAGAGAACAAATTCAAAATCATAAACTCCTTCACAAATACTAATTCGACAAGTCACTAAGACAACAAGGATGACAACAAAACACCCCCAAATAATGCTAAACAAGGCTACTTTCATAAACACTATCCAAATACTTTCGTCAAGGGCGATCGGATGGAATGGAATGATAATCCCCGCGATGCTATAGTTGTAATACCTCTAGTTTTCGAAACTTGGGTTTTGACTTGGAGTTAGCGTTATAGGTTTTATATTATGTTACGGCTTTATATTAATTGCTATCGTAAGCAGATATATTGGGTTAATAATAATGTTACGAGTTATACGTATATAACTAGTTGGGCCCGATTCATTTTTACGTAAGATAGTTGTGCATAGCTATAATAATTCATGTCTTGTGATTGGGCCAAGACATTTCATGACCCAATCCCCACGTATAAACCCCATACAAACCCACCAACCCACGTAAAAAAACCCTACCACTTACGCACAACACGGTGAAAGCTCGTATGCCCTTCCCCAATCCCAAAAACCCTACTTTCCTTCATCTGCCTCCATTCGAGAAAGAGAGGGGGAGAGAGAGAGAGAGAGAGAGAGAGAGAGAATGAGGTGGCGACGGCGGTGGTCAGGGGCGTGTTCAGGGAAGCTTTCGAGTCGGTTTCAGGCGAACCCAAGGTGAGTGTCGTGCTCTCTTTCGTTTGTTTCCCCTCTCCATGTTCGTCTTGGTAAAGCCTTGATTGGGACCGGGTTTTGGGTGGTGGTCAGAACGTAAGTGGCGGTCGGAGTGTTGGAAGTGGTGGCGGCGGTGAGGTCGAAGGGTTTATATCGTCTTCGTATAGGAATGGGGTGGTGCCACCGTTGACTCGGGGGAGGTCGACACGGTGGTACCACGGTGTTTGTGGGTCTGTCGGCGAGGATGGTATCAGTGGTGGTTTTGGGTGGTGTCGGGACTTCGTACGGTGGCGTTAAAGTGATAAGTAGCGACGTTAGCATAGTGAGTCAGGGGCCGCCGACAGTAGTCAAAGGGGTTGTCGGTGGTGGTGGTGCGATGGTCGGTGTTGGGTGTCGCGTGGTTGCCGGCAGGAGTGGTTGTCGGGGGGCTGGTGTCTTGCGTTTTGTTTTTGGTCGTCGTGTTTGGTAACGTTGTATGGGCATAGGTTAGTTGTATTATTATTATTATTATTATTATTATTATTATTATTATTATTAGTGGGTGATGGATATTGTTAGTATTATTAGTATAATGGTTATTATTCTTATGTTTGTTTTTACTCAAGCCTAGTTGGATAGTTTACGTTTTGACAAAGTTTACATTTCGGGAAGTTTCTAGTTCGGGAAACTTTCCGAATTTAGCAAGTCACTATAATTCGCAACTTGTACTATTCTATATATATGGGTTAAGTGAAGGGTTGTAATCGTTAAATATTACCTGTTTAGGTGACGGTTTTCGCGTGGAATATTTCTGGCAGCTGTCGCTTGTCATCCTACAAATTGAGGTAGGGGATAATACTGTTATATGATATTGTGCAATGTACTCTTATTTGACATGAAGCATGTTGGTGATATAATATCATGTGATCATTATATTGTGTTATCTATTTTATTCTGTGATATAATACGATGTGAATATAAAGGGTTTGTGTTTGGTGTGGAGATAAAGGGTCTGTGTTTGGTGCGGAGATAAAGGGTCTGTGATTGGTGCGGAGATAAAGGGTCTGTGATTGGTGTGGAGATAAAGGGTCTTGTGATTGGTGCGGAGATAAAGGGTCTGTGATTGGCGTGGAGAATTATGGGTCTTGTGATTCGGAGTGGAGAAGTTCGACTTTCTATTTATAGTAATGTTTGTTTGCTTACTTTCCTCTACTCAACCTCGTGGTTGACCCTGTGTATTCGTGATCACCTGTGATGAACCAATTTATTGGGGAGCAGATTGACAGGTGCTTGAGACTGTGGGAGCTAAGGGAAGGGAGAGCTTGGATCCGGACCAGACCAGAGTCTAGATCACCATAGTCGTCTTATCATGAGTTGTACTTTATTTTCATAAGACAGTTTTGAAAACGGTTGTAAAAACTTGTTATTGAGTTTAACTTTTAATAATTAAAGTACTGTTATCTTTCCTTTGTATCTACTGTCTCGGGAAACCGAATGGTAACACCCTTATTTATCTGGGGAGTCCTAGTACAGGCCCTTAAATAAATGGGGGTGTTACAAAGTGGTATCAGAGCGAACGATCCTCAGGCCTAAACCAAATGAATAATAATGAACGTAGGAAGAGTCAAATAAAATGAACCCCGAGATGAAACTGATAGGAGCCCCAAAAAGGAACGAGATGAGTTAGGGGCCCCCTCACACCAAACCATGGGCCCTTTCGGTTCTGTCTCGGAAACCCTATGAGCGTAATTGAAGAGCGGGGTAGACTGTATAGTGACCTAGCTATATGGTACTGACGTTCTTGCAGGAGAAGAATGGGGTAAGTAATATGTGAGTTATGATTAATGATGTGCGTTAGAAGTATATGTGTGATGATAAGAAATGTGGATCGATCTGGATAATTGAATTGAAATTTTCAGATTTCGGAGGTGTATTGGTTGAGCAATAGTTAAGGGTGATGTGAGCATATGATTTTGGGTATTTTGGAATGTTCATACGATTATCTGGTAATTAAATGACTATCGTTATTATATGACTTTGATGTTTAACTCCTTGTAAGGATGAGTAATTCAGTTGATCTTATGATTATATGTTATAGTAATCCATGTCTAGTGATATGCGTAATGTGTTTCCTAAGCCATGAACGTACATAGTCATGTGTTGTATATATCGTACTTAAGTTTTTATGCCTATTATTAGCATTTAAAATTGTTATGAAGTTTGTAATCGATAAGTGACATCGTAGTAACTCCTAGTTTATATTTCCGTATTTGAATAAGTAGTGATTGTGTGATGGTAGAAACTAATTTATTTATATACACCCGTATAACTATCGAGTTATACAGTTGAGCCTACTATCAGTTTCAGAATCTTTACCGTTTCTAGATGATAATTGTTGTTGAAATGAGGAATGAATGTTAATATGGTACAAAGTGAGGTCTATGCTTCAAATGTATGTCAACGTGTTTCGGAAGAAGAACGGTTGAATTCCGATGTAGTAATGTGAAATAGTAACGGAACCAAAAATTTCAATAAACTTCCAGAATGTTGCCTTGTTGGTGCGGGCTGCCAATGTAAATGTGTTCCATATTTGAGTATGAAAACTTTATGTATGATAACCCCCTGAGTTGGGTTTACAATGCTTTTGTTTTATGTTGATATGAGTTATATTTTGGGAGAAATAAATCTTTTAGTTGACAGTAGTCATATTGTTACTGCACAGTCCCGTTTTGACCTATCTTATTGTAAAGGAAATCATTTAAAACTTGGTTATTGCTTGTGCATAGTTTCAGCTCTACTGTTCAGAATGCTCGTTCACGTTTTCAAAATGGTAAGTCATGGAAAGTCATAACGAGTCGTTATTTAATAGTGATTGTACAAGTTGTCTAAATTTCTGTTGAGTTGTTGTAAAGGTTTGTTCGGACCAACTAAGGTGTAAAAATTATTATAACTCCCTTGGGATACGCTTACGGTTATTTTTTTTTTTCCTATGGTTAACTAATTCATTATATTTTCTAAAAACTATAATATCTCGCAAGATAGTTAAGCGGTTATTTAATTATGATTTTGCTGCATAACATTTAATTGGTGGAATTGTGGGTTATGTAAGTTACATATAAAAGTTTAATCAAATGTGAATTATGTGATGTGACCACGTGATATCCTGATATGGCAGTAGTAACATGAATAGTAAGCATATGATATGAATATGAAACTCACTATATGATAGCATGACCTTGTCTACGTCGTCAAGTTAATATAGAATCGTTTCAATTATACCGACGCTCTTACTGTCTAGTATTTCTATCTCAAAATAATTATGTGTTGTTCGTATGTGATTTCAAAATCATGTCTATCAGTGAAGAGTCTTGCCCAGTGGTAAAATGAAATTTAACTGGTAAGCATATATATTAGCATGATATAGCAATCTAATTGTTATACGTAATTGTGATTATTTGAACAATGTGAACCTTGTTGATGATCTTTCGTATGTCAATGGTTTATCTCTGCCTAGTTCCCTGTGATTATAATCTTTATAATGTTTTTTTTCAAGTATATTGTTATACCATATAGTGTATTGTATATTGCTATATTTAGAATCTGATCACGATGCGTTGAGTTATTAATTGTTTCACATGTGATGTATGGAAGTACCAGTCTGCTGAATTCGTTTACTTTTATCGTTAAAATTTTCATAATTCATAAACTGCACGAACAATGTTAGAAAAGAAGAATCAGAATGCCTCCGTGTAGTCTTAACTCTGACCTGTAGCTGGTAAGATAGTCCTTGATTGAGTTATAATGGTCACAAACTACCTTCCCAATGTTTCAAACATTTCAAAACATTTTCAAAGTGATACACCAAGATAAAGTTTGATGTTTGATAATTATGGTGATTATTTGCAATATGACAATTCTTTAACTACGTGTCAATGAAATCCTGCTCGAGTGTTAATTGTTGCGCATGGTATAAAACCCTTATATTGCAAGTCATATATATTAATAGTTTTATGATAAATGATGTATGTGAATGGATAGGAAATTTACCTAAGCGATTTTAACTTACTGTTAGCTAGGAATGTTAAGCGGTCTTGTTAGTCTATGATTGGGGTATACCTTGTATAATATACCAATGCTCCATGTTTATTCATGTTAGTTAATTTTGCTTTAAGTCCTTTCTAAAATATGATTATGGACATGAAACGTTTTAATTTGTCAATTATGAACTATGAGTTTCTTGATTGTTTATGTTGTTGTAAAAATACTAACTTTGCCTTAAAATTTCAAGGGTGTGTAAGGGTTAGCTACTCTGATTCTGTTCTTACTGCGTAACCCGATTTCTACAGATCCTAATGCTCTTGTTATTGCTCGAGGTTATATGATTACGTGTAACTTGCTATGGGCCTCTTTTGAGTACTTATTTGAGTTGAATATTAGTAATTGTCCTTTTATTTTGATAGTTAAATTTTCTATTGATAGGATAATTCTTTTGTTTGTGAGATGAGTAAGCTTTTGGTAATTGATTAGTTTGAGTTGTGTATAATGATTCTGCATTAGATTGGTTGGTATAGCGTACAAGTTCTTGTTTTATGAACTGTGGAATTATAAGTATACATACAAGCATGTTAATGAATTTGGTAAGGGTACGTACAGTGACATGTTAATTAGCTGATGGGATAGAGTTTGGGGGGATAAAGTTGCTCGTGAGTCAAAAGACCCTGATTGATTGTGAATTGAGATTGAGATTGCAGTTCAGTGTTATATTGAGTTGTTGTATTCTTTGACCTTGACACGTGGGTGAGTAGCTTAACGTTTTGTTCTTCAAGTGTTGAGCAGATCCTTTAATGGAATATATGACAATATTGATATTGAAATTAAGATGAGAATTGTTACTGGCATTGAGTTATGAGTTATTAGGCCGTTGTGCCATATTGTGTTTACGGTCCAGTGTGACCTTGGTTATTGAGTTATATCCGGAGTTTGAAATCGATATTGAAATAAAAGTATTGATTTACGGTTTTATTCCGTCAGTTCACTCACCCTTTGTCTTTGGTCTTAAATGCGACGATGAGTGCAATATTTGGTTACTTGGAGTGAGATGGTATGAGATAAAGTAATGAGCTGGGATTTGTATAATGAGGTTACGAGGACGTAACCGTGTTTTAAGGATGATAGGATTGTAAAATCTTATTGATGTATGATATGACTAGTTGTTATGGCCTGGCTAAATGATATGTCGTGATTGTGTGAATATATTTGATACTCCTGATTATTTCTATTGTGCATTTTATTTTCTTTCGTGAAATATCTTATAATTTAGTTATACGTTAAACTTTGGGGACAAAGTTTTCTTAACGGGGTAGAATGTAGCATTTCGGGTTTTAAAGTACTCTAATTAGTTTGGGATGTTATGTGGTGTCACATTTTGTGTGCCTAGTGACCAGATTGTTGACTATAATGGGATGGTGAACTTCGGGACGAAGTTTATTTTATGGAGGGAAGACTGTAATACCCTTGTATTTTCATAGTTTATAATAATGAGTTGTTTATTTATATTATTATCAAGATGACATATATTTATATATTATTTGTTAAGCAATTGCGAGTTATTATTATTTGTTATAAGTACTTGTTAAATTTTAAGTTGCGACTTATGAACGGGTATTAGTGTTATCATGTTTCGAGTCTATGTTGGGTATGTGATATATGTTTGAGTATGAGTACGGCGCTATATATGTGTGGTTGAACTTCGGGACGAAGTTCATTTTAAGGGCGGGAGACTGTAATACCTCTAGTTTTCGAAACTTGGGTTTTGACTTGGAGTTAGCGTTATAGGTTTTATATTATGTTACGGCTTTATATTAATTGCTATCGTAAGCAGATATATTGGGTTAATAATAATGTTACGAGTTATACGTATATAACTAGTTGGGCCAGATTCATTTTTACGTAAGATAGTTGTGCATAGCTATAATAATTCATGTCTTGTGATTGGGCCAAGACATTTCATGACCCAATCCCCACGTATAAACCCCATACAAACCCACCAACCCACGTAAAAAAACCCTACCACTTACGCACAACACGGTGAAAGCTCGTATGCCCTTCCCCAATCCCAAAAACCCTACTTTCCTTCATCTGCCTCCATTCGAGAAAGAGAGAGAGAGAGAGAATGAGGTGGCGACGGCGGTGGTCAGGGGCGTGTTCAGGGAAGCTTTCGAGTCGGTTTCAGGCGAACCCAAGGTGAGTGTCGTGCTCTCTTTCGTTTGTTTCCCCTCTCCACGTTCGTCTTGGTAAAGCCTTGATTGGGACCGGGTTTTGGGTGGTGGTCAGAACGTAAGTGGCGGTCGGAGTGTTGGAAGTGGTGGCGGCGGTGAGGTCGAAGGGTTTATATCGTCTTCGTATAGGAATGGGGTGGTGCCACCGTTGACTCGGGGGAGGTCGACACGGTGGTACCACGGTGTTTGTGGGTCTGTCGGCGAGGATGGTATCAGTGGTGGTTTTGGGTGGTGTCGGGACTTCGTACGGTGGAGTTAAAGTGATAAGTAGCGACGTTAGCATAGTGAGTCAGGGGCCGCCGACAGTAGTCAAAGGGGTTGTCGGTGTTGGTCGTGCGATGGTCGGTGTTGGGTTGTCGCGTGGTTGCCGGCAGGAGTGGTTGTCGGGGGGCTGGTGTCTTGCGTTTTGTTTTTGGTCGTCGTGTTTGGTAACGTTGTATGGGCATAGGTTAGTTGTATTATTATTATTATTATTATTATTATTATTATTATTATTATTATTATTATTATTATTATTATTATTAGTGGGTGATGGATATTATTAGTATTATTAGTATAATGGTTATTATTCTTATGTTTGTTTTTACTCAAGCCTAGTTGGATAGTTTACGTTTTGACAAAGTTTACATTTCGGGAAGTTTCTAGTTCGGGAAACTTTCCGAATTTAGCAAGTCACTATAATTCGCAACTTGTACTATTTTATATATATGGGTTAAGTGAAGGGTTGTAATCGTTAAATATTACCTGTTTAGGTGACGGTTTTCGCGTGGAATATTTCTGGCAGTTGTCGCTTGTCATCCTACAAATTGAGGTAGGGGATAATACTGTTATATGATATTGTGCAATGTACTCTTATTTGACATGAAGCATGTTGGTGATATAATATCATGTGATCATTATATTGTGTTATCTATTTTATTCTGTGATATAATACGATGTGAATATAAAGGGTCTGTGTTTGGTGTGGAGATAAAGGGTATGTGTTTGGTGCGGAGATAAAGGGTCTGTGATTGGTGCGGAGATAAAGGGTCTGTGATTGGTGCGGAGATAAAGGGTCTTGTGATTGGTGCGGAGATAAAGGGTCTGTGATTGGCGTGGAGAATTATGGGTCTTGTGATTCGGAGTGGAGAAGTTCGACTTTCTATTTATAAAAATGTTTGTTTGCTTACTTTCCTCTACTCAACCTCGTGGTTGACCCTGTGTATTCGTGATCACCTGTGATGAACCAATTTATTGGGGAGCAGATTGACAGGTGCTTGAGACTGTGGGAGCTAAGGGAAGGGAGAGCTTGGATCCGGACCAGACCAGAGTCTAGATCACCATAGTCGTCTTATCATGAGTTGTACTTTATTTTCATAAGACAGTTTTGAAAACAGTTGTAAAAACTTGTTATTGAGTTTAACTTTTAATAATTAAAGTACTGTTATCTTTCCTTTGTATCTACTGTCTCGGGAAACCGAATGGTAACACCCTTATTTATCTGGGGAGTCCTAGTACAGGCCCTTAAATAAATGGGGGTGTTACAATAGTCAAAGATATAACAAGTCTAGATTCTTCACATAGTAAAGGTCATGGGTCGTCCCAACATCGACAAGACGGCATGGCAAAATTAGGTTTTTAGAGTGAAATGCTAAAATCAATGCAAAATGGTGGATTTCATTCAAAGTTTGACCAAATTCAATTATTCATTTCTTTTTTATTTTATGAGTTAAGATGGGGTTTGTCCCTCGCATGCTAATGTCTTTTGCTTTCGTCAATCGCTTACTAGGCAACCGGTTAACCTCTAGAAAATAGCTTATCGGGGTGACAATCACTCTGTCTTTGGGCGGTTGAATTCACAACCAAGTGGGAAGCCAATTCAATGGCTACCCCCCAAAACCCATCAAAGTGGTACGCCTCCATCAAAACAACATGTTTTTATTCCTATTCAACAAGTTTTTTTTTGAGGTTTCTTTTTTACTCAATGCATTTCCACGTCAAGATTATTAAAGAGAGCATTCCAAAATTATTCATGAAAAATTGATTTTTGAGTGGCCAAACCGCCAAGTCTAACAAGGTCACCAAGATAAGCAAATCAAAACCATTTCGCATCTCGGGGTTGGACAAGGTGACTCACATGCAAACCCTTGACTCAGTATTGAATCATGGTTCGAAAGATACTAGCAAAGCACAACCTAGGGTGTTTCAAAACCATTTTAAAAGGCAAAGTCACAAGCAGAAGAATTATTTGCAATGGCCTAAACGATTTTGTCAAAGTTCCCAAGTAGGCATTTTTAAAATACTTTTCCTAAATGCAACTATATGCCATGAATGCAACTAATATAAACACGTTATAATGCAAACGAGTCTACCAAACTACATGCCAAGCAAAACTAATGCATCTCCTAACAGCATAAGAGTACACAAACCACACAACAATCTCCACAATATACTCCACATCCTCCATATACAAGTCCATCCTCCTCAATTGTAACAAAAGAATGAAAATGAGACTGAAATAGGGGTTGGAGCGATCATACCATGGCGTCTTCACAATCCAATGTGGTGCTCAAGTGTTGCCTATGCGAAAGGAGATAAAACAAGCAAAAGTATACACTACAACACAACCCTTACATTAATGACGCTTTCGTATTGATGCTTTTATAAAGCGTCGATCAAAATATGACAATCCAATTTCTTTTTTAATGAAAACCGTCCCATACATATACTATAGCAATAATTAAAGAAAAGCCCACTTTAGCAATTCAATAACCCACGCACACACGTACATACACTATACTTTCACCCCCAAATATTCAGATTGTTAGATTGCTCATCTTCACCTCTTTCACCCTAATTAATCTTCATCTTTCGCCGCCTAATCTTCCCCATTCTCATTCAATTTTCCGCTGTTCAATTGTAATTCTTCCAAATTCTCGTTCAATCCTATCAATTTTCCATTAAAACGAACAACAAAGACAATTAAATCCGCCAATAAATTCTAATTATTCGACACAGAACGATACAATCTGCTGTTGATTGCATATCAGAGGTACGATTTTTCACTTCCTTGTTTGTTATTCATGATATCTTAATTGCTTTATGTTCTGGGTTTGGGTTGCTTCAATTTTTCTTGTATGTTCCCCTCTAATTTCTCGTTTTTCCCTTCAATTATCAGAAATAGTAGAAAAGTGTTAATGCTGGTTATATTTGATAACAGAAATGTGTGCACTTGGTTTAGAATGAACTGTGACGTTCCCCTCTAATTTCTCGTTTTTTCCTTTAATTATCAGAAATAGAGAACCGTGTTAATGCTGGTTATATTTGAAAATAGAACTTTGTATACTTGGTTTAGAATGAAATGTGAATTTCCTGTGTACTTGGCTTAGAATGAACATAGTTTGCGACTAATGAGAACATCATCAACCTAATGGTTTAGAATAGCCTATATCTTTTCCTCTTTATTGAATCGTGTGAGGGTATGGGGTGCGCAACTGAGAGTTCAACCTTGAGTAAGGAGAGCACAATGGGGTCACCATCAACGTCAATTGACAGCATAGCCGAGAGCGTTATTATTCTTGCCAAGGTAAAGCTTAGAAAGTTCATCTGATAAGTGTTGAATATGATGAACAAATATCAAAACCATGGCTGGTTAAATCATTTAGGAGGTAAATACATGTAATGTAATGTGCTCAGTGTATGTAATCGCTCGTTATATATTGCTGAATACACCGGTATTGTTCTGGTGCAGAGTGCAGTGGTCTTAATGTATTTCATCAAATTAGTACGGATGGAATATTTTCTTATCCTTCAATATAGTTGAATTCTGAGTTCATCAAAAGAGTTAGGTTACACCATTATCTATTTGGCCTATACAAACTCACACAATATTTGTCTATGACACATGAGACATTCGATTGGTCTACTCTCAACCAGGTATACATCCATAAAACAGTTCAATAATAACGAATACACCTAAGGTGCATAAGTTATTATAAAGACATTGCACATCTTATTTGAGAATTTGTAATTTACCCTTTGTCCTGATGGCAATTTTGGAGTTATTCTAGCACAGTTTGGATCTTCGGTATGAACTTCATATTTTACGTCAAAGGGCGAAGTCACTACAGTACATTCATGTTAAATGCAACATATATTTTCCTTAATCAATGTTGAGTTTATTTATGCTTTCAGAAATTACATGGTTAATTTATGCTTTCCGAGGGTGGATTGTCACCAGGTGCTCGTACAAAAATCAGTCGCAACAAAAGAGAGTGTTGATCTCCTAACATCAATTGCGACTCGCTGATTAATTTGTTGGTAAGCTCCAATTACGCTAAGATCGGGTGAGCTCGCATTGCAGTCATACAATACATACTAGGGTGAGAGACTCCTGGATTTGGGAATGCAAGAATCATTTCCTTAGGCTGTACTACTAAATCAGCATTATTTTGAAAATGGAAGGTAATGACCGGAAAATAGGCGTTGGCTGAATCTAAAAGCGGCTCCCAACATGCCTCGAGATTGTTGACATTTTGGTTTACCCTCATCCTTAAGTTATGGTTTACCCTCATCCTTAGTTGCGAAATTAATGAATTATGGCCTTTACTCATCCCTATATCTTTTCCTCTTTATTGAATCATGTCTAACTTGCCCCATATACTATGAAGTTTAATGTGATGCGGAGGGAGTAGTGTTTCATACTTATACATAAGAAAGAGCAATTTTGACAGTTGCATATATAGTCAGCGGCAACATGAAAGAGCAATTTTGTGTATGCTTTTGTTTTGCTTCATGTGTTTCATACTTTCATTCATCAAGTTGTTTGTTTACATTGACAGATAAAGAAGGGAACTATAAGACGATCAGTCACTCTATTCAACCAAGCAATTCTCAAGCGCACTGGTAAAAGCGTGAGCCAGTATAGACATCACTTAAAGAAGATGCTTTTTAAACCAACCACTAAGACCAAAGAACAAATATATGAAAACGGTCGGTCAGGTATCTTTCCTTGAAGCTGTGATTTAGTCTTTACTACTTGTGCGTTTACTACCATTGTATCCCTTTGCAGTCTTCGAAAATGTAGCTTGTGATTGAATAAACAACTGATAATACATAGTTTACTTTTGCTATCTTTTTTTGTCTTTGTTAGGTTGCCTTCATCTCATGGTTTTGGTAACTCGTATAAGATGTGCTCTTCTATTAAAATAAAAATTAATTTGTATTATATTTTGTATTATGTTATAGGTTTCAGATTTGTCAGGTGATGATGACGATGACAATCAAAAGCATCACTGAGATTGATAATACATAATTAGTTTTTAAATATCTAATACACAGAGTAACTGCGACAGTAGTACTTAATAATGTGGTACGCTGACAATCAAAAGCATCACTGAGATTGACAGTTTAAAGAGTCAAAATATAGAAAATTGACGCTTAATTATGTCTCATTAAGTGACACATAAAATGTAACACCCCAGGAGTATGAGAGGAGATTTGTCCCACATCGGTAGAATATGAGGATTGTGATATGTTTATAATAACTTCCACCCACCACTTAGTAACAAGGCCTTGTGCTTTTGGGCATAAGTGAGGACAAATAATAGGCCAACAGTGTGCACCCATCTTATTGGGTTTGTGTTACGACCGTGGTGGGTCGGGTTGTTACAAATGGTATCAGAGCGACCCTGCGACCATGTGGTGAGCATGTGGTCCGGAATACCTGGGTCACACACCTAGCGGGGGAGGATTCTGGCCCTGATTGTGGTCAAGTTTGAGGCACAACGAGGACGTTGTCTTCTTTAAGTGGGGGAGTTTGTAACACCCCAGGAGTATGAGAGGAGATTTGTCCCACATCGATAGAATGTGAGGATTGTGATATGTTTATAATAACTTCCACCCACTACTTAGTAACAAGGCCTTGTGCTTTTGGGCTTAAGTGAGGACAAATAATGGGCCAAAAGTGTGCACCCATCTTATTGGGTTTGTGTTACGACCGTGGTGGGTCGGGGTTGTTACAAATGGTATCAGAGCGACCCTGCGACCATGTGGTGAGCATGTGGTTTGGAATACCTGGGTCACACACCTAGCGGGGGAGGATTCTGGCCCTGATTGTGGTCAAGTTTGAGGCACAACGAGGACGTTGTGTTCTTTAAGTGGGGGAGTTTGTAACACCCCAGGAGTATGAGAGGAGATTTGTCCCACATCGGTAGAATGTGAGGATTGTGATATGTTTATAATAACTTCCACCCACCACTTAGTAACAAGGCCTTGTGCTTTTGGGCTTAAGTGAGGACAAATAATGGGCCAAAAGTGTGCACTCGTCTTATTGGGTTTGTGTTACGACCGTGGTGGGTCGGGTTGTTACATAAAAGCATCAATAGTTGCTAAAGACGCTTCAAAGCGTCACATTTGTTGACAAATAAGAACGTCAATACGCACTTGAGACACTTTTAAGCGTCACCTTTGTTGACAAATAAGAGTGTCCATACGCACTTTAGACACTTTTAAGCGTCATAATTACTGACACATAAAAGCGTCATTAGTTACTAAAGACGCTCTAATACGTCGCATTTGTTGACGAACAAAACTGTCAATAGTAATTGAAGACACTTTTAAGCGTCACATATGTTGACATTAAAAAGCGTCAATAAATAACGACGGCTCATAAACTGACGCTTTTCAAAAGCGTCGGTAAAAATAAATGTGACATTTAAAAGCGTCACAAAATGCTTCAAAAAGCGTCATATTTGCACGGTGTTTGTTGTAGTGATATACAATTCTACGCTAATAGGATAAAGACATTCACTAGTACAGAAATGACTTTAAGCATGGACAAATGGCAACGGTCATTAAAAATAACCGTTGCCTAATTGAAAAGGTTACGATTTTTGCAAATAACCATTGCCAAATATATAAAAGTAAATAAATGGCAACGATCGATGGGATTTGCTACTAAAAAAAACCCTAGCAGAGCTTTTAAGGAGGCGATTATCAGGGTGATTTTCTAGGCATCCATGGCCAGATCTTCATCCCCCAAGTCAACTCCTTTACTTATGATCACAACAAGAAAAAGTAAGAAAAAGAAACAGCAACACTCTAATACTGATACTGCAAAGATTGGTGATGAGACAGACCCTATCAAGGATAGCACGACCATTGCATCAGGTATTGAACCATTTGACATAGGGTCTGATGATGATGGTAATGTTCAAACTGTTGAGTCTAGTGAGGATGAATGTGATACAGATGATAATCCCAATCAATGGCAAATAATACATCACAAAAAGGTCATTCCTGAAACAGAGACTGAAAAACCTATGCTTAAAATATCTGTGGAGGATGTTAATCCTGAAATTAGCTATTGGGATACGGCTGTGTATTGTTATGTACTAGGAGGCACGCCCCCCATGGATGGTGATGGAAGGTTATATCAAAAGAATTTGGAATAAGCATGGCAAAGACAAAATTTCCTTTTTGGATAATGGAGTCTTCATTGTGAGATTTAATACCAAAGAGAGTCAGCAAGAGGTCCTTAACAGTGGTTATTATATGTTTGATAATAAACCATTAATTATCAAACAATGGACAGAGGATGCTCAACTGGAAAAGGAGGAAGTCTCATTGGTTCCTGTGTGGATTCGGTTACACAGTCTGGCCCTCAAATTTTGGGGTCAGAGCTTAAGCAAGATAGCAGGACTAGTAGGGAAATTTCTGAAAGCAGATGACCCCACAACAAACAAGACGAGACTAATTTTTTCCAGGGTTATGCTTGAGAGTAAGATTGGCGAGAATTTACCTAAGAACATTCATTTTTTGGATGATAAAGATATTAAGATATCAATCAAAATTGAATATGAATGGCAACCAGTTATGTGCCAGTCTTGCAAAAAAATGGGACATGAGAAACTGAACTGCAAGAATGCTACAAAAGATAATGTTCTAAGGAATAACAGGAAGGAATGGAGACCTAAGCCACAACCAGGAAAACCACAGCAGACAGCTACAATCAGCCTGTTAGGCTTGTGGCTGTCACTGCCCCTCCTAATGAATTCAGTAAACTATGAAACCATTTTTCAAAAGGGTATTTGAAAAGGATATGTCTATAAGCATATATGGTTTTGTCCCGACCATTTCAATTCATTAAATGTTGAGGAACATTGAATTGAGTGGGAGCTTTCTGATTTACGGTTAAATGTAGTGTTCAGTGGGAGTTCTCGCACCAGGATTTGAACATATTAAGTCATTAGAGAATGACTTCGAAATTTTCAGATTCTGGCAAGAACCAGAGTTAAGTGGAAGTAAACGTTACCTAAAACAACTTATTACTCGTTTGGAATAATGAGGCATTGATACTTCTGAGAAGTATACGAGTTTGTCAATTCTAGAGGACAAATTGATATGATTTAAATCTAATTAAACATGTGATGTTTGGTTGAGATTGTGAAAGACGTCTTGTTTATAAAGTATTAAAGTTTTTCATAGAGATGAAGATAGAATAATTAACCATGATGAGATCATGGAAATTTATCGAACCTTAAAGTACTACATCTTACACGTTTTGAACTACTAATGTTTCCGCCATTAGTATAATCGTGTAAAGCTGGATACACGCCGCTTGCAGGATAACCTGTTTCAGCGGGTATTAAATAAATGATTAAACCATAATGAATTGTCAAAGTATTCTCCAATGGAGATGATAGACAAATTCATGATTTTGGAAGATAACTTAGTCATGAAGTAAAAGGTTTACAACGACTCAAGTTCCAAAATATCAAGCGAAGATTTATGATAATCTTTGGCTTACATTCATTGACTATACATCTCAATGACTTGTATTTTAACAACATGGTCATCACAAGATTCTACAAAATATATAAGTTCACAATAATTATGTGAAAGGATTTCTGTAGCTGGGAGTTACACAATGCACATAATTTTATTCGCTAGTCATAAGATGACTTATCCTTTTCAGATCGAAGAGCATGGATGGATATGATCCTTAAAAGTGGACGCTTACACGAACCGTGTTAAACTTGGTTAACCCGAAATGAAGATAATGACAATTACAGAGGAAGTGAACGTGAGACACTTAAGCTCATTGTAAATTAAATGGTGATCAAAGGTTGGCCACTTGGATGGAGTAATCCATTAATCGTTTGAGTTATTAATAACTCACCCAAGGTCATGTAATATTCAAATGACATGGTAAGACCATGTTGAACCCCATTAAAGTTAATTGAATTACCATGACCTCGCCCCTAGTTGCTTAAGTGAGGTGACGTCTCAATGCAACTAGATGTGTGATGCGATTGATGGCGAGTTCAATTGCCATAGAGTCATACGGAATGACTAGTCGATCACCTAGGCATAGACATGTTAAGATACATTTGCGGGGCTAATGACCGCTGATAGAGCTCTGCCGTATTCTTATTAAAGATTGCATGGTCGTGGCGGGAGCTTCTATCGTGTTTCACATGAGGCAGTTCTTGGACAAATGGCTATACACTGAGGTGGCATAGTTTTCAGATTAACTTTATTTATGTCCTAACACCTTCGTAACTGGGTTTATAAGGACATATTTTGGGTTATGATGGGTTATGGCCAGCCGGAAGGAATAGGTCGATTAGGAATTGTCTACCCCTTGTCAGGGTTGAGAAATATGTCTAGGCCACTCGAGGAGAAAAATAACTAGAAATGCGTGGCCATGCTCGGATGGTATCTATGGTAGATAATTCCGGTCAGTAGTTATAACTCCAGATCGAGAAAAACCACTCTACATAAGATCAATTGTGAGCACTGTAATACTCCGTATTTTACCTTAATAGTATTTATTATATTAGCGTGTTGATATTTCCTGGGCATTTATATTCGAGACATTCATGTTCCAAGTTAATGTTTTGGTTAATGCTTTGTTAATGTTTTGGTTAATGTGGGTTTGGTTGTCACCTGACTGTGGTTGAACTTCGGGACGAAGTTCATTTTAAGGGGGAAAGACTGTAATACCTCAAATTTTGAGGTACGATTTTTATCCTAAATTTTGACGTAATGATAGTTTAAGCGGTTTTATTTGATTACGATATTAAGTACGATACTAGTACTTGTTTCATTTATAGATTTCTTTTAATGTGGTGTTATGCCTCTCGCGGGGTTCGAACAAGGGATCTATGGGGTGGAGTTGGGCCTCTAATGTTGTGACAATATCGAAACCCTAGCGAAATAAACTAACACTAAATCTCACGCTTACCTCTCTATGCCGTCAAACAAGTATGACCTTTACCCTAATTTGTGACCTACCATCAACATACCTCCTACCCTAATTGTGCTGCCGCCACCACCCAGAAAAGATAGAGTAGTCTCACGGTGAGGCCAGTCGTGCCTAGCACCTCTCGAAACCACCCAGAACCAGGTACGTGTCCTTAAAACGTGAGTTTTGCCTGTTGTGTTTAGGTTCCGTCTCCTTAAAATCGAAGGGCTGTAGGGTTTCACTTTTACCCTGTGGTGGTCGTCAGTGGTTATGGGTTGTTGGGGGAGTGTCAAGGAGGTGGTCACGGCGGGTATAGGTGGTCAGGTAGGTGTCGATGGTCTGTTTCGTGGGTCTGGTCAGAAGGGTTTTCATTTATGTTGTTTGTCAGAGATAGGTTGGGGGTGGTACCACCGTTGACTCGGGGGAGGTCGATGCGGTGGTACCTGTTGGGGCTGGTGTCCTTGACAATTAAGTACAATGACTTATTAAATCTCTTTAAGGATCACAAGGGCATACTTCTGTACTATTACCAGTTGATCCACGTTTATCAATAACGGTTGGCTTGCTAGATAAGTTTGACGTTATTGTCATACGGATGGCGGTGGTCAACTGGTCCCTATACGTCACACCTATAGGACACGTTTGAGAGATGTGAAGGTATGAAAATACAGTCACATTTTGCCGGATATGACTAAACGGTTAGTCAGAGGTATTGACTATTAAATTAGTCAATAAGATGTTGAGAATTATTATTTAATACGGATTAAATAATTTTAGCTAATACGGATTACAAGATTAATTCGTAAATTAAATATAAACGGTTATATTTAATTAAATATTATATTCGCGTATTAATATAAACAGTTATATTAATTTGGGTAATTATACAATATCGTATTTTGTCAGACCATTATTAATATATCGACTGTATTAATATCTGATAACATGTTACGATTTATAATCATAAACCCGCGAAATATATTAAAGCTAATTGGGTCGAATCACGCATTGGGATAAGGTAAGAGTGGAAAGCCCACTCCTACCCAAACCCCAATTCGGCCGAAATAAACTACATAAGAAGGAGGAGTCTCCTTATGTCAGTTACTCTTGTTGCACTGTAACATAATTCTCAAAAGAAAATTAGGGTTTTGAGAGCACTCTTCTCCCAAAACCTCAGATCTCACATCTAAAACCTCAAGGGCTCTCCCTATATTGCAAGGCAATTGGAGAGGATTTCTAGCACACGCGGCCACGTCTCAGATTAAGTATTGGGTGCAAGTTATAGGAGGGAATTTGTGTTAATTCCTGTTCTTAGGCCTTTTGCGCGAGGACTAAAGGTTGTACTTCTTTTCTCCTGTTTTTAATCTTATGACGATATTCACAGTTGTATATTTCATTATAATCCTGTAATTTTGGGGTGAATACGCGTTTTATTCCCCACAAGTAGTATCAGAGCCTTAGGCCATGAAAATTTTACAATTGTGTCTTTCATAAGTTTTAAAATTGTTGAAAACCGTGCAATCTGCCTAGGCACTCGATCGAGTCCCTGTTGCACTCGATCGAGTGCCATCGTACCAGGCTGCCGTGCGTGAGTTTTTAGTGAGAAATCGATCTTGTTTTCGATTATAATTTGCATATTGTTAATTAATCGATATTTTTAGCAATATGTGAATCTTTTGTTGTTGTTTATATATGTTTTACAAGTTTTAAATCCAAGTTATAAACTCGTTTTAATTTAAAAGTGCAGCGATTTGCAATTTTTCGAACCACTCGATCGAGCCATGCTGCACTCGATCGAGTGACCCTGACACTCGATCGAGTGCCCCTGTTACTCGATCGAGTGCTCTCGTTTCGGGGTGTTTATTTTCGAAAATAACTTGTTTTCTTATTTTCACATGGCTTAAAATAATATACTGTATACGGAAATAGTGTATTATTTAGTGAAACGGTTCACCCTCGTTTGATACATATTGTTTTTAAAACAGTTTAAAACAATGGATTATATGTTTGTTAAAATTGGTGATTAAAACGGTATAGTCACTTAATTTTAATCTTATAAGGTGGTTTGGTATAAATTTATTAATCATAATAACGGTATTATGTCATGTATAAATTGTTTTTAGTTGATGCATTTTATTAATCGTCTTGTGAATGCCTTGAATGCTTTCAATAACGTATTTAATTTTTGCAAACGGTTGTAACTTAGTGTGGCCTTAGAAGATTGTGTCACCGTAATGATGGGACACGATCTTGCTTGTAATTTTGAGATCTTGAATCTCCGTTTTGGGTTTTTGCCATGTAATTACTTTTGTATTTAAATTAGAATGTATCTAGGATTACTTTTGTAATTTAAATTAGTAATTTTGTGAAGACCAAAGACAAGACGGAGACCGGATGCTCACTCCCGCTGCAAGGACCAAGATGAAACATCAAGACAAGCTTCTAGGGTCCAACGGTGGATTCCAAGTTGTTTTATGTTTATTTTGGTAGGATAGGCCACACTAGGACTTTTATTTACGTTTATTGCATTTATCTTTACGCTTTCATCGATAATAGCTTGCATCATATTCCGCCTAAAAACCAAACCACCTATATCATGCCTGAAAACTGACTCATGTAGAGGTCTCGCGTTAGTTTTCTGTGACAATACAGATGTCACATGTCATTTAAAAGCCATCACTTTATTTAATTCATTCACGCAATGCTAGTTTTTAGTTCACTTAAATATGAATAAATAAAAGTTGATGGGGTCTTCCTCGTATAACCAAAAATTGAGATTAGTCTTTATAAATCAGCCTCCCATGAATCCCTTCTTCGTCGGTAGGCATAATATGACCCCTTCTACGTCGGGTAAGTGGGAACAGATGATTTATTTTATCTCAACATCATGGTCACTCGATAATATTCCAGTGACTGAGATGGACTAATAGATAGGATTTACGGAAATCTATCGACCAAGAGTTCCAACGATTGGAATTAGCCAAACTGTGGGCTTATCAATATACGGAAATTGAGTCTTGGGATCGTTTATATAATTCTTGAGGGAGATCAATTATATAAATGCATGAGTCTACGAGTTTAAATTCACATTTAATATAGACTTAAATCACAACAATAAGTTGCTTATAGGGTTTTGTTTTATCTTCTTTTCAGTGTAGAACACGTTCATTAAAACTGCTGTAAAACTAAAATGGCTGGTGAAGACCCAATGCCAAGTGCCAAGCTAGCACGTGAATCCTGGCTAAAAGCCTTCATGGACTCCATGAATCAGTCCACTAGACTGAGGAATGATGGGTCAAACTTCTCTGACTGGGAGGCAGCACTACGGAATGCTGCCATTGCTGACGGAAAGCTCAAGTTCTTAACTGAGCCCATTCCGCCACACCCAGGAACTGGAGCTAGAGCCAACGAAATTCGCGCTCATAGCGATTTCGTTTTGGAAGCGGGTGCGATAAAGAACGTACTCATCTATGCAATGGAATCCAATTTGCAAAGACGCTTCATAACCCATGGTGCAAACAAGATTTTCACCATGCTCACTAACGAATTCTCCAAGGCTCCGAGAATCGTTTCTTATGAGCATACCTGTCGCTTCTTTGAGGCGAAACTCCAGAAGGGCCAAGCTGTTAGCCCACATATTCTCAACATGATTGAGAATATCGAGAAACTGGAGTCCCTAAACTGCAAGATCAGTGAGAACATCATCGTTGATCGCATGCTTCATTCGCTTCATGATGGGTTCGCCCTCTTTAGGGCCAACTACTACATGAACGACATGAAGAAGACTCCCCATGAGCTCCACTCCCTTCTCGTACAGACTGAGAAGGATCTTAAGTTGAGTGGGAGTCTTAAGCAGGATGTTCTCATGATCTCCAGTAAGGGGAAAGGTAAAGGGAAGGCTAAAGCTCAGGGCGACCTAGCAGTAGGTAAGCCCAGGTTCAAGAAACCAGGATTTACAAAGAGTGGGCCTGGTGAGTCGAGTAACTCACAAGGCAAGACAAAGAGCAAGGATACAAGCATGGAATGTCACCATTGCCACAAGACTGGGCATTGGAGGCGCTCATGCCCCGTGTATCGCGAGGACATCAAAGCAGGCCGTGTTACTCCTGTTGGTATGTCTTCTTCTTCTTTTATTCACATGATTGAGATTAACCACGCAAGTTGCGGAACTTGGGTACTTGATACTGGTTGTGGTTCTCATCTATGTAATCATGTGCAGGGCCTCCGAAACCAAGAACCCCTAATCAAGGGTGAGGTGGACCTGCGTGTCGGGAATGGAGCACGTGTGGCTGCAGTCTCGAAGGGAACATACGTAATCCAGCTTCCAAGTGGATTCGAGTTATTTTTGTATAACTGTTATTATGTTCCTAGTTTATCCAAAAACATTATTTCAGTTTCTGCACTTGACAAACTCGGATTTTCATTTGTAATAGAGAATAATAGCTGTATTTTCTCTTTGCACAATATGATTTATGGCAAGGCAGTTTCCATGAATGGAATTTATGTTTTAGATCAAACTACCGAGATATTACATGTGAATAATAAAAGAATAAAGGTAGGTGACAAAGATCAAACTTACCTATGGCATTGTCGTATGGGACACATAAATGAGAAACGCGTTAAACAGCTCATACAGAATGGAGCTATTTCGCCCTTTGATTTCGAATCATATGGCACGTGTGAATCATGTCTCATCGGCAAAATGACTCGTATTTCCTTCAAAGGTGTTGGAATGCGCGCTGCCGACCTATTAGGACTCATACATACGGACGTATGTGGCCCTATGTCGATCAACGCACGAGAAGGCTATAGGTATTTCATCACTTTCACGGATGATTTGAGTAGATATGGCTATGTCTACTTGATGAAACATAAAAGTGAATCCTTTGACAAGTTCAAAGAATACCAGAATCGGGTACAGAACCAGCTGGGTAGAAAGATTAAAGCACTACGCTCGGATCGTGGTGGTGAGTATCTTTCACACGAGTTTGATCAACACCTAAAAGACTGTGGGATCGTGCTACAGTTGACTCCACCTGGAACACCACAATTAAATGGTGTGTCCGAACGGAGAAATCGAACTTTACTTGATATGGTTCGATCCATGATGAGTCACACCGTTGTGCCTGATTCATTGTGGGGCTATGCTCTTTTGTCAGCCGCTCTAATTCTTAACCGAAGTCCGTCTAAAGCTGTTGACAAGACTCCATTCGAGTTATGGAAGGGAACGGTCCCCAACTTGTCCTTTATTCGGGTTTGGGGCTGCGAGGCTTATGTCAAGTGGAGACACGAGGATAAGCTCGGCCCGCGATCGGTCAAGACATACTTTATAGGCTATCCAAAGGGAATGTTTGGTCATTACTTCTACTCGCCTACCGAACAACGTGTTTTTGTTGCGGCTAGTGCGACGTTCTTAGAGAAAGAATTTCTCGAGAACAAGTCGAGTAATAGAACCTTCGAGTTATCGGAGGTTCAAGAACCAACTACCGAGCAACCATTGGAGGAAACAGTACCTTCAACCGAGGCTGCGGTAGATATCCCTGAGGAACCTAGGAGGTCAGGAAGAGTCTCTATTCCACCGGACAGATACATTGGTATGGTCGAGGAACACGATACAGATGACGTCTTACTCCTAGAGGGTAATGAACCCAAAACCTATAAAGGTGCCATGACTAGTTCTGACACAAAGCTATGGCTAGAAGCCATGCAATCCGAGATGGACTCCATGTATGAGAACAACGTGTGGGATCTTGTGGACCTACCTGCAAAGGTACGTCCCCTTCAATGCAAATGGCTTTACAAAATAAAGCATGCCGTGGAAGGTAAACAAGATATCCATAAGGCAAGACTAGTTGCTAAAGGTTTCACCCAAGTGCCAGGCTTGCACTACGATGAGATCTTTGCACCCGTAGTCATGCTACGTTCCATTCGGATTATCTTAGCGATCGCCGCATTTCATGACTATGAAATATGGCAAATGGACGTTAAAACCGCCTTCTTAAACGGTTATTTGGAGGAAGAGTTGTACATGGTACAACCCGAGGGTTTTATCGATCCAGCACATCCTAAGAAAGTTTGCAAGCTTAAGCGTTCCATCTATGGACTTAAGCAAGCATCGCGGAGTTGGAATCATCGCTTCGACCAAGTGATAAAAGAGAATGGGTTCATTCGATCAGTCGAGGAACCATGTCTCTATATCAAGTCGAGTGGGAGCAAGATTGTATTCCTAGTACTGTATGTCGACGACATACTCTTGATTGGGAATGACATACCTCTCTTATCTTCGGTTAAAGCATGGTTGAAAAACCATTTCCAGATGAAAGATCTGGGAGAGGCACAAAGAATTTTGGGCATCCGTATCTACAGGGATAGATCACGACGGGTGTTGTCTCTCAGTCAGGAATCTTATATAGAGAAGATTCTGGAGAGATTCAGCATGACGAACTCCAAGAAGGGGTTCCTTCCTATGACTCCTGGGCTTCACTTGAGCAAGACTCAAGAAGCTAAGTCAGTGGAAGAGAAAGAGCGCATGAGTCGGATTCCTTATGCCTCGGCAATAGGATCGATCATGTATGCCATGATATGCACACGTCCAGACGTTGCATATGCATTGAGTATGACCAGTCGATTCCAAGCTCATCCAGGTGAACCACACTGGATGGCCGTGAAAAACATTCTTAAGTACCTACGGAGGACTAAAGATTGGGGATTGACTTTTGGAGGCAACTCGACGCTCTGCGCCACGGGTTACGCAGATGCTAGCTTCCAAACAGATCGAGATGACTCGAAATCTCATTCTGGATTCGTTTTTACTCTTAATGGCGCTGCTGTCAGCTGGAAAAGTTCTAAACAGAGTGTTACAGCAGATTCTACGACTGAGTCCGAGTACTATGCCGCCTCAGAAGCAGCTAAGGAAGCAATATGGATGCGTCAATTCTTACAAGGACTATCAGTAGTGCCTAGTTCGAATGACCCAATCACCGTCTATTGTGACAATAGCGGTGCCATCTTCCAAGCTAAGGAGCATAAGTCTAGCAGCAAGGCTAGGCATGTACAACGGAAAGCTCATCTAATCCGGGATTACGTGGAGCAAAAGGAGATTTTTATTGAAAAGATCGCTACGGATGACAACATAGCTGATCCTCTCACAAAAGCATTACCACGTGATAAGCATGAAGGGCACATTCATTCCATGGGAATTGGATGTGTTCCTAAGTTGTAGTACTCTTTTATGAATTCATGTAATAATTCATTTTCTCGTGTACTCTATTCAACCTTATTGTTATGATATAAAATGTTTTGTTTCTCATGTGGAATTGTACGCCAATTTTGAACACCACAAAGTGAACTGATTAACATTACATCGTTTTGGTCCTTGATTACCCACTTGAGCTGATAACTCAGGTAATCATTTTGTGACGTTGGTTGATGGTGGGTTCAACGAGCCATAAGTCACGTGGATGACTGACCAATCACAAAGGCGAGTTATACGGATATCTCGTAGGACACCCCGTGACATCGTTATGGAGTCCTAAATGTTTTATAACATTGGGTGCCAGGTCGTGGATAGGACCTCCATAGTGTTCCTTAGAGTCGAGTCTTTTGACTTTCAACTGTTTCTTGAGATTAAGACAGATTTTGGGTAACTTTGGTTTCTTTCCCACGGTCACCGTAACAGGGGCTAAGAGGATTTTTTCTGGGTTATTTCATGCTGGGCGATATCGGCAGGATTCGAGTTGAGGGAAATATCCAAACCCTTATCAGGATTTTATCATTTCTCAGGGCCACTCGAGGAGTAGTAACTGAAATGCATGGCCATGCTCGAATACAGATTCGTTTTATCAGTTAAGTTACTCTCTAGTCGGGGAAACCACTCTTGATACAGATCGCTTGTGAGATACGACCTTTGCGAATGCGGATTTGCAAATTGTCTTACATTGAGTGGGAGAAATTTTAAAAGGATATGAGATTCGGTTATCGCACCTACACTTGTACGGACAAGTGGGAGTTTGTTGGAGATTGTGTCCTCCACATGTAGTGTGATAACGTCATTGAACATACCCTTGTACGGACAAGTGGGAGATTGTTGGGGCTGGTGTCCTTGACAATTAAGTACAATGACTTATTAAATCTCTTTAAGGATCACAAGGGCATACTTCTGTATTATTACCAGTTGATCCACGTTTATCAATAACGGTTGTCTTGCTAGATAAGTTTGACGTTATTGTCATACGGATGGCGGTGGTCAACTGGTCCCTATACGTCACACCTATAGGACACGTTTGAGAGATGTGAAGGTATGAAAATACAGTCACATTTTGCCGGATATGACTAAACGGTTAGTCAGAGGTATTGACTATTAAATTAGTCAATAAGATGTTGAGAATTATTATTTAATACGGATTAAATAATTTTAGCTAATACGGATTACAAGATTAATTCGTAAATTAAATATAAACGGTTATATTTAATTAAATATTATATTCGCGTATTAATATAAACAGTTATATTAATTTGGGTAATTATACAATATCGTATTTTGTCAGACCATTATTAATATATCGACTGTATTAATATCTGATAACATGTTACGATTTATAATCATAAACCCGCGAAATATATTAAAGCTAATTGGGTCGAATCACGCATTGGGATAAGGTAAGAGTGGAAAGCCCACTCCTACCCAAACCCCAATTCGGCCGAAATAAACTACATAAGGAGGAGGAGTCTCCTTATGTCAGTTACTCTTGTTGCACTGTAACATAATTCTCAAAAGAAAATTAGGGTTTTGAGAGCACTCTTCTCCCAAAACCTCAGATCTCACATCTAAAACCTCAAGGGCTCTCCCTATATTGCAAGGCAATTGGAGAGGATTTCTAGCACACGCGGCCACGTCTCAGATTAAGTCTTGGGTGCAAGTTATAGGAGGGAATTTGTGTTAATTCCTGTTCTTAGGCCTTTTGCGCGAGGACTAAAGGTTGTACTTCTTTTCTCCTGTTTTTAATCTTATGACGATATTCACAGTTGTATATTTCATTATAATCCTGTAATTTTGGGGTGAATACGCGTTTTATTCCCCACAGTACCACCGTGGTTTGTAGGTTGTGTGTCGGAGAGGGGATTGGTGGTGGTCACGGATGGTGTCGGTGGTGGAAGTTGTGGTGGCAGGAGGTTTCGTTTGATATGGAACGGGGGGTGTAGCAGCGGTAGGGGTGAGGGACTGTCATCGGTGAGGGCTCCGGCCACCTCACCGGCGGTCGGCGATGGGCTTCATGGTGTCGTAGTGGTGGCAGGTTGCCGGTGGTGTCGGGATAGGGTGGCGGTTGGTGGTCGTGGGGTCTGTGCACGGTGGATAGGCGTTTTGCGTCGGTTGTGGTGGCTGATTGTTTACTTTGTTTTATTATTATTATTATTATTATTATTATTATTATTATTATTATTATTATTATTATTATTATTATTATTATTATAATTATTATTATTATTATTATTATTATTAAAATTATTTTGATTGTTATCATTTTGGTAGTGTTATTATTACTACTATGTTAATAATATTCGTCCTTCGTTATTTCTATATTATTCGTTCTTTGTAGTTGAAATATATGAGTCGGGAAATTAACGAGTCTAGGGAGTTTCTATTTTGGGAAAGTTTCTAATTAGGGACACTTTTCATTTATGGAAGGTTCTAATTATAGTAAGTATGGTTTGATATGGGGTTCGGGAAGGATATTAATTCCTTACATATACGTGTTTAGGTAGCGAGTTTCGTGTGGAACACTTCTAGCGAGCTGGGACTTATCTAAAATTCTGCTTTTCGAGGTAGGGGAATAACTGTGCACTCGTTTATGATGTGATACATGATTATTAATTGTTGTGAATTATATACATCTTATTGAATGAATAATGTTGTAATGTTATTAATTGTCTGTATATTCCTATGATGAGGAAATTGTGATAATGGGTCTTGTGATACGGTGCGGAGTTTATTTGGCGTTGGATCGGTGCGGATTTTATTTGGCGTTGGATCGGTGCGGAGTTTATTTGGCGTTGGATCGGTGCGGAGTTTATTTGGCGTTGGATCGATGCGGAGTTTATTTGGCGTTGGATCGGTGCGGAGTTTATTTGGTGTTGGATCGGTGCGGAGTTAAGGGACGATTGATCCCAATATATATATTATAAGTTTGTTTATTTATTTTCCTCTACTCAACCTCGTGGTTGACCCTCTGTATTCGTGAGCACTTGTGATGAACCAAATTATTGGGGAGTAGATTGACAGGTGGCTGAGACTTTGGGAAGCTGTGGGAGGAGAGAGCTTGGATCCGGACCAGACTAGAGTCTAGATCACCATAATTAGTTTAGCATGAGTTGTACTTACTTTTCATAAGACAGTTTTATTACAGTTGTATGAACATGTTATGGAGTTTAACTTTTAATTAAAGTACTGTTTATCATTCCTTTGTATCTACTGCCTCGGGTAACTGAGAAGTTAACACCCTTATTTATCTGGGGAGTCCTAGTACATGCCCTTAAATAAATGGGGGTGTTACAAGCACGACCTGAGAAAATATCTTGCATTAAGTGGGAGATAGTAATAGGGCAAGAGAATTGGTAACACACACTTGTCTCGAACAAGTGGGAGATTGTTGGAGGAAGTGTCCTCGACAATAGTGCGTTGACATAATTAAAACACATTTGAATGAAACACACCTGGGAATGTTACTCTTTTATAGTCGACTGATCAACATTTACCGATAAAGATTGGTTGTCTAGAGTTTTACCTTATCGTCATATGATGGTGGTGATCAGCTGATCCCTTAAGGTCATATCTTTAGGAGATTCCAACTCAATGGAATATTTAATTTATTGCATTGGATACGGATTAATTAATGGCTAGAAATTGGAAATGATTTTACGTGTAATATATTATAATGGGATTATACTAATGGTCAAGGTAATAAAATTATTTTATCACTCGATTTTATTTAGTCGTCTGGGAAACGATTAAATTTAGATTGAACACGGTTGATCATAAAATTACAAAGAGTTGTAATTAAAATTATGATATTACATTTTATAATATGGTAATTGAAAATTACTAATGATATTATTTAAATGTTGTAAGATTGTGAATTATGAATTTTGAAGAGTTAAAATGGCGTAATTAATAAATTGGCTCATGTGTTATGGGACATGTGTGACATGTTACAAATTAACACAATTGACAAAGATAAAATGGGTCTATAATAAGCCCCATTTGGACCGTGTAAATGGAGTGTGTGTGTGTGTGTGATAGTTTTGTGTAAGCAATCAAAGTGATTGTGTGTGTCATACATAAAGAATATGTAAGACATATTGTATGCATTGTGTAAGAGCAAGAAGGCCATGCATTGGCTCCCTTTTGGCTTGATTTGGCCGACCATGTGCTCTCACTTGTGAGAATTTTTGCTCTATATATTACACTACACCACACACTACAAAACTCACTAGTTAGTTTTTGATGGTTGCTTGTTTTATCTTACACAACACACATCATTTACACAACTTATTCTCATACTTGTACTTAGAAAATAGTTTTCTAAGTGTAAATAATTTCTAAAATTAATAATAGTAAGAGTAATATTGTTATTATTTCTAGTATACTAATTAATTTTTCTAGTAACAAAAATTGTTTTAGTTTGAGAACGGTTCCTTGATTAAAGCTTTTGGTGACGATTTCAATATAAACCGTTTTAAGGGTATTTCGGTTCACAGAAGACTCATTAATAGGTGATTATTGAGTATAAACCTTCTAAAATCAATGTAAGGACATTCATACTTCTTATGTAATCATCATGCATGCATAAGATCTAATTAAGTTTTAATTACTAAACTTAAAGAAACAAAACTCATAAGATATGAGTGTATAATCTGAAATTCGATTTCTAACAGGTATTAAGTTATCGATCATAATTGATTTTTCTTTTGACATTTGGGATTTCGGCGATTGATAAAGACTCGCTAAACTGTACGCGCTTCTTAATGTAATTAAATTAAATATGGAGTAGCATTCAGGAGGTGCATTTGACCCTTTGAGGGTCTGATTGATGAATTCATTTGCCCTTTTATGTTAACCGACCAAACCCCTTTCTGAACTGATATGTTATCCCATTTAGCGTCCGAAATTAGATAAATGATGCTGAAAAGTGTTTGCAAAATGTATTTTTCAGGACTAAGTTTGTCACCGTGTTCTCTCTTTCTCTTCCTCTTCCTTCTCATTATTCCTATACATTTCTTAACCTTCATTCCAAAATACTCCAATTTTTACACTACTAATGCACAAATCTAATCCCCCAATGGCATAAAGATTAAGTTTTGACAACTGTTTATTCTTAAACAGTTTCAACAACCAAATGTTTGCTGTGTGCAGGCTGTTGTGCTTGATCAAGGACTTGAGGGGGATTTGGTGGCTAATATTCAGAAGTATTTAGAAGATCTTACAAAATCTAGTCTCAAGCAACGTCTGATTAATTTAATTAAGATTAGGCTTCTGGTGTTCATAGTGTCATACTAGTAACTTTTTCTTTTGCGTCTGTTCAGTAAGCGGTTTATCTTTAGACTTGGTGGTCTCAGTTGATTGAGTAACCATTGTGACTTTAATTAATTTCACATTATGGTATGTTTGACTTTTTTTATTATCTTTTTATTTGCGTGGACTTTTGACTGTTTCATTCATAGATTTTTTTTGTTAGCTGTTTCCAACGTTTTTGGGACTTAGCTTAGTTACTGGTCTAGTGCTCGCGCTATTAGCAACTATGATTGGTTACTTGATGGGTTGAATCTTTTCATTTGTATTTATTCTGATATGTAGATTGATGATGATCAGAATGTGTGAGATTGATTTTCCTCAAATGTTGCCTATCACTCATTGGAATGTGAAAATGTATGCAAATAATTTTGCTGTTCCAAGCATTTCTATTGGTCTTCTTCTTCATGTGACAAGCTTACTCAAAAGCTGCTTTATGGTTTGTTATTCCGGGCTTTGGGAAAACTAATTTTACTTTGTTTAATTGTAGGTATTTTGATCGTGATGTTGAATGCGTTTTCATATTCTTCAGAAAAAGGTAGTCTTCATGTTTAGACGGCCTTTTACATCTGATTGCAATCTATATCCCTTACTATCCGAGTAATACATATAGCATGATATGTTGCAAATCAGACCATTATCTGAGTCATAAAATTTTTGTCCTTGGCATTCAGATTGACATTCCTAATACTAGCATAAAAACTTGTTGCTCTTTTCGGATATTATGTCCAACAATGGCTGGTCTCATAAGTTTATTTTCCATTGTGTTGACGTTTTGTTGTCTCCAAACGTTGTAGATATTTGCATTCAGAATCGGCCCATTGATATTTTTATATGTACTACTCATATATTTCACGCTGCCCAACGTAATTGAACTCTTTTGTTACTGCCAAATTACTATCTAGCTATCTACATAATTCTTTTCAGCTAGTCAATGTCTCTCTTTGATACTTTGCCTTTCATTTGACTCCGAATCCTCACTCGTAAAACAGTCTGAATCTGCATGACACACTACTCAGGTATCATAAGTTTCTTTTCATATCTATTCAAAATCCTCTGCTGCCATACATAGTATATTGCCGCATTGACTATACTTTTTAGCACCCATATTTTGAGCCTGGTAAACCTGTTGTGCCTATGCTAGTTTTGAACATTATCTGTAGACATGTTCAGCCATGTCCAGTGTTGCAGTAAACTCAATAGCTTGGTGCTATACTGACAGTTGAAAAATAAATGTTGGATAGTTTCTTCCCCTTGGTCAATAGATGCAACATCTGTGTGTAGACTCTTATAAACAACATTAATCAGAACTCTCCTTCCTGTATACGAGATCTATCAAAGGTTGGCAGTCTTTTATATATGCTCATATGTTAAGTGGACTCTGATGAAGATAGTTCTGACTGATGTTAACAGGAAAGACGTTTGACGTCACCGACTTCGTGAACTCAAAAAACCATGACAAACCAGTTCAAGAGGTAATTGTTGAGATGACCAATGATGGTGGAGTTGGCAGGACTGATATATTGGGCTGTTGTAGGTACTAGAGTTTTTGGTACATTAATGACGCTTATTTTTTTTAGCTTTTGCATCCTAGTACATGCTTATTTTCTTTGGCTTTAGGTATTGATATTGCTTTGTAGTGTTGATTATATGTCAAACATTGGTTTGTAATTAATTATTATCTTAATAAAAAAAATTTACATTTACCCAAAAATATATTATTGGAATATATTTTTTTTAAAAAATTTAATTGAGCAACGACAACGGTTATTAAAAATGAATAGTTGCCTTTTATATACATAAGGCAATGGTTGCGGTTAATAACCGTTGCCAAAAACAACTTTTGACAACGGTTACTAACAACAACCGTAGCCAAAAATTACTTTGGCAACGGTTACTAACAGCAACCGTTGCCAAAAATTACTTTTGACAATGGTTGATAACCGTTGCCATAGGTAATTGTTTACGGCAACTCCCCGATTTTCATCGGTCGTGGAACCGTTGCCATATGTGTTTTTTGACCGTTGCGAAATGACATTTTTGTACTAGTGTTGTTTTTGAATTTTTCATATTTTTCAAATTTTTATGGTTTTTTTGGGAAACGAATATGAAATGAATTCCCTTCCCACACTTAAAATGTACATTGTCCGCAATGGACCAAATGTAGGGAGGAGATAAGAAAGCAAAGCATAGTTTTTGGATTTTCTCGATTTTTTTCTTTCAAAATTCCTCCCCACACTTGAGACGGCCATTGCCCTCAGAAATCAAGTGTAAGAAGGGAGAATGGGGACAACAATGCTAGATGCGAGTGAATCATGTAAAAAGGCATTCAATGAATGCATTAGTTTATCGAATGAAGTGGACCAATCCTCGCCGAAATGGTCATAGGACATCATGGGAAACAAGTAGGACCAATAGTACCTATAGGGAACAAGACAAGTCATAAGCAAGTCATAAGCATATATGAGCATACCGAAAGCATCAAAGTCACCCCTAGTCATGCCATATCGTTCCAAAGGCGTAGGAGGAAGGCGAAGACCCTTCACATCATACATTTTGTCACGACATTCATTCATGTCCCCTCCAAGAGTGCTGATTTCGTCCCCATTTTCACAAATTTCCAACAAGCAATCATCATGGGACAAATCAACCTCCTTGAGGGGAACTTCACAATCGTAATCATCAATCAATAAAGCCAGACGAGGAGTAAGAGAAATGAGGTTTTCATGATCGGTGGATGATAAATGTGACTCACCCGCAATACAAAAACAAACCTCAAATCTCTCAAGAAAATGGTCATCAATGATCTAAAATTCTTTATAAAGGCTTTCAGGCTTGTAATCCTCAGGAAGGTGTTTCTACCCTCTTCTCTTCCTCACAATTCTCACCGTCATTATCCTTCTCCATCTCGAGAATCATACTCTCATCTCTCTCTTTCCAAAAACTCATCATCAACCCCAAACAAGGACACACACTCGAACTCACTTAAGTGCAATGGCTCCACAACTTCCTCTCCACGTAACTCAATTAATGCATCATTATACTCAAACCTTATAACCTCCATCTCACACTCTTCACTCATCCAATAATCATTCAAGGGGGCTTGAGGAGCATAAGAAGAGCACATGTCAAGGCTATCTCCAAAACCACCACAAGGCACATAATTTGATGAAGAAACAAGCATATAATCCATTGAGTGAAAAGGAGTATGGTACGATTGAACATTGTGCATTTTATCGTCATAATTCATCATATTCTTATACATGGGAGGTGGGGATCCATATAAAGAACAAGCACTAGAATCATGTCCCAAATAACCACATGTACCACAAGAAAATGAAAATGCATGCACATCACTCTTAATTAGGGAGGGAGGAACAACATAATTGTGTTGAACAATGTGAACATAAGAGGAAGAATCAACCTCAACTTGTGGTTCAATCAATCTTGTCACTCTCCCAATCCCACACCTAGCATCGGTCATAGCCACTTTCTCAAGCAAAGATCTTGCCTCATCATCACCCAAATCATAAAAGGCATCTCCGGCCGAAGCATTTATCAACTGTTTAACGGATTGATGTAAATTGTTAAAAAAAGTTTGCATAATTAGCCAAATTGGGATCCCATGATGAGGAAAAGCTATCAAAAGTCCATTTAACCTTTCCCAAGCCTCACTCAAATTCTCAAACTCGTCTTGATGAAAAGAAACGATCTCATTTCTTAGTTTAGCGGTTTTCGAAGGTGGAAAATATTTGGCAAAAAAAGCTTGGGCAAGGTCATCCCAAGTAGAAAATGTGCTAGGAGGGTGATAATATAACCATTTTTCTCGGCTCCATCCCCCAGAGTAATAGGAAAAAGTATAAGTTTCACAACATGAATTAGCACACCATTCTTTCTCACCAAAAGACACTTTTTATTAAAAGTTTTAGATAGTCAAGCACACACTCATTAGGTAACCCACAAAATGAAGTTTTTTCAAATCTCTCAACCCACTCTAGATGTAGCCCAAGCTCCACATCCTCTCGAATATCAATTGGAGAGTCACACAACTTTGGGTCGGGTCTACTATGGTCACATAAAGTCATGTATGAACACATGATAGCAAGAAAGACTTTAAATGCAAGTGACTAAAACTATAAATAAAGATGCAAGAAATATAGAAACAAACTATTTTTTTCTTTTTTCAAATATTCTAATTTTTTGTCTTTTTGTTTTTATGAAAAAGCAATAAAATGACTAATCCTAAAACTCAACAAAAACATATATCTAACAAAGCACAATCCCCGGCTGGCGCCATTTTGATGGCCGGGTTTTTGTCGTCAATTCCGGCACCAAAAACAATTTGTAAACTCCTAAATTAAGTAGTATAATTTTGGAACGAACCCAAAGGATGGTGGGGTTAGGCTATAAATCTCGTTTTAGTTCTACTTTAGTCGGTCAACAAGATTGATTTGTATTCTAAATTCTAAACTAACAACATAAATTAAAAAAACAACTAATTAAACACAATGAGAGAAAAGGCTAGAGTGTCGGGGTCACTCAAGTAAGAGGGGTCTAGTTTAAGTCGATATAGAAGAAATAGCGGAGGGTGAAGGCTATGTGTGTCCCTATCTTTCGATATGAGGCGGTCCTTGGGTCAAGTCCAATTGAACTCTCGTCCTAACTAATCCCAAACCACTTATCTAATACGGTCCAACTAAGCCCGACTCTTGCCGCGAGAAAGTCTAACGAATCACAAGGAGAGCCGAACTCTTGTCCAAGCAATCCGGCAACATGTTCAAAGCAAAAGATAAGAAACCAACTGTTGCGTGCTTATTTTATACACTTTTTGGCATCATTTAGCACGCATTTCTATGCATTTTCATGCACTTTACGTGCCATTTTCCCCCTTTTTCTTCCTTTGGTGTATTTTCTGTTATTTTATGCAGGAATTATGCAAAAGATGAAGAAATCGTCCTTTTTCTATCCATTTTGAGCTCTTTTAGAGGATGAAGCTAGATAAGCAGTCCCATAGCCCGATTTTGCAGTACCAGGCCTGAAGGAAACTGAGGCAAAGCCGAAGGACAAAAGCAAGAAAGAAACGAAAAAGAAGCACTGCATATATTATTTACTCGATCGAGTAAACACCAGAGCTCGATCGAGTGGATGCAGGAGGAGAAAGCCTCGATCGAGCAGTCTGATACTCGATCGAGGAGTCTACAGGAAGGACCCAACCTACGAGGTTTCCAAAGTCACTCGATCGAGCAGTTGCCAGCCTGAAGTTACTCGATCGGGCCCTTTTTGAAGAACAACTACTCGATCGAGTGGTTAAGTCACTCGATCGAGCAACTTACTTAAGCGTACCGAATTTGCAATGTCCGTTGTAGGTTTAGTTTTTTTAGAGTTAACCTAATCCTTATTTTAGGATTAGGTTACCAGTCTTTTGAGTATTCAGAAACATACATTCACGTTTTACATTTCAGTTTTACTTTGAGTCATTAGATCTAGAAAACTTCTACTTAGGGTTTTTCTACATTCAAGTATTTTTGGATCTTGTTCTTCCTTTCTCGCCACTTCTGTAATTCACTTTCTACCCTTTTTATTATTGTTCTTATTTTCAGTGTTTCGTGATTTATATTAATTCATCTTTATTCGCTATGTTGAATGTTATTGTCATCTTTGTTATTAGCAGTTTAGTTTCCCTAAGCATGCGTAGCTAATCCCTATAATATGTTAGGATGAAGGAACTCGCGGTAGTTATGTCGTAGGAATTGCATGTTAGTCGTCCTTACGACGAAGTTTACCCATAAACTATATAATTATAAAGCTTGTCAAATGAGTGCACGCAGGAGACCAGTTTACCTAGTAAAACCTTACCTGGATCGAAAGAGTGGTAGGTAGGCTTGTTTAGGGTGATTTATGAAACCTATCTAGAGATCGAAAGATTTATAGGGGAGTCCAGGGGTGATTTCAGACCGAAAGGGTATTAATCGTTCCCACTTCGTTGTTATTTCGACTGACCTAATCTTTACGTGACATCAATTAACGCGACGACCTGAATCGTGACATATTCCTTATTTTATTGCTTGAAACTCGTTTTGTCATCTTTATTTTAAGTTCTTTTATATCCGTCTTAGCTTTAATAAAAAACAAACCCCCCAATTTTTTGACCGATAGACTGACCTTTACTTAAGACCGTGCCTCGTTGTGGAATTCGACCCTACTTCCACTAGCTTCTAGTTGGTAGACTTAGGTATTTATCTTTGGTGCATGAACGACACGCATCAAATTTTGGCGCGGTTGTCGGGGAGACAATAGGTTTAAAGTTTTTGTTAGTTTATTATTGTTGTTTTCGTCTTAAGGAATTTCTTTTAATTCCTTAAGACCGTTCTTATTCTTTTTCTCAGTGTTGTGTATACCCAGGTCTTCCAGGTACGAATTAGTTGCTGCTAATCCTGAACCGGAAAGAACCTTCAGACGCCGCATAAGAGAAATAAGAAGAGCGAGTCGGGAAGAAGTCTTCAGTATTCCTGAACCAGTTACTGCTGAACCAGTCAACCAAACGGTAAGAATGCCGAGCAGTGCAAGTCATTCCGAACCAAAGGTTGATTCCATTCCAAAGGGTTTCACTCTCCTTAATGATCAGGCCGGGAACACGTTCGATATTCGACCATCCTATATTAATCTGGTCGAGAGGAACATGTACCGCCGCACAGCGGGAGAGGACTGTTGGGAAATATGTCCTCAACAATAGTGTGATCACATAATAAAATCTCATGATAAGAATGCGCAAGGGATGATACAAAATTATATAGTCAACTGACCAACATTAATCAGTAATGATTGGCTAGCTAGAGTTTGACATTACTGTCGTATGACGATGGTGGTCAGTTGATCCCTTTAGGTCATACCAATAGGACAATTCCCTTAATTGTTAAACTAATCAAACGTATATTGATACGAGTTGATCATATTCCTTAAACTCGTATATCGAGAAATCAGAGGTTAAATCTTAGTATAAGATTTATGTTTGAAATTGAAACGTGTCAATTATCTAACATTGAACGATATTTATGAAATGTCGTAATTCGAATGAATCAGGTTATATATTATTACAAGTGTTGTAAATCATGTTGCCGATAATTGAAATAACCATTTTGTACATAAGTAATTATGAATTACTAGTGAAATTGTTAAATATGATTTATTTAATTTATAAATGATATTTATTTGATAAATATGCATTTTTAAATTAGAACAATTAATTTTATGTTGTGACATATTTTATGTCACACATAAGTATACAAATTGTACAAAATGACATTTGATAAAATGGAGGTCCATTTTATGTAATGCTTGTACCAGTTTGTTGGTAGTTGTAATTAAATGTGTTTTGTGTTTTAAGAACACAAAAACACAATCACAAAACATGTTCCTTGAGAACATTCCCTTGAGCCAACCTATGTGTTTTTGGTAAGACAAAAAGCACTATTTGGTGCTCCCCATGATGGTTCACGGCAACCACACCAAAACCACACCAAAATACAATCAAATGAGAAGTGTTCAATACTACAAGTCATTTATTCTATCCTTAGGGTTTTCTAGTGTGAGAAATCTCAAATAAAATCCTCTGAAAATATTATCTAATAATATTTCCATATAATAAGATTATATATTTTAATACTACACTTGTTGTAGTATTCATATTAATTATTCTAATAAGAGATTAGTATAAAATTTAAGGAAAACCGATTATTACACCTAGTTAAGTGTAAGTTTAGGCTTTAAGGAGTGTCTTGGTTGCATCTTGGAGGCGGTATCCTACATTGGATACTAAGGGTTGGAGGATCATCCTAGCACCGGTTTCGTCGAATTGTAAGCATTCAACTCCATTATTCCGCATAAGTATTGGCATGCATAAGATCTAAATAATATCTAATTAAAATGTTAATTATCCATTTCATTAGTATGACTAAAAGTATTTTAGGTTTTGAGACCTTAGAACCTAACAATTGGTATCAGAGCAAATTGGTTGTTTGCATGCTTTTCGTTTATAATTTTTACGAAGTTATTAGATAACAAAATAAAATTGGAATTTTAATATCATATTTGATATGGCCTAAATTTCTAATGCATGAATATCTACTGGTCCTAAAAGTATTTTAGGATATTTGGAATAATTTTTGGATATATTGTTCATAAGTATAATTAATTCGGTTTTTGTCATTTTAAATCGGTTAAAATGAATTATTTTTGGGAAAAATAGTTATTCATACCTTCTGGCCGAGATTTTTTTAGTATGGTCTCACATGTATTTCCTATGATATGATTATGAATTTCGTAAATATTGGAGTTAAAATGCATGGTTTATGAATTTTAAATGTTAAAATTCCATAAAATGAGAATTAATGGGTTTTATATAGGTATATTGCGAATGTGGCTATAAAAATTTGTGAGTATGTGACATGCAATATTTGAAATGTATATTAAATTTTCCATAAATTTTTATCATATATTGCATGATTATTGAGTTTTAGTGTAAAAATCAGATAATAAGTGACATAATTTCGACTTTATTAGTTTGAGTTGGAATTTGGCCATAAAATTTTTACACAATGTCATACATTGTATTTCCAGCATTTATAAAAATTTCGAGATTTTTATTTCGTGTTTAAAATATATGACATAATTTGTTAAATATAGTAAAAGTTCCTAAAATGGCCGAAAAATTTAACCCATGAAAGTCATATTTGATATTTTTATCACCATATTTTTCTTGGGAGCCAAAATTTTCTGCATATTTAATTTTTAATTTTTAGAGGTTAAAGTTAAAATTGAATTGTAAAAGGCCATAAAATGCTTTTTCAGACCTTGGGCAGTGTATTGGCTGTAATTTTCTGTCCATATCAGTTCCCTAAGTGTTTTGGATTATGTAAAAATAATATTAGTATTTTATTGCATGCTTTTAAAGTAAATTTTGAATTTACGGCTTAAAAATGCGTGTTTTATGTTTTATTTAATCAATAAATTAATAATTTTTGTAATACTATTATTTTTAAAGTTCTGAAATTCTAAGAAAATTCCAGAGTATTCAAAATTTGAATTTTGAATTACTCGAAATTTTATGACTCTTTTAGAATTTTATATTATTTTTCCCGTAAAACCAATTAAAATACGAACAATATTTGAAAATAACTTAGTCAAAATTTGAGTAAGACAAAATTTTGAAACCTAAATGAGTTAGGATGATTAACTTTAATGTGAATCTCGATTCACGTGATGCCATATGATTTTAAACGTTAAAATCACGCAATTCCATAAAACCGAGTTATACGATAACTATATTTTAATGATATTTAATAGGACGATTTGGCTTAGGATTTGCATGTTAGTTCATATACATAGGCATTGCATATTTTATTATGATTGTCATAATTTTATTTACGTAATTTTGGGATTATGTAATTTACTTAGTATGGCCTTAGTTTTAATCGATATTTCCCGTAATGTAAGGGGTTATCGATTCCGATGTCATTAATGTGATCTCGTATCACTTTATTTATTGTTTTCTATTTTATAATGTATAAAGTAGATAGAAAAGTTGTAATTTTTGTAAAATCCGGAGAGCCTTGAAGACGGTGCCTTTCGGAAAGGAGTTCCGACCAAGACGGTGATTGCCTTGAGATGCGTGCCTCGTGAAGATCAAAGGACCTAGGAGCTGGTTTCCGAATTTGTACTTTTATTATTTTTCTTTTCTAGGAAGGCCATACTAGGGTTACTTATGCTTTAAGTTTTATGTTTTTATTTTGCTTTATATGTTTGCATGCATAGCCAAATCATCATATCATGTCATGCATTTTATTCGAGTACATCGACCTAGTCAATTAAATTTATCGATAATTCACCGACTTAGTTCACTTAAACGGAGATAGATAATGAATTGACTAGATCTCTTACAATATAAATATTCAGACTTAGCCTTACCAAAGAGTATAGACCCATGACTCCCTTCTTCATAAGAAAGTGGGCTCGGCTACACCGGGGTACTAAGCTTGTTACGTTGGGTAAGTGGGGTAATATGATTACACCTTGAAATTTGGTCGATCTCAACGAAGGTATTCGTAACCGTAGTTGCAATAAGTTCGGGCTAAAGAAAATTTATAGGAAATTGTCGACCGAGAGTTCTAAGGTAGAACCGATTAAAGAGTTAATCCACCAAATTATATCAATAAGGGATGAATCGGCTACACCGTGCCCGAATTAATATGGATTTGGGTCTCGGAATCGTTTACTTAATTGGGTAAGAGATCATTAAGTAAATGCTAAACTTGTTTACTATATTTACGAGTTTTAAATATAAATGATATTGTTTTTAATTCCTCCACTTTTATTTGTATTTTAATTTTCAAACATCATCAAATGACCACCAACGCTCCACCTCTCACTAACGTATCATGGCTTCAATCCTTCATGGATCGTTGCAAACTCGATAAACATGGTTCCAATTTTAAGGATTGGGATGCGCAATTGCTTTTAACCGCTCAAGGTGACGATAAGACTCGTTACCTTACCAAGGCCGCTCCTCCCGCTCCGACCGCGGCTCCAACTCGTGAGGCTTATGAAGCCTACGTGAAAGTGTCTTCCGCTCTCAAGAACGTGCTTATCTTCTCCATGGAGCCGGATCTCTAAAGGAGTATGATCAAGCTAAGCACGTCATATGAGAATTACACCAAGCTTGCGACTATGTTTTCGCAAACAAAGAGGTGAAATCGTATGCACAGTTCCTGTAATACCCCCATTTATTTAGGGGCCTGAACTAGGAGTCCCCAAATAACCAAGAGTGTTACCATCTCGGTTACCCGAGGTAGTGCATAACAAAGGAAGAAATACAGTACTTTATTAAGTATTTAAACGTTAAACAAATGTCTCAAAGGTATTACAACTGTCTATAAAACCAAAACTAAAAGTTCAGACACGGTGAAAGACTAAGTGAAAGAACTAGCACTAGGTAGGTCTGGTCCATGGCCTCTCCACCCTTCCAGCATCCATAAGTCTAAACCTGTCATTCTGCTCCCCAATAAATTGAATCAACACAGACACAAACAAACAAACAGGGTCAACACGAGGTTGAGTAGGTAATATAATCAAGACATGAAATAATACAATATACATTTCCTCCATCTCCTCAACATTCATTTCTCCACTTCACCTCCAACACACCACACCTCCCATGGCCATATCACAAGTCCCTTATCACAAGACTCATATCACAAGACCCATTTCACAAGCCCCGTTCTCCACAGTAATCAATAATAGTCATTTAATCACAATATTTCACAACTAAAGATATCAATCAGATAATGAGTATCCTCATGTCAGATCACAATCACAGACATAGATATTCCCCTACCTCGAATTTGTGGAAGATAACGGCAAGTGAGCAACTGCTACTATAAGTGTTCCACGCGGAAACCTACACCTAAACATTTATTATATAGTGAATTAAAATCCTTCTAAACCCTTCTATCACACTTATACTACTATAAATGGTAACTTTCTAAAAGTAGAAAGTTTCCTAAAGTGGAAACTTTCCAAAGAAGGAAACCTTCCTATTAAGGAAGCTCTCAAATAAATTTCCCGACTCCAACACTACACTAACACAAATAAATATATTAAACCACCCTAATAATAAAATTCATAAAGTAATAATATCCATAATAATAAATATTAATAATAACAAATACTAATAATAATAAATATTAATAATAATAAAACTAGTAAAATAATTAAAACCATTAAAACGATTAGAACAACCCTCTTTTTCCCGACTAACAACACCCGACTCTAGCAGCCCTATCACCACCGCGAAACACCACCTCCGACCACCAGCAACACCCGACCTAGTTCCCACGACTGCCTGCTATATTCCCAACCACCGGCAACCCCCTCGCCGGTCGCCGGTCGCCGGCGAAGCGAACCTGACCCAAACCCAGGTCTGGTTTCTCTCCCACACGACTCAGTCACCCCATAAGAATCTCCCTGTCGACGCTGACACCAGTGCTACCACCACCCAAAACCGCCTTCTCCGCCTCCCCTAACACCAGACTCATACACCATGGTGGTACCACTGTGTTGACGTCCCCCGAGTCAACAGTGGTACCACCCCCTACACCCCCTGTGAAAGCGTGAACCAACCCGAGACCAAAACTGAGACCAAACAGTGAAACGAATACTTCTTTTTACGCCACCCCCGACACCTGAACCCACTGTGACAGCCCTCACACGACTCCCCTGACCACCGTGATCAAAGAGACAGGAACACAAAACGAAGATGACAACCCGACACTAAACGAATCTAATTCCAAAACGTGAGCAGGAACAACTGGACTGAACTATCGACAAGGATGCGTGTAACCATACCTGATTCTGAGTCAATTCGAAGGGTGTTAGACCGCTCTAGACCGTCGCGTGGATCTCCTCTCCTAAGACTGTAGTGGCGGCAGTAGGGTTGTGTGGTTGTTTATGTGTAAAGTGATTTGGAAAGGAGGTGTGCAGCCTCTTATATGACGGCAGGCAGATTGTGAGGGTGTGAGTGAGTGTTTGAGGGTTTCTCAAATCTCGTGGGCTGTTTAAGAGTTTTACACGCTTCACGAGGCCCACTCCCCTTTACCCACGGTCTCTAGTTCGAACCCCCACATAGAAAAATGCCAACATCAAACGATCCCCAGTTCGAACCCCCACAAAGGCACGTAACAAGTATTAAACGATTACTTAATTTAACAAGTATTAAAAATGTAGGAGCAAGCGTCGTTATAAAATATATCGTCGACCCATAAAATTATATAAAGATTAATAATAATACGGGTTACTATTGTTCCGGGTGAACCTTAACATGCAAAATCAAGAAACCACGTTGGACGAGTTGTATAAGATGCTCGTCCAAGTGGAGAGAGACATGAGACTTAATAAAAGTTCTACTAAAGATGTTTTGAACATCGAGAAGAAAGGGAAAGGAAAATTCAAGAGGAGTGCCTTCAAAGGCAAGGGCAAGAAAACCTCCAAATCCAAACCAATACGTCACGAGTTATAAGATAACAGTGGGAGCTTCCTTCAGGAAAGGAAACTCAAAATCTAGAATAAGTTCTAGATATGTACTCAAATAAAATCATATTATATACGAGATAATATGTGATGGAAGGAGACTAAAATTTTTAGGTTATGAAAACATGAATAAAAGGTTTATTCGCAAATTCATACCACTAATACAAATTGATGATCATGCATCAAATGCTATGGAGCAGTAATATTGTATTGACTATTCACCTACTTAAACTCGACTTAAAAGCTGTTAAAACATAGAGTATTACATTCTACCCCACTAAAAAAACGAGTTACGTCCTCGTAACTTACCTCAAGCAAACAGTTGCGGATAACGCTCCCTCATGGACGCCTCAGACTCCCAAGTAGCTTCCTCCATGTTGTGATTGGTCCACAAGACCTTCACTAACACTGTCTCTCCATTCCGAGTCTTTCGAATCTTCCTATCCAAAATCTCCTTTGGGATCTCAGCATAGGCAAGTTGCTCATCTACCTCGATTACTTCATGGTTCAACACATTCGTGGGGTCACTCACATACTTCCTTAGCGGAGAAACATGGAACACATTATGGAGCTTGGATAGAGCTGGAGGCAAAGCTAATCGGTATGCCACCTCCCCAACTCTGTCCAAAATCTCAAATGGTCCAATAAACTTCTGAGTTAGCTTGCCACGCTTTCCGAACCTCATCACTCCGTTCATTGGAGATACTTTCAGTAGTACCTTCTCCCCTGCCTCAAATGAAATGTCACTCCTCTTGAGATCCGCGTAAGTCTTTTGTCTCTCATGGGCAGCCCTCATTTTCTGTCTGATTATCTGGACTTGCTCATCCATTTCCTGAATCATCTCTGGACCAAGAACCACAACATCAGCGCGATCATCCCAACATACAGGACTCCGACACTTCCTCCCATACAACGCCTCAAAAGGAGCCATGCCAATGCTAGCATGGTAGCTATTATTATACGAGCACTCTATCAGCCACAACCGTTCTTCCCATGATCCCCCGAACTCCAGCACACATGCTCTCAACATATCTTCCAAAGTCTGGATGGTCCTTTCCGTCTGACCATCTGTAGATGGATGAAAAGCGGTACTCATCTTTAATTGCGTGCCCAACGCGGTCTGCATCTCTTGCCAAAATCTAGAAATAAATCTCGAGTCACGATCGGAAACAATATCCTTGGGAATGCCATGCAACTTGACTACGTTCTGCACATATGACTTTGCCAACTCAGCCTTACTTCAGGTATTTTTCATTGGAATAAAGTGACCGGACTTGGTCAATCTATCCACGATTACCCAGATCATGTTGTTGCCCCTCTGAGTTCGAGGCAACCCCACGATGAAATCCATAGAAATATTCTCCCATTTCCATTCAAGTACATCCAGTGGCTGGATCTTTCCTTGAGGTCTCTTGTGCTCACCTTTTACCCTCTGACACGTCAAACACCGCGACACGAACTCGACAACTTCCTTTTTCATATTGGGCCACCAAAAAGTCTTCTTGATGTCTTTCTATAATTTATCGCCCCTGGGTGAACGGAGTATGGCATAGCATGAGCTTTAGTTAAGATTTTCTTTTTCAATTAATCATTATACGGAACACACCACCTCCCACTGAATCTCAAGCTATCATCAGAATGGACACTGAATTTGGACTCGGTCTCATTACCACTTCCCTAGATCATTCCTCGCCACTTCTGGATCCTCAAGTCTCCTTTTTGCAATTTCCTGATTTCTCCATACAATTCTGGCTCTACTGTCAGATCACTCAGAGTATCCCCTTTCCGAATCATGTAAATTCTCATTTCTCCCAACTCACTGTGCAGTCTTGCCCTTGATCTGGCACTACTCAATGCATGAACATATTTCCTACGCAAGGCATCAACGACCACATTAGCCTTGCCCTCATGATAGACAATTTGCATATCGTAGTCACCAATAAACTCTATCCACCTCCTTTGCCTCATATTCAATTCCCGCTGGGTGTAGATGTACTTCAAGCTTTTGTGGTCGGAAAACAACGTAAATGTGGCCCCGTACAGATAATGGCACCACAGTTTCAGTGCAAAAACCACAGCCCCCAACTCCAAGTCATGGGTAGGATAATTCTCTTCATAGGTCTTCAATTGTCGGGAAGCATAACCTATCACTCTCCCATTCTGCATTAGTACACATCCTAGCCCATGCTTCGAAGCGTCGGTATACACTTCAAAGTTATCACTTCCATCTGGCAAGGCAAGGATAGGAGCTGTTGTCAGACGTTCCTTTAGAGTTAAGAACGTCTTCTCACAACTCTCATCCCAAATGAAACGATTCTCCTTTCTCATTAACGATGTCAATGGCTTGGCTAACTTTGAGAAATCTTTGGCAAACCTCCTGTAATACCCAGCCAATCCCGGGAAACTCCGAATCTCTCCCACATTCTTCGGGCTTTGCCATCTGGTCACAGCATCAATCTTGCTAGGGTCCACAGACACCCCCTCCTTGGAAATTACATGACCCAAGAAAGCAACTTTCTCCAACCAGAACTCGCACTTACTCAACTTTGCATACAACCCATTCTCCTCTAAAGTCTTCAATACTATTCTCAGGTGCTCTTTGTGCTCTCCTTCATTCTTGGAATACACTAAGATGTCGTCGATAAACACAACCACGAACTTATCCAGGTACGGACTGAATACTCGGTTCATCAAATCCATGAACACTGCTGGTGCATTAGTCAACCCGAACGACATAACCACAAATTCCTAGTGGCCATACCTTGTTCTGAAAGCGGTCTTGGGAATATCATCATCTTTAATCCTCAATTGGTGATAACCCGACCTCAGATCAATTTTTGAAAAGATTCCGGCTCCACTCAACTGGTCGAATAGATCATCAATTCTAGGCAAGGGGTAGCGGTTCTTAATAGTCACATTGTTCAGCTCTCGATAGTCAACGCAAAGTCTCAGACTCCCGTCCTTCTTCTTCAAAAAAAGTACGGGTTCTCCCCAGGGTGACACACTAGGCCGGATGAATCCCTTCTCACCCAATTCATCCAGTTGCTTTTTCAATTCTTCTATCTCTTTTGGTCCCATACAGTAAGGTTATTTTGATATTGGTCCTGCACCTAGTTTGAGATCGATAGAGAAGTCGACCTCCCTCCTAGGTGGTAATCCTGACACATCGTCCCGGAACACTCCCTCAAACTCCCTCACTACAGGTATCTCGCTAACACCCGGAGTCTCCACCTCACAATTCCACATTTGACACAAGATTAAACTATCCCCCTTCCGCAGGGTCGACTTAAGGGTATTAACTGATATGAACTTGAGCTTAGGTTTAACTACGAATCCCCACCGTCGTAACACAAACCCAATAAGATGGGTGCACACTTTTGGGCCCATTATTTGTCCTCACTTAAGCCCAAAAGCACAAGGCCTTGTTACTACATGGTGGGTGGAAGCTATTATAAACATATCATAAGCCTCACATTCTACCAATGTGGGACAAATCTCCACACAATCTCATCTCATACTCTTGGGGTGTTACAAACTCCCCCACTTAAAGAACACAACGTCCTCGTTGTGACTCAAACTTGACCACAACCAGGGCCAGAATCCTCCCCCGCTAGGTGTGTGACCCGCGTACTCCCGACCACAGGCTCACCACACGGTCGCAGGCTCGCTCTAATACCATTTGTAACAACCCGACCCACCACCGTCGTAACACAAACCCAATAAGATGGGTGCACACTTTTGGGCCCATTATTTGTCCTCACTTAAGCCCAAAAGCACAAGGCCTTGTTACTACATGGTGGGTGGAAGCTATTATAAACATATCATAAGCCTCACATTCTACCAATGTGGGACAAATCTCCACACAATCTCATCTCATACTCTTGGGGTGTTACACTCACTCCCTTAGGTCCTCTAAGAGAAATCTTCTTTTTGTAACAGTCAATAAAAGCTCGATATTTCCCCAGCCAATCCATTCCCAGGATTACTTCAAAGTCCCCCATTGGAAACTCGATAAGGTCGCAATGGAAAACTACTTCCCCAATCTTGATGGGCATACTCCTAAAGACTTTATTACATGACACCGATTCCCCGGATGGTATTGTTACAGAATCCTCAACCCAATCATAGATATCAAGCTCTAACACCCTAGCATGTTCTCTAGACACAAACGAATGGGTAACGCCGGAATCAAAGAGTACAAAAGTAGGTTTAAGGTTCACAAGAAGGGTACCAGTCACGACATGGCATCATCCTTGGCAGCCTGTTTCTCCATGGCAAAGAGTTTGCTACTAGTCTTCACTCCACTCTGGCTAGTAGTGGCTGCTCCTGACTGCTGATTGCCTTTAGCTACGGTCTTCTGGTTACTGCCACTCCCGTTGTACTGGTTATGGTGGGAACGGTTTTGGTAATTCTTATAGCTCCTCTGGTAGTTGTTGCTAGTACCAGACCTTGAATTCCCCCCATAGCCTGACATAGGAGTACGATAACCTCCACCCCCCGAAGTATTCATGTGGGACCCACCGTACCCCGAAGTTGGAGTAC